>VZQC01003434.1:2356155-2422934 GCA_009823505.1 Rhizomys pruinosus | reverse complement strand
CAGAAAAGTTAGGGCAGAATGCATGATCTGGGATGGGTAGGGGTGGGGTGGGGTGAACGGAAGGGGATATACACCTGAACTGAATTGGAAAATGATGTATGAAATACACAAAGCATCAATAAAAAAAATGAATTAATAAAAAAATACATATACCTTCAAAAAAAAAAAAGAAAGAAAAAATAAGGCATAAAATACAGAAATAGAAAATAAGACTAAGAACATAAACAGAAAATAAAATGACAGTAACAAATACATAACTTTCAATAATCATTTTAAATATCAATGGTCAACTCCTCAATCAAAAGACACAGGCTGGTTGAATAGATTAAGAAATAAAATCCAGGGGCTGGAGAGATGGCCTAGCAGTTAAGAGCACCAACCGCTCTTACAGAGGACCCGGGTTCAATCCCCAGCACCCACATTGCGGCCGAGAACTGTCTGAAACTCCAATTCCAGGAGAACTCCAGTTCCAGGGGAATCCAACATCCTCTTCTGACCTCCGCAGCATTGCATGACATGGATGCACAAACCTGCATGCAGACAGTACATTCCTACACATACAGAAATAAATAAAAAGTTAAAAAAAAAAAGAAATAAAATCCATGTATTTGTTACCTGCAAGAAATTTACCTTACCTTCAAGGATAGGTATCACCTACTTAAACCTCTACCACCTGAGCTCAGGGACCATTGCAGAAGAGAGGGCAGAAAGACTATAAGATCCAGGGATGATGGATGACCACAAGGAAATGGAATATTCCAGATGGCCTGGAACTTGCTCATTTGAATTTAAAATGCTGACAGCATGCACATGACACATGCAAACTCAAACCAGACAAAAACCCCAGCCTAGAAGTAGGGAAATGGGTAAGAAGCTCCAAGTTTAGCTTGGGGGAGGGAACTATTGGTTTAGGAACTATTGGCAACTGATCACTGCTGGGAGAGGGAATGCTGGTCTTTAAGGGAGTGACACTACAGAGATTGACTGGGGATGAACTAATTCCAAGGGTCATCTGGGGACACAAACTTGAGTTGATAGGCCTTAACATATGACAGAATGCATGAATTCTGGTGGGAAGCCAATAAGGGTGCAGGTAGGAGAGGGGGTTTAAATTTGATGAAGATGTATGAAATGCACAAAATTCAATAAAATAGAAAAACCCATGAAACAAACAAGCCAACAACAAAAAAACAACACAACGAAAATCCACTAGAAATTAAATCTGGTTCTCAAAAATATCAAAGAGGGGCTGGATAGATTGGTCAACACTTAAGACCACTGTCTGTGCTTGCGAGAAGACTGGGGTTCCTTTCCCATCTCCTGCACGGTGGCTAATGACCATCTATAACTTCAGTTCCAGGGGATCCAACGCCCTCTTCTGACCTCCGTGGACAAGTACAGGACATTACATATATGAACGCAATACCCTCATACACATAGAATAAAAAAAAACAAATAAACAAAATAATATTCTAAATATAACATGTTCGTCACACTCAAACTCAGATATTCCAAAGGTCTCTATATTTTGGAATCAGCCTAGTGGGAAAACGCATTTAAGCACTACAGCCTACAATCACCACATCTAACATAGAGCCCAGAACATTACAGAGAGCAGGCAGATCCTGTGTTTGCATTAGCTTCTACTGGTTTCTTCATCTTTCCTGTGTCTCACAAGCCTCATGTTACTGTCTTTCAGTTTCCCTTAGCAGCTGAGCTAATGTGCTTATGTCTCCAAGGGGCCTCAGGTGAACCTGTAAATAATTAAATATGTGTTAGCTCCCAAGACAGCTACCATGATTCCCTGAAGATGCTGCAGTGCATCTAGTCATACAGTGTTCTGTGTTCTTAAGTTGTGGCCGAACTTTGAAGATGAAGTCACATTACTCAGCCATGAGCATTGTGATTACTCACAGCGGTTTGCCTGGTGCTATATGACATCTAATTACAAAAATAAAAGTAATGTAATTCAAAAGAAAAATAGCTCATTTTAAAGAATGAATGGCCATCTCAACTGTCAGAAGTATCCAGGTTAAAGTCTCTATGTTATGATATCTTAAGGTTTTTATTTTTCATTACTGCCTTACTCAGCTTGCTATAACTTTCATTGTGATTTTCTAGGATAAGAAAAAAAAAATCAGAATTTGGTCTATCATAGTGACATATGACTGTAATGTCAATACTTGAAGGGCAGGGGCAGGAGGGTAATTTTTACTTTAAGGCTAATTTGTTCTGCATAGTTCCAGGACAGCCTGGGCTACATATCTAGACTGTCTCAGAAAAAAAAAAAATGTCTGTTGGGGGTGGGGTTTAGCAATCAGAATTTGACCTTTGATTATAAGCAAAAGTCAGTCACCAAAGAGTTTTGAAGGCAAATTTTGAAGGTCTATCAGGACTAACTTTTCCAAGGAGGATAAAGAAACACAGGCAAAACACAAATAGCAATCAAAATATATAACTAGCATTCTATAAAGTATACCAAGAAGAAAATTTGTTTTAAAATATTTTTAAGGACTGTCAAGATGTCCTAGCAGGTAAAGGAGCTTACTGCATCCTGACATGGATGTTATGGGAGTAACTAACTATGTTATGATTGGATTTAAGGCCCACTTCACAAAACAGAGCCCATGCATGGAACTCTTGTCAGGATCAAAAACCTGAGGCTAGAAAAGTCACAGGCCATAAGATGTAGCCTACTATTATTCTGCCAAATGGACACAGTATTAAACAATCTCCTAAGGAATTATTGTTACATCCATGAATAAGTGAATCTCTCAAGTATCACCAGAGAAGCATCTTCTTGTAGCAGATGATGATTAACAGAGACCCATAATTGGTCCACAAGTAGAGAATAAAATATTGTGGAATTCTCAGCTCTAAATGAGACATCTATGTCATACCTTCTCCTTCTAAGGCTTGATGTAGTTGTGAAAGAGGGGTAGAAAGATTCTCAGAGCCAGAGGTGGTGAATTAATAAAACTATGTTTTGCGGGCACAACAGAGCATTTGCGCATACAAACAACAGCACTTGTGATGGAATGAACAAGACCTGTGCAAGCCCAAGCCAGACAAAATCTTAGCATGGAGTTCGGAAGTGAGCACACACTCCAACCTTAGCTGAGGAACTACTGGCAAGGAAGAGCTACTGGGAGAGGGAGAATCAGTGCTCATTAAGGGTGTGATGCTGGTTGGGTTGACACACCCCAGGGCATGGACGGACCCACACCCAAGCCCATGTAGGGAACAAAAACCAGAGTCAATAAAGCTTAAAAAATAATAGAGGGTGTGGCTGGAGAGATAGCCTAGCCGTTAAGAGTGCTGACTGCTCTTACAGAGGACCGGGGTTCGATCCCCAGCACTCACATGGCGGCTGAGAACCATCTTTAACTCCAATTCCAGGGGAATCCGACGCCCTCTTCTGACTTCTGCGGCATTGCACGACACGGGTGCACAAACCTACATGCAGACAGTACTTTCATACACATACAAAAATAAATAAAATTTTAAAAAATAGAGGGCATGAAATGAGGGGGTAGGGAGGTGTGGGTGGATCTGAGAAGAGACGGGGGAGGGCCTGAATGTGATTAAAATATATGAAATTCTCAAAGAATCAATAGCAATATTATTATTTTTTTTTCTGTATGTGTATGAATGTACTGTCTGCATGCAGGTTTGTGCACCCGTGTCGTGCAATGCCGCGGAGGTAAGAAGAGGGTGTCAGATTCCCCTGGAACTGGAGTTCTCCTGGAATTGGAGTTACAGACGGTTCTTAGCCACCATGTGGGTGCTGGGGATTGAACCCGGGTCCTCTGTAAGAGCGGTCGGCGCTCTTAACCGCTAGGCCATCTCTCCGGCCCGCAATACTATTTTTTAAAGGGAGAAAGATAGCAACTGCATTATGGGCAATCTGTTACAATGGCTTTAGGAGATACATTTCCAAGCCTCTTCACACTTCATATTTCTTGCTTCCCTCTTATTTTCACTCTGCTGCTGCATCTGGCTTTCTGCTCTCCTCATTTGACTGAAGCTTTTAGTGGATATTATTAATCATGTAGCTAAGAAAAGTGATAGATTTGAGACCACTATTTAATTGATGATGTAATGACATGCAAACTGTCAGCAACTTATTTCTTTTTTAAATTTTTTTTATTAATTTTTTTTTATTTATCTCTGTATGTGTATGAATGTATTGTCTGCATGCAGGTTTGTGCATCCGTGTCGTGCAATGCCGCGGAGTTCAGAAGAGGTCTCGGATTCCCCTGGAACTGGAGTTCTCCTGGAATTGGAGCTTCAGACGGTTCTCAGCCGCCATGTGGGTGCTGGGGATCGAACCCGGGTCCTCTGTAAGAGCGGTCGGCGCTCTTAACCGCTAGGCCATCTCTCCAGCCCCGCAACTTATTTCTTTAAAATGCATTTTTGTGTTTTGATTTTACTCTGCTTCTTTCATTCTGCCTTTACCCTCACTTACCTTGCCAAAATTTAACTTTATCCCTCCCCTCTCTCAACAAACCTAGTGTTTCTTGTGTATGAAACAACTGTAAAAGCACAGGTTCACTTGCTGTTGTTGTTGTTGTTTGTAGTACTTTTTTAAATTTTTATTTATTTTTGTATGCGTATGCATGTACTGTCTGCATGTAGGTCTGTGTACCTGTGTCATGCAATGCCGCGGAGGTCAGAAGACAGCATCAGATTCCCCTGGAACTGGAGTTAAAGACCATTCTCAGCCACCACGTGGGTGCTGGGGATTGAACCCAGGTCCTCTGCAAGATCAGTCTGCACTGTTAACCGCTAGGCCATCTCTCCAGCCCCTGTAGCACTTTTTTTATTTTGAGACAAATTCTGACTGAGTAGCCTGCAGGTGGACTTGAATTTCCTCTGTAGTCTAGGTAGGCCTTGAGCTTTTAAAACCTTTTTAAAGTTCTGCTATTTTATTTTATGCAGCCCTGGCTAGCCTAGAGCTTTCTGTGTAGATCAGACTGACTTTGAAGTCACAGAAATCTGCTTACCTGTCTCCCTAGTGCTGGGATTGAAGGCATGCCATTCCCCTGCCCCGAAATGCAGGCCTTAAACCTTTTATTCTTCTGCCTTAACCTTCCTATTAGCTAGGAATACAGTGTGTACCACCAGGTCCACCTCTTTTTACCTTTCTCCCTATCTCTTTGCCTCTTTCTCTCTCCCTCTCCCACTCTGTTTTTAGAGAGACAGTCTTGTTATTTAGCCGCAGCTCTCATGATACTCTCTATACAGCTCAGTCTGACCTTGAACTTGCAGCAATTCTCTTGCTTCAGCTTCCTGAATGCTGGGATTACAGGAACACACCACCACTATGCTCAGATTCGCTTCAGTCTTTTTGAACATTTATTGCTAACTCACCAATTCTCTTAGCTCCTAACGATAACAGGCTTATTCCATGCCTGTGGCCACACCAGGCTGAACACACCTGATCTTGTCAGATTATTTCCAAAAAAGTATTCTAAAGTTGGGTGTGGTGGCAAATGCTTATAATCCCAGCATTTGGGAGGTAGGGCCAAAAAGATCAGGATTTCAAGGTCAACCATGGCTAAGTGAAACTCTTTTTTTTTTTTTTAAAGATAAAGCTTCCCCAAATAGCAGAGCTATGGGGAATCTGCACCCTCATACACAGCATCTCAATCTGAGTCATTCTAATGCTTAACTCAGTAGCTTTCCTCCAGCTCAACAAGACCATACCTATCCTTTGATTTTCTTTGGCACCAAGATCCTGTCACACTCAACTCAATGGTAAAAGTAGTTTCTACCACTCCTCCCTCACTTTATTTGACTTGGTTAGAAAATTATTAGGTTCTTTGTGAGTAATTTTTCTTCCATCCGTACTGTTCCATCTTTTTTTTTTAATTTTTTTTATTAATTTTATTTATTTCTGTATGTGTATGAATGTACTGTCTGCATGCAAGTCTGTGCACCCGTGTCGTGCAACGCCGCAGAGGCCAGAAGAAGGTGTGGGATTCCCCTGGAGTTTCAGACGGCTCTTGGCCGCCATGTGGGTGCTGGGGATCGAACCCGGGTCCTCTGCAAGAGCATCAGTGCTCCTAACCGCTAGGCCATCTCTCCAGCCCCCGTACTGTTCCATCTTAAATGCAGTAGGCAGATAATGCATTTAAGGAGAGAAGGGAGCTGTTCAGTGGGTCTACCATAAACTCACTTGTTCTTGAGTCCTTGCTCATGTGCCAGTCAGGGGTTGGGATTTAATCATTATATAATTGATTTTAATCTTCATAGCAATCCTATCAGATAAGAAAATTAAGTACCCCTAGTGTGTGTGTATGCGTGTGTGTGTGTGTGTGTGTGTGTGTGTGTGTGTACTGTATGCAGCATGGGTATACATGTGTATATGTGTATATGAGGACCAGAAGATGACACTGGGCATTTTCCTCTACTGCTCCCCACCTTGTTTTTCGAGACAGGGTCTCTTAGGAATCTCACAGCATGCTGTTTTGGCTACATGAAAGAAATGGAAATCACATATCATTCTTTGATATGTGATTGTTCTTGAAAAAGCAAACCAAATACTCTTGGAAAAACTATGGAATGTTTACAAAAGAATTATCAACTCAACTTCCCAGGAGACTGTATTAACAATGAATCAAACTTATTCATAGGTGACTAAACAAAAGGATATTTTGCTTTGCCTTAGTTATATTTTCCCAAAATTGACTCATGTTTTATTATTTTCAAAACATAGGCTTTCTGACAAAAGAGAATTCGTCATAGCCTCATATTTGGAAACAAGACATTAAAGAGAGGAAAATTCAGAATTAAAGTCAGATTCTATGTAACTATGCTGGTCCAGAGAAGGGAGATTTTCAACTTGATCTCCAAATGAGTGTGAATTAAATGGTGGGACTGTGAGAAGACCAGCCAATCAGTTGATTCTGAAATAGGTTTATAATTCCATCTCAATATAGGCCTGACACACATTCTAACATTTGTTTCATGGAAAATATTGATTATAAAACACTGAAATCTTGACTCAGAAGAGGATGTTTTCTATTATTTCCTGAATCAATTTCTTCCTACACCATTCTTGGGTTAAAGTTATTTTTTTACATAATGTGAATATATATGCCTATAGGTATCTCTATATATTCTGTACATATAAATCATTAATGTCATAAGTTATGGACTGGATTGTCTGCTCTCCCCTTATGCTAAAATATTAACCCCAGTATCTCAGAATGTGACTTTATTTGGAAATAAAGACTTTATAGAGATTATTAAGGTAAAATGAGTTTATATGGAAGGTCTCTACTTCATTATGTCTAGTGTCCTTTGGAAACAGGCATGCATGTGTAGGGAGAAAAGATCACAAGGGAGAAAAATGAATCAGTTTTAGAATGAAATCAGTCCTGTTAGCGCCTTCAGCTTTCAGGATTGTAGGAGACAAATTAAATAAATAAATGAAGTCACTGAAATGTAACTTGTAGTTTACATTGAAATCTTACTGCTTGTAACTTTTTTGGTTGGTGTTTTATTTTGTTGTGGGTTTGGGGTGGTTTTTTTTTGTTTTGTTTTGTTTTGTTTTTGTTTAGTTTCATGAATTAAAGGCTGGCCTTAAACTTTGTAGCTGAGGATAACGTGGGACTCCCCGATCCTCCTGCGTCCCCCTGCCAAGTGCTATGACTAGAGGTGCATGTCACTGTGCCTGGCCTGTTTGGAACTTTTTTTTTTTTGGTCTTTTTGAGACAGGGTCTCCCTATAGCTCTGGCTGTCCTGGAACTCACTATGTAGATCAGGCTGGTCCTGAACCCACAAAGATCCACTGGCTTCTGCCTCCCAAGTGTTTGGAACTTTTTTTTTTTTTGTCTTTTGGAGACAGGGTTTCCCTGTAGCCCCAGCTGTCCCAGAACTCACTCTGTAGACCAGGTTGGCCTTGAACTCACAAAGATCTGCCTGCTCTGCCTCCCTAGTGCTGGGATTAAAGGCGTGCGCCACCATGCCTGGCAGATGAAAGGTTTTAAGAAGAAGGCTAACCGTGGTAAAGCCCTTGCCTACCATATATGAGGACCTAGGTTTAAATCTCTCCTTCCTACTCAATTCCTTCTGGTCCTTTCTCTATGCTTGTTGCCTTTGGGAAAGTGTGGGAAAATTTAAAACAAATTTTAAAAGTTTTTGAGGGAAAGGAGTTTTGGTTTCTGAAGTTCTTAGCCTTCAATTTTTCTCTGTATTTTTGAGATAATTAATACATGTGTGCAATGAAATCTGATCATATCTACCACCATACCCTCCCTCTGACTCCTCCCATACATCTGCAAAATGCCCCCTCTCAACTTCATATATTTTTTTGACAACCCATTAAGTCAAATTAACGTTACCCATACGTACACGGATGTGGGCCCATCCTCTGGAGCATGGGAAACCTACCAGTGGCCACATCCTTACAACAAAGGAAAATTCTCCTTTGGCCTCCACCCATCAACTGCCGGTAATTCCTGTCAGTAATGTGTGGGGCCTAGAGAGCATCCACCATCTATGCTGGGATTTTGGCTGGCTTGATCTTGTACAGGTCTTGTGCAAATAATGTATCTACTTTGAGCTCATGACTACCATAGCAACTTCATGTCCAGAAGCCAGCATTTCATAGCACTCCTCCCCATCCTACAGCTCTTAAGTTCTTTCTATGTTCCCTTCCTCCATGTTTCCTGAACCTAGTGAGGAGAAAATTATTATATAGGTCCTGTTTAGGGATGAGCACTGAGTTATGCATCTCTCCATTGATTGCTGTTCACTGGGAAAAGAAGCTTCCCTGACTAAGGATGAGAACACCCTATAGGGTCTATTCATGTGTGAACACAACTATTTAGAAGGCAATTCAACAACATGACCATTTAGTAAATAGCAATAGCAAGTTCCACCCTAGGGCCTATGATTTCCCCAGTCATGGGCTTTGGAACAGGATTACAGTATCAAGAATGAAATTCCCTCCTATGGAGCAGGCTTCAAATCCAATCAGAAATTGATTAATTACCCCATAATAGTTGTGCCACAATGGCACCAGTAGGCACACCTTGCCTAACAGGTTGGTGTTGCACCATGTAGGGCTTAGTGCTGAATAAGATCATTAATGTCTGCCCCACACCACACTCAGTAGCCTATGTAGCACCTTCCTGCTCTATAAAAGCTAGCTGGCAAGAAGGAAGTTTTCAGATCAGTTTGAGGTTGGTGTTGGTGTCTTTATGTCCTGCAGCCAAAGAATGATGTCTTCAGCAATAGGGTTTTTTTTGTTTTTTTGGTCTTTTCAATACAAGGTCTCGCTGTAGCCCCAGCTGTCCTGGAGCTGACACTGTAGACCAGGCTGGCCTTGAACTCACAGAGATCTGCCTGCCTCTGCCTCCCAAGTGCTAGGCTTAAAGGTGTGCCATCACGCCCAGCAGGAGCAATAGGGTTTTACAAACTAGTTATAGAGGGTAACCAAGGGCAATGTCAATAACGTGTTGTTTTGAGTTCCTTGGGTACTCTTTGACCAATGATTCTTTATGGAGGTAACTCATGTCTTGCACTGTGCCTTTCAGTTAATAACCCTTTTCTTCTTGGAGTGGCATCTCCAACCCATACAGGAGAATACTGTTCAAATGTTTCTGGGTTTTTTAAACTGTATTTTGAAAATGGCTTGCTAGTGTTTAGGTGAAATATTCAATAGATGTCTGTGAGGTCCATTTGGAGCATTGAATCATTTAGTTCAGATGTCTTGCTGTTTATCCCTTGTCCTGTTGATCTGTCTAAATGACTTAGTGGGGTATTGAAGCCTCCTACTATTGGTGTACTGGGGTTAATCTGTGCCTTGAGATCCTGAAGAATTGTCTTTATAAAGTTTGGTGTACCGGCATTTGGTGAGTATATATTCATGATTGTGAGATCTTCATCGTCAATTGTTCCTTTAATAAAGATGTAATGGCCTTCTTTGTCTCTTTTGATTTCTTTTGCTTTGAAGTCTGTTTTGTCTGATATTAGAATAGCAACACCTGCTTTCTTTTTGGTACCATTTGCTTGGAATTTTCTTCTATCCCTTCACCTTAAGTTGGTGCCTATCCTTGAAATTGAGATGGGTTTCTTGTAGACCGCATATAGATGGGTTTTGTTTCCTAATCCATTCTCCTAGTCTATGCCTTTTGATTGGGGAGTTTAGCCCATTAATATTTAAGGTTATAATTGAAAGATGGATGTTGCATCCTTTCACCTTATTATCTGTTTGGACTTTTAGCCTCTGATTCTACTCCTACGGTTATGTTTTTATTAGTTTCTTTTCCTAGGTGTTTGAGGATTGTTGCTCCTCTCTTCTCCCCTTTGAATTGCTTCAAGTATTTTATGAAGAGTTGGTTTTCCAGACATGTATTCTATCATCTTGTTTATGTCATGGAAGATTTTTCTCTCTCCTTGAACTGTAATCAACATTTCTGGGTAAAGTATTCTGGGTTGGCATCCATAGTCCTTTAACACTAGGAATGCTTTGCTCCATGTTCTTCTTGCTTTCATGGTTTGCACTGAGAAGTCAGTTGTAATTCTGATGGGTTTCCCTTTGTATGTGACTTTTCTTTTGTAGCCCTCAGAATTTTGTCTTTGTTTTGGGTGTCTAGCATTTTAACTATGATATGGCGTGGGGAGTTTCTTTTCTGATCTTGTCTATTTGGAGTCCTATGTGCTTCTTGTATTTGTATGGGTTTGTCTATTTTTAGTTTGGGGAAATTTTCATCTATTATTCTGTTGAAGATCTGATCAATATTATTCTCTTGAGATTCTTCTCCTTCCTCTATTCCTATGATGTGGAGGTTTGATCTTTTCATAGTGTCCCATATTTCCTGGTTGTTCCACTTTCGTGTATTTTTAAATTTTTCATATTCTTTATTTGAGCTTTTTAGTTGCTCTGTGTTATCTTCTAGATCTGATATTCTTTGTTCTGCTTCCTCCATTCTACTTGTGAGGCTTTTTCCTTTCCTTTCTTGATTGGATGAGTGTTCTATTTCCTTTTTCATTTCATCCTGTGTTTTCTTCAGTATTTCCATTTCCTTTTTGAGCTTCTCAATCTCTTCTTGGTGCTCCTTACTTCATTGGTTGGCTTCCTTTTTCATTGTTTCTACTTCCTTTCGGAGTTTGTTTTTTTCTCCCTCTAGTTCTTTCTGGAGTTTGTCAATCTCTTCCTTTAGTTCTTTTCGAAGTTTGTCATCGTATCCCTCTAGGTCCTTTTTGAGTTTTTCATTCTCTCTCTTTAGTTCTCTGAATTCTTCTTTATTTTCTTTAATTTATCTGCATAGGTCTGCAATTATTCCTCTAAGATCTGTTCCTTGGGTCACCTCCAGGGGGATCCCATTGTAGCTATCTCCTACAGGTTTGGTTGGGCCTGGTGCAGGATTATCCTACACCTTTCCCATGTTGTCCCTTCATCGCATCCTTGGCATGTGGGTTTCCCTTTTGTGATTCAAATAACACGTCTTTTCACTATGTTAGTGGCTGGTTTTGCTTGCCTCCGTCTGATGCTTTTTTTTTTTTCTTTCCTCCTTCTTGTTTTTGGAGTATTGACTTATCTGGGTTTCAGGCTTTCAATTTTGTTTATATATTGGATATTGTAAGTCTAAGTCACTCTTCCCTTCCTGTTCTGAAGGTTCTCCAAAAAAAGTCCATTTGGAAGCCAGGCGTGGTGGCGCACGCCTTTAATCCTAGCACTCGGGAGGCAGAGGCAGGCGGATCTCTGTGAGTTCAAGGCCAGCCTGGTCTACAGAGTGAGTTCCAGGACAGCTGGGGCTACAGGGAGACCCTGTCTCAAAAAGCCCCCCCCCCAAAAAAAAAAGTCCATTTGGATATTCTCTCATCAATTCCAGTTGGTGAGAGGGGGTCGGGGGGAGGTACCTGTCTGGAGCGACTTCTGGGCTCCTGTGCTTCAGGGGTCTGCCTCTTGGTGGAGTCTTTACAGTCCCTTATATAAACAATTGTATTGACTGCAAATAGACATGCCTTAATTTTTTCTTATTTTTATCTCTTTTATTTCCTTCTCTGTCTTATTGCTCTAGCTAAGACTTAAGTCATTATATTGAATAAAAGTGAAGAGAGTGGGCACTCTTGCTTTGTTCTTGATCTCAGGGGTAAGTCTAAATTTTTCTCCACTTAGCATGATGTTGGCTCTTAGTTTATCATTTATAGCCTAATTCCTAGCCTTTTTAAAAAAAATAGAAAGCATTCTAGCCAGACTCACACGAATTAGTTGTATGTGGTTATTTCCTCCAAAATGAAATTTTCTCTTACTAGAGAGTGGAGAGAAGCTTATAAGGCTCAGGAGCCATGGCCCTCCCAAGGTTACATAAGCAGCAAACAATTTCTAGGAAGGAGACTTTCAGGTGAAGCTGTGCAGGGAGCAGTCTTCCAGAGTCTTCACCCATGTTTTGGGGGTTTTTAGTCATCCAGCTGCCTTTGTGTCCAGGGTCATGTAAGTAACAAAAAACAAACCTCATTGCTTCATCAAGCTAGACTTGTGTGGAATAATTTTATTGGTGTGTCACTGGTGGACCCTCTCTGGAGTGAAAAATGACACAACCGAAGAATGGATTTGCTCTTCATGGTTCACGCCCTCCTGCTCCTCTTGGCCGTCCTCCCCGGCCTTCTGTGGAGCTAGGGTCCCACTGCATTGCTCCTGCTGGTTTCTGTTGTGCAAAAATTTCCTTTAATCAAAACACTACATCCAAAATAGATGCTCATTATAAAAGGACATTCATTAAGGCTGAAGAGATGTCTCAATAATTAAGTGCACTGACTACTCTTGCAAAGGACCCTGGTTTGGTTCTCATCCAATTCTCACTTTGGAGGCTCACAACCAACTGAAACTGGGATTCATGGGCCTTCTTTGGCTACCTCCATGAATGTAATATATACATACAGACAAACAGGCACACACATACATGACAAAGCAACCCCTCAGAACATGGATGAAGACTCTGGAAAACTGCATCTGTGAAGCTCCTTGCAGATTCACCTGAGAGTCTCCTTCCTAGAAATTATTTACCCTTATATAACCTTGGGAAGGCCATTAAAAATGAATAAATAAATATAAGGTAGCTCCTTAAGATTTAGAAAGTAAACAACTAAAAAGTCTCAGGAAACTCCTGAAGCTTACCAGATTCACAAGGCCAGGATTTTCCCAAGGTTATATAAGCATCTTGTTGCAGAGAGAGCCTCTCTGACATGCTTACTGCCTGTAATTCAGGTAGAAAGCATCCCAAACTGCGGTGGGCTTTTGGTGATACAACTGCCTGTGAGTCATCCCTGCTCTTGTAAGTAACTCCTCCCCATAGTCCAATAATTAACCACAAGAAACGCATTGTGTGCTGGATAGTTTAATGTCAACTTGACAAAAGCTAGACTCACCTTAATTGAGCAATTCTCTAGATAAGCTGGTGTGTGGGCTACTGTGTCTGTGGGTATTGTATTGATTGTTTATTGGTGTAGGAGGATCCAGCCCATTGTGGGTCGAACTTATCTGTGAGCTAGGCCCTGAGGTAGATTAGGGGGCTGAAGAAAGCTAGTTGAGTACCAAGAGCAGCCAGCAAGCAAGGACAGGGATCCCTGTGTTCATTCTCTCTCTGCTCTTGACTTCTTGATGCCTTGGCTTCCCCACAATGACTAACTGTTCCTTGAAATGTAAGCCAGATAATCCCTTTCCTCCCCATGTTTCTTTTTGTTGGGATATCTTAATTGTAGCAATGGAAATGAAAATATGACATATAAGTTCACCAAGCTGGGCTTTGGTGGTAGTGTTATTTTGATCTGTTTTCAGTTCCCTATTTTAGGCGAGTAGATGGTTGTTTACTTCTCCCCAGAGACAGGAACACAGTGTCTTACAACACTTTGTAATTCCTGAGGTCAAGAAGTTCTCCTGTCTCAGGTTCCAAAGACCTGATTTCACAAGTAGGGCTAGTAGGGTTAGTTTGCATCTTCTTATTCTGAATACACAGAAGGACACACACAGACACACATATACAGACACAAAGACACAGATATGCACACAGATGTGAGAGAGAGAGAGAGAGAGAGAGAGAGAGAGAGAGAGAGAGAATGAAAACTTCAAAATCCTTTGAGTTTGAAGGGAAAGAGAAGGGGCGTGGAGGAAGATTACAACAGCGAAAAGAAGAGTAAAACCTAGAGGGAGAAAGCCACTCCTAGAAACACTGATCTGGGCATGGTGGCATGTAGCAGGTAGGAGACAGGGAAGAAGATGGAGACTCTGAGGCCAGCCTGAGCTCTTTACTCCTTTCCTCTTCCCTTTTGCAGATGAAAAGAAGTCTGTTTGGCTCAAGGTTCTGTAGGAATGTGGACTGTTGCAGCAAAGACTTGTCGCAGGAGGCATTATTGAGGTCTTTGGAGAGCAGAGCCTCAGTTAGTGTTCACTACCTTCCTGGCATAAGCAGAGTGTTTGCCTAACTCCTGGGTGATGTTGACTTCCCCTCCCACACCAGTGCAGATCATCCCTTAGCAGTAGGTTGCATTGTGCTGGAGCCTGTCAGTAGGTAGTAACTTCCCTAAAATGCCATAGGATAAAAGGATCTGGGAGTAATACATATGGAAGAAGCTTTCCCAGCTCTTGAGCTCCATTCATCACCAAGCAGACTGTTGTGCTTTGCAGAGCCTTCTGCCTTCCACTCATATTGAATTAGCAGCATCTACAGGGACACCAAGAAATAGGATTTTGCATTTTTTTAAACGGAGGAAAATTCAGTAAATTTAAAATACATACTGAAGTTATTGAGGTGTAGCAATACTTTTTTTTTTTATTTTTTTGTTGTTCTGAAATTCTCACCAGGAGAAAAAAGTAATCATTCTTAAAAAATCTATAATTTGAAAATTGGACTGTTTATTTCCTTTCAAAATAAACTAAAATGTTTTCAGATTGTGCCAGTTAGGGATGATGCTCTAGGTTGGTGGTAGAATGCTTGCTTAGAATACATGAGGACCTACATTCAATCCCCAGTATTGGCAGAAGGGGGAAGGACGACAAGTCAATAAAACCTGATATATCTATCATTAAAAAATTATGCCAAAAATCTATGCCATTACTGGAAAACTACAAATAAGGGAGAAAAAAATGAAAACCAGCATCCAGAGATTATAACTCTTCATATATTGATATGATTTCCAGACACACTGTGAACTATATCCAGATTTTAAGAATCTAACTATAAAAAGTTAACTTCTGTTTTTCCACATGAATTTAAGGATTTTTTTTCCAAGTCTGTGAAGAAGATCATGGGGATTTTGATTGGGATTGCATTGAATCTGTATATCAATTTGGGTAAAATGGACATTTTTACTATATTAATTTTACCAATCCATGAGCATGGGAGATCTTTCCATCTTTTGATTTCATTTTCAATCTCCTTCAGGGGTTTAAAATTTTTGTTGTAGAGATCCTTGGTATTTTTGTTCCCAGGCATTTTATTATTTTTGAGGCTATCATGAGTGGGAAAGTCTTATATTCCTTCTGCACTTGTTTATTGTTGGTGTAAAGAAAGGCTACTGATTTTTCCAGGTTAATTTTGTATCCCGCCACTTTACTGAAACTCTTAATCATTTCTAGAAGTTTTCTTGTGGAGTTTTTAGCATCCCTTAGGTAAACTATCACATCGTCTGCAAAAAGGGATAGCTTAACTTCTTTTCTGATTAGTACTCCTTTAATTTCCTTCTCTTTTCTTATCGCCCTAGCTAGTGTCTCAAGCACTATGTTAAAGAAGAGTGATGATAAGGGGCAGCCAGGTTCCAGCCTTTAAGGGAAATGGTTCCAATTTTTCTCCATCTAGGATGATGTTGGCAGTGGGTTTGCTATATATGGCTTTGATCATGTTGAGGAATGTTCCCTTCAGTCCAATTCCCTCTAGGACTTTAAACATGAAGGGATGCTGGATTGTGTCAAGGTTTTTTCTGCATCAATTGAGATTATCATGTGGTTTTTGTCTTTCAGTCCATGTGTGTGTTTTATGATATTTATTGATTTACATATGTTGAACCATTCCTGCATCTCTGGTATGAATCCAACTTGGCATGATCAATGATCTTTTTGATGTGGGTTTTGTGCTGGATAGCTTTAGTGTCAACTTGACACACCTGGGTTGAGGGAGCCTCAATTGGGGAATTGGCTCCATTGGATTGGCCTGTGGCCACATCTGTGGAGTATTGTCTTGATTGTTGAGCAATGTGGGAGGGCCCAGCCCACTATGGGTGGTGCCACCCTGGGCAGGTTTTTATGTACTGTATAAGAGGGCAGGCTGGGCATGGGCCAGGGGAGCAAGCCAGTGAACAACATTTCTCCATGGCCTGTGCTTCAGCTCCAGCCTCCAGGTTCCTGCCCTGAGTTCCTGACTTGGGCTCCCTGAGTGATGAACTGTGACCCAGGAGATGTGAGCTGAATAAACCCTTTTTCTCCCCAAGTTGGTGTCAGTAAGAATGTTTTATCACAGCAATTGAAGACAAACTAGAACAGGTTTGTATGTGATTTGCAGGTATTTTATTGAGAATTTTTGTATCTATGTTCATTAATGAAATGGGTCTATAGCTTTCTTTTTTGGGTTGTATCTTTGCCTGGTTTTGGTATTAGGGTGATGCTGGCTTCATAGAAGAAATTTAGGAGAATTCCTTCTGTATGTATCCTGAACAGATTGAGTAATAATGGTTGTAAGACCTCTTTAAATGTTTTATAAAATTCTGAATACATCTGGGCCTGGGCTTTTTTTAGTTGGGAGGTTTTTTTTTTATTATATCCTCAATTTCCTCAAATATTATGGGTCTGTTTAAATAAACAAAAAGACCCCAAATAGCTAAAGCAACCCTGAATGAAAAATGCAATATGGCGGGGAGGTGGGGGTGGGGAGGGATTGCTCTACCAGACTTCAAGCTATATTACAGGGCCATAGTCATAAAGACAGCCTGGTACTGGCACAAAAACAGATCCATTGACCAATGAAACAAAATTGAAGATCCAAACTTGAGCTCATACAATTTCAGCCACCTCATATTTGACAAAGGGCTAAAAAAGAACCTCAATGGAGGAAGGATAGCATCTTCAGCAAATGGAGCTGGCAAAACTGGATTACCATTTGTAGAAGAACAAAATTAAACCCCTACCTCTCACCCTGTACAGAAATCAACTCCAAGCAGATCAAAGATCTCAATGTAAAACCCAAAACCCTGAAGGTGATAGAAGAAAAAGTTGGTAACAACCTACAAGACATATGTGTAGGAAAAGACTTTCTAAATCAGACAGCAGCTGCACAGGAAATAAGGACAAAAGTTGACAAATGGGACCTCATCAAACTCAAAAGCTTCTGTACAGTGAAAGAAACAATCAAGAAAGTGAAGAGAAAACCCACAGAATGGGAGGAAATCTTCACCAGTGATTCTTCTGACAGAGCATTAATGTCAAGAATATATAGACCTCTCTAAAAGCAAAGAAGTAAGAAAACAAATGACCTACTCAAAAGATGGAGTAAAGAGCTGAACAGAGACTTCCCCAGTGAGGAAGTAAAAATGGCTGAGAAGCATCTTAAAAGGTGTTCAACATCATTAATAATTAAGGAAATGCAAGTTAAAACTACTCTCAGGTATCATCTCACTCAGATATGAGTGACTAAGATCAAGAACACAAAAGACTCCAAATACTGGAGAGGTTGTAGGGAAAGGTGAACACTCATCCACTGCTGGTGGGAATGTAAACTTGTACAACCATTATGGAAAGCAGTGTGGAGAACCCTTAAAAGATTCAAAATGAGCCTACCACTTGACCCAGCCATACCACTCCTGGGTATATACCCACAAGACTCATCCTACCATAAAGATACATGAATATCCATGTTTATTGCAGCTCTCTTCACAATAGCAAAGAGCTGGAACAAACCCAAATGCCCCTCAACTGATTAGTGGATGACAAAAATGTGGTACATCCACACAATGGAGTACTACTCAACCGGTGGTAAAGAAAGATGACATCATGAACTTTGCAGGTAAATGGATGGAACTTGAAGCCATTATGCTAAATGAAGTAACACAGACTCAGAAAAACAAGTGGGAAAATGGTTTCCCTCATTTGTAGATGCTAACATCAAATCCCCCAGATGAAAGGCAAGTTGAGAACATTATTGTTATATTTCTGTTTATCTGAAAGCAACCATGTTGTTATAGTGTAAATCTCTTATCGGACTCTAGAATCGATCCACCACTTACTCTCAGACTCTGTAATTACTGTATATGAGTAGAAAGTATATATACATATTTTAGAGTAATACAAAATTAAAGGAAGAAAATGTGAATTCCTAAACATAAAAAAAAAAGACTGACAGAAAGATGCAGGATAGTTTCGGCAGAGTGCATGATCTGGGGTGGGGTGGGGGTAAGGGAAAGGGGAATATGTTTAAACTGAACTGAGAAATGATGTCTGAAATACACAAAACATCAGTAAAAGCTTTATAAAAAAATTTAAAAAGTTAACTTCATATTGTCTCTTCAGCTAATAAGGCATAGGCTGCATCAGCCAAGAGGAGAGGCAGCCCAAAGGCACAGAGCCATTGTTCCCAGCAGAGTTTTCCTCCCCAGCAGTGTTCTCAGTCACATGATGGACTTCTTTTCTCTTACTGTGTCAGTAGAACAACAGTGGTGAAGAACAAACCCCCTCCAAACCTGGCGTCTTGACAGAGTTCTCTCTACATGATCTAGCACAGGCTAGACTGCGCCTGGTTCTGTGTGTCAGTTGAAGCCCGGTTGCCCAACATGCCTCTCATTCTTCTGGGAACCAGTAGATCATTTAAGGGATGCTTTTCTCCTGGTGAAGGCTAAAGTATGAGTCAGCAGTCAGACCACACTTCAAGCTTCTACTTGTTATCCACCTGCATACAACCTATTGGTTGACCCACATCATGAGGGAAACCCGAAGTAAGAAGGTAGCAGTAATACATATTCCACCTGGCATGGGGCTAAAGACATCCTGCAAAAATGAGAAGCATATTCTTCTCATATAGACTGGTAGGCAGGGGGAGTTTTGAAGAACAATTCAATTTCTTGATGAACTGAGAATAGTTTGCTTTGTATAGTTTTGAAGTAATTGTGTACTATTAATGTAATTTAATATTTTCACTCACAAATATGTTTCCTATGACTTTCCTCATGAATGACTTCTTTTAAAATATGAAAAAAATAGGTATATAATACCAGGACTATAATCCCAGGACTCAGAAAGCCAAGGCAGGAGAATTGTCATAAGTTTGAGGTCAGTCTGGCCAACATGACAAATTCTAGGCTACCCTGAGCTACAAAGTAAGATTCTATCTCACTGCCCTTTCCTGTTTAAAAAGTGGGAAAAAAGAAATAAATTTTAAACAGGTTTTTAACTTCAATAAGATTCTCTGTGACTGATTTTTCTTTTTAGTCAGCAATGGTAAGTACAATACTAATGCTAATTTCTGGTTTGATACTAACTTTCCCCATAAACTACAAAAAATTTAAAGAGGCCAGAGGTAGTTTAAAGATCACTCATGTAATTCCAGCAATTGGGAGATGGAGGCTGGAGGAACAGGAATTCAAGTTATCTTTGGCCAACTACATAGTGCATTTGGGAGGCCAGCCTCAAAAAAACCATATAAAGCAATCATTTTAAATACGAATTATTCCCTACATAGGCAGCAGGGGAAGACCTAAAACACCAGGAGAGTCTTAAGGCTGCTGCAGTGCCGCAGGCAGCTACTAGGGCTCAGAAACTGAAGGAGGAAGAAGGCACTTTGATTACTCAGATGCCAAACAAGTTTGCAAGAGCCCGGCCACTGGGGCCCTTTTGTTTTTGTAATTGCAGAACTTAAGTAACAAAGTGCCTTTGAAGAGTCCTCCTTCCGCAATTTGTCCACTGTGGGCGTGCTGCCAAGGCTGTTTTCACTGTTTAATTCCTTTCCAGTTAACCTGGAAAGAACAACTGCTTACTTTTCAAATGGTGGGATCCCTCCTGTTCAGAGGTTCTAACACCCTGTCACTCCTCTAAACTGGGGAAAAGGGGGCGTCCTCGAGGGCAAGTTCTCATTTCAGGTGTAACTCCGGAATTAGGGTGCAGCACGCTCATAGTCAACTCAATTTCACTGAGTCCCTGGCTTTGCTGGGGGTCCTTTTCTGGAACGTCTGAAGGATGAAACTCCAGGACAGAGAAAAGGCTGAGAACCGTCTGAAACTCCAATTCCAGGAGAACTCCAGTTCCAGGGGAATACCCTGGACACCCTCTTCTGACCTCCGCGGCATTGCACGACACGGGTGCACAGACCTGCATGCAGACAGTACATTCATACACATACAGAAATAAAAAAAAAAAAAAGGATGTATATTTAAAGGTGTTTTTATTATAGAGAGAAAATTTAAGAAATATTAAAGATCTATCACAGATCTGAAGATCCCCAAGAGAGGGACAAAACATGCTGAGATGTCGGCCTAAAGGCTTTTTATAGACCTTATGCCAGAAATTGGACAAAAAAACACAGTAATTTCTACTGAGATTAGTTAATTCCTTGAGCATGCTAAGCTGGTTGAGCCAATGGAGGGCCCACTCACTCTGTGCATGTCCCCTTGTCCAAACCAGAGAGATGGTCACAGACTGTTCACCTACTGTCCACTGAGCAGAGTGCTGACCCTTCGAATCCCTGTCTCCCCACTGTTGACTTTGATGGTCTGCTGGCTGTTGGCTGCCCAGCATTGCTGTTTGTGTGAACCTTAACCCTTGGCTTGGTCTGTTAGCTGTTAATTACAGGATGCTCTCTCTCTCTTTTTTTTTTTTCTCACATTTTCATGACCAGTTTGTAGATTTACCATGGTGCTAACTTCTATTATAAGACAGCGTAGCTACAATCCTAGGCTATCTTACATTTAACTTACTTGTGCTTACTTCTTGGCCTGAGGTAGTCTCTTTCCGGAGGCTTTTCAGAAGCCTTTCCTACTTTTTATTGTTACAATTGAAGCAAAATTACATAAAAGGGCAACAGTGCCTCCCCTGTGCTCCTCAAGGAAGGGGGCTTTCTGAGAGTAGGAGACAGCTGGCCTGCCAGCATGGGCTCAGAGCCCTGTCCTTCCTTTTATCTGGTCTGCTTGGTTATCTCAAACCCATCTGGAAGCCCTTTTCTTTCTCATCCCTAGAGTTCCCAACCTCTATTTTAACTTTAATGTTCTTTTTAACCCTAGCCTTTGTTCTTAACATATCAGTACCACTGAGTTATACACCTTTCCCTCTCCTCACCTCTCTTCCTTCCCTTTTCTTCTTTCCTTCCCTCCTTCCCTCCCTCCCTCCCTCCCTCCCTCTCTCCTCCCCTCTCCTACTTTACCTTCCTTTTCCTTCCCTTCTTTGGCTTCATGTATCAGGCTAGCCTCAAATTTGCTATGTAGCAGAGGTTAACCTTGAAATTCAGATCCTCCTGCTTCTGCCTCACACATTTGGGTTGCAGGCATGAGCCTCGTCCCACTGAACCACATTCCTAACTCTCCTTCTCTCTTTCTCTTCCTTCCTTTTTTTCTCTATTCCATTTTCATTTATTCTTTCTTTCTCTGTGTGTGCGAGAGGGAGAGAAACAGAGAGGGGGGGAGTGGTGTGTCTGTGTGCAGGTCAGATCCTGCCATCCACCATGTGGGTTCTGAGGGTCAAATATAGATCATCTGCCTTGGCAGCAAGCTCCTTTGCCTGCTGAGCCATCCTACTAGCCCCTCTCCTTTCTTTTTCTTCTTCTTTTTTAAATTATTTATTTTTATGCTATGTGTACAAGTGTATCCCCTGCATGTGTATATCTTTACCCATATAGCGCAATGCCTGCAGAGGTCAGAAGGTTTCGTTTATGTCCCCTGGGACTGGAGTTATGGACAGTTGTTAGCAGCCATGTGGGTGCTGGAATTCAAACTCAGGTCTTCTGCAAGGACAGCCATTGCTCTTAAACGCTCAGCCCCCTCTCCAGCCCCCTCTCCTTTCTTTTTCAATAAACTTCATATGAAAGAGAGATATAACAAGAGAAAATTATAGTGAACAAGTGAGAGAGAGAGAGAGAGAGAGAGAGAGAGAGA
Organism: Rhizomys pruinosus; assembly: GCA_009823505.1. Taxonomy (NCBI): domain Eukaryota; kingdom Metazoa; phylum Chordata; class Mammalia; order Rodentia; family Spalacidae; genus Rhizomys; species Rhizomys pruinosus. The sequence continues at coordinate 2,400,857 of VZQC01003434.1, read as the reverse complement.
GAGATTGAAGCAATGTAAAATTCTATTTCATTCATCCTCTGGTATTAGGCAGAACAATGCTTAAAATAACCTAGGCAGGAAAGAAAAATGGGCTAGGGTTGGCAACCTTTCTGTTGGAAGTTTGCTAATGTCAACATTTGAAGAGGCTGGTAGGCCAAAGAGCATGAGGAAATAGGCTTGAACCATATGGGATATATGAGCTGCTGGCGCTGACTTAAAGTGGTGCTGCTGTCCTGACCACACCTGATCCTGTTGGAACCCAGCTGAGATTGAGCTGGCACAGTTCTAGCCTAAGCTATAGGCTAAGATTAATCTACTCAGACAGGCAGTAACTTCCCTGAAACTGCAAGCATTACTATAGGGCGACTGTGCTACCTCCTGCCAATTTTGTCATGCAAAATTCTGTTGAAGAAGGCAGCCTATAGAGACTAAACAGGTCGTGTGATGTGCTTTCCTTTTCATAATCTTTTCCTGGCCTAGAAGTATCTGTACAGCCTTATTTTGCAGTCCTGCCTGGCCTGGAAATGCTATTTTGTCCAGGTCTCAAACTTGCAGCCATCCTCCTATTTCTGCCTCCCTAATGCTGAGGTTAAAAAGAATCTGGGCTAGAGAGATGGCTTAGTGGTTTAGATCATTGGCTGCTCTTTCAGAGGACCTGGATTCCATTCCCAGAATCCACCATCCATAACACCAGTTCCGGAGGGGGATCTGATACCTTCTGAGCTCCTCAGGTACTGCAGGACAGGGGCGGGTGCACTTACACACATGCAGGCAAAACACTCATACATACATACACACACACACACACACACACACACACACACATATATATATATATATATAATATAATATGGTAAAAATAGGTAAATTTGAAAAAAGCAGAATTACTTCCTCCCAAAGTACAACTACTAGCAGCTTTGCAGAGACCTGGCCAGGCCTAGTCTATTCAGAAGAGGCCAACTGAGTGAAGCAGACATTCTTAATTTCAGTCATTTCTTTCCATTCCAGAATCACTTCAACAAGAAGTTACATAAATCTAGCAATTGAAAGGCATTTCCCATCCAGTGGTTTCCTGTTTTCCTGATAAAATCTTTGTTTCTCATCCTGATTCAAAGGCCTTAGTTAGGCATGGTACAAGCCTGCAATGCCAGCACTCAGAAGGCTGAGAGAGGAGGATTTCTAGTTTGAGGCCAACCTGAGCCACATTGCGGGATTCTGTTGAAACAAGTAAAAGCAAATCAAGACTTCTTCGCACAAATCACGCTAACCGTGTGTGCCACAAGGGCAACCCCGAGGCTCTGTTTCCACTGCCCAGCACCATTCCTGTTGCTATGCATTGGGCCTTTTTTTCCATTCTGAGTTGCGGAACTAATAACAAAAGACATTTTGTCGAATATATTATTTTTTGGCTTTTTGTGTATTTCATATACATCTTAATCATACTCAGAAACCTCCCTCATGTGTGCCCACCCTCCAGACTGCCCATTGAATTTCCTGTGTTCCAGAGTATATGTTAAAGCCTATCGAGTCAAGTTTGTGTACCCAGCTGTCCCTCAGTGTGAGTTCATTCACTTGAGCTTGTTCAGCTTATCTAACATCACTCCTTTAAAGAATACTGTTTAATCCTAGCACTTGGGAGGCAGAGGCAGGCAGATCTGTGAGTTCAAGGCCAGCCTGGTCTACAGAGTGAGTTCCAGGGCGGCTGGGGCTATAGGGAGACCCTGTCTCAAAAAATAAAATAAAATAAAAATGAAGCCGTGATCATCTGTCAACAGTTCCTCTGCTAAGGCTGGGTCCTCCTGCTCATTTTCCCAGTTCAGTGCTGGGCTTTTGTCCGATCGAATTTGTATGGGTCTTGTGCATGCTGTCATCATTGCCATAAGTTCATATGAGCAGGTTCCCAGGAGCCAGTAAGACTCTTTCCCGATGGCTATGAACCTCTTTGCTTGGCTCTTAACAATCTTCCTGCTACCTCTCTGCAAAAGTCTCCGAGATTTGGGTGGGTGAATTTTAATACAGAAATTCTATCCAAGGACACACACTGTGCAGTCTCTTATTCTCTACACTTTGGCCAGTCGTGGCCTTTTGTGTTCATAACCCTCTGTTTCATGAGGAAACTGCTGATTAGAGTTGAGGGATACACTAGTCTTCTCTCTACCCACTGCTCCACTATGTTCCATGAGCCTTTGGTGTAGAGGTTCCATTGTAGATGTGTCACTTAAGGCTAGGCATCTCACAGACACTTATTCTCTATGTGTGAACAATTGCAGAACTCTGTAATAGTTTCCATCTGTCACAAAAATAAGCTGCATCGATGAGTGGTGTACTGCTCTACTTGGGTGTAGATATAAGACAAGTATCCATATTTAGTTCAGAGTAAACAACTATGTTTTTCTAGGGATGTGACAGATGTAGGGTTTTCTCTAGGATCCATACGACCTCTCCAGCCACATGTATTGGCTATGTTTACAGTACCACACATGAAGTCTCCTCACATTGAGTGGGCTTTGTAGCTGTTATTTTTTTTAAATTATGTAGCTGTTGATTACCCTCAAGAGAAAAGTGCCACTACTACATGTATATAGTTTGCTGCACCAGTCATTGTTGTGGTTATCGGACTTTGAAGCTGGAGTTGGACCACTATTTGATTTTCTCTCTTAGCTTATATAGTATCCTTTAAAATTATGAGAACTTGTCTTCAGGGAAGAGGCTTCCAGGTTAGTTCCAGCTTCATTGCTCCACGTCCGGTGATCCTGTGTCTGAAGGAGGGCCTATCTTCAGCAATAGGATCTTGCCTTCAAGTTCTGGGAGGCAATCAAGGACTGTGGCAATAGCCTGTGTTATTTTGGGAATTTCTTGGACTATCCTCACCAATAACTCAAAGGGATTTCTTATGTCTGGCATTGTGTTTCTTGCTATATAGTCTTCAGATATATACATGCAGACATGTTCAAATATTTTATGTGTATTTTTTTGTCGTTTTGATACAGGGTCTCCCTGCCAGCCCCAGCTATCCTGGAAGTCACTCTATAGACCAGGCTGGCCTTGAACTCACGGAGATCCACCTGCCTCTGCCTTCCAAGTGCTGGGATTAAAGGCAAGCACCACCACACCTGGCTTTTTGTATGTGTATTTTAAAGTAGGTTTGGGGGCTAATACATTTCCCTTTGATTTACACCACCTAAGCTTTATTTATCTCTCTAGCTCCCTGTTTAACCTTTTCCCCCACCCCCAGTTTAAGAACCTCCATTTTCTCCATTGGTAATACCTGTCACCTATTACCCTCCCTCTCTTGAGCTCTTTCTTCCCCTTTACTCCCATGGTAACATAGGACATTTTTATTTGAGAATAAAAGTGAGAGATAGCCTCCTGACAATGTCTTGACCTGTAGAGGTAAGCAGGGGATAAATGCTGGTTAATAGAAATTAGGGTAAGGGATAGGCTAATAGAACAGCAAACTAACCGTGTCTTTTCTTGGAATGGACAGAGATTTCCCAGGAACTTTGGTGTCCGTTCTTTGTTCTCATTAGGGTTCTTGTTGGTCATTGGCAAGGTAATAGCCATCTGTCATGGTGCTAGAGGGTATGTGTCATTCAGTATGCCAATAAAGTTAGGATGAAGCTAAAATAGCTTGTTGTTTGCTCTGTCAGCCACCTTTGATTCACCAGTTTCTGCCAGCCCACTGGAACAGGGACTTCTGGCCTGCAGGCACCCTGCCCTCGGAGATCAAGACAAGACTGCAGAAATTCAGCTTGGGCACCTCAGCAGTAGTTGAGTAGGGACTATGGCATTTGCTTCTAAACACACTGTTCCGATTTGTCAAATGTGCTCTTTTTTTTTTTTTTTTTTTGCTGCTCCTACTTCCCTTTTCTTCTTAACTCTCATGAAACATCAGAAGGCAGGCCCTCACTTGTAAGACTTTATGAGGACTCAAATCATTCGATAAAGGAAGTTCAGAGCAGGGAAGGTAAATAGAGCTGCCATCTGCAGAGACTTACTTTGAGCCCATAGGTGGCACGGCTGGCCGCCTTTAGAAGCCGCTGGGTTCTAATTGGTTTAACTTTTGTTCCGTGGCCCTTTGCAGGGGCCAGATGACATCCTAGTGGCATTTCTGGGCGTTTGTTTTCCTTCAAGTTCAGTTCAAGTGCTGAAAGGTTTAGAGAGAGGAAATGTTTCTTGTAGGTCATTCCTAACTCAGAGGAGTTAACTCTATTGTACCTCACTTTCCTCTCTATGAAAGTATAGTTAGTAATAGCTACTATGTAGAGACTTATTAAGCATGTTAAATGACAGCTTTAAATATTTCTAGATACTCATTATGTAACCTAGAGGCTTTCCTAAACTTACGATTCTTCTGCTCCAGTATGCTGAGACTATAGGTGTGCACCACCACACTCTGGCCAATATGTAAAGCACTATCTGGCCGGGCGTGGTGGCGCACGCCTTTAATCCTAGCACTTGGGAGGCAGAGGCACGTGGATCTTTGTGAGTTCAAGGCCAGCCTGGTCTACAGAGTGAGTTCCAGGACAGCTGTGACTACAGGGAAACCCTGTCTCGAAAACACCAAAAAATAAATAAAAATAAATAAATAAATAAATAAATAAATAAATAAAGCGCTATCTGGCACTGAAATTCTGGACAAACACCTACTTTACCTCACATACTTTATATACCTACACCACGCTGGGCAATTGAATGCCATGTGGACATTACTGACCTTGTATTTCCACAGTGAAATCTTTTAGAATAGGAAAGGAATATTTTTCTGGTTTAAAAATATATGTCGGCTTGGGATCATTTTTTCTTTAGTGGTGAGAATTTATGATTGAACATAGAGATTATTAATGTTTTTTGAGACAAGGTCTCCTGCAGTCCTGGCTGCCTGAAACTCACAGAAATCCAGATGCTTCTGCCTCCTGAGTGCTGGTATTAAGTGTGCCACCATGCCCAGTTTTACTGAGAATTTGTTTTTTTTTTTTTTTTTTTTTTTTGTATGTGTATCACAGACACGGGTGCACGACTCATGCAGACAGTACATTATACACATACCAAAAAAAAAAAAAAAAAACAACTCATTTAAAATGGACCATGCCAAAGTGTGGGCATGGTGTGGCTCCTCACCGGACATGTGGCACACTAATCCAGCACTGCAGGAGCAAGAAGCATCTGATTCTGTGAGTCAGCACCAGGAGCAAAACTAAAAACACACACAAACGATACTCCACCGCCCTCAGCTTTAACCATCATTCATGTCTAAATCGTATGAAACTTTTAAAGTAGGAAAGGAATATTTTCTGTTTTAAAACCTAAGTCGCTTTGGGGATCTTTTTCTAGTAGGTGTAATGATATAATGATTGAACATAGAGATTATTAATGTTTTTTGAGACAAGGTCTCCTGCAGTCCTGGCTCCTGAAATCACAGAATCCAGATGCTTCCCTGCCTCCTGAGCTGCTGGTATTAAGTGTTGCCACCATGCCCGTTTTTACTGAGAAATTTGTTTTTTTTTTTTTTTTTTGTATGTGTATGAATGTACTGCTGCATGCAGGGTCTGTGCACCCGTTGTCTGCAATTTAGCCGCGGAGGTCAGAAGAGGGTCTCGGTCCCGGAATGGAGTTCTCCTGGTGAATTGGAGGCTACAGACGGTTCTTAGCGCCAGGTGGGTGCTGCGATCGAACCCGCGGTCCTCTGCAAGAGCGTCAGTGCTCTAACGCTAGCTATCTCTCCAGCCCTTACTGAGAATTAATTTTATGGGATAACACAGAGGTTATCTTCATTGCGGAAAGATTAGTTAACAATTACGTGAGGGCATGATGCGAACCAGTGCCACTGATGAAAGGTTTTTAACCTTTCATCATCCAATAATACAAAACATTTTTTTTTTTTTGCTGGCTTATAATTCCGAACCCCAGGGATTCTTGATCCAACCTTCCAAGTGCTGGGATGTACCACGAATGCCACTATCATTTTAATGAAGGGGCTTTGAGAGCACACATAAGAGCCAGAAAAGGCAAGGTTAAAAGGAGACAGACCGTAGGCAGAGTTTGAAAGAATTCTTTCATGTAGATCTGGATTGCAACACTGATGTCTTCCTATAGTTTTTAACAAGATAACTTACATTACAGAGACTCACAATAGATAAAATGTTGATTTTTTTTTTTACCTTGCTCAAGATTAAAAAATATTTAGCTATAGCAACATTTTAAAATTGTGATGGCCTATTAGATGAACCAGGACTGGATCTTAGAATTCAACTTGAAACATAAGCCAATGGGCTCCTGCTGAGGAACTTTTCTCAGATCAGAAAATTTGAAGTAGGGGCAAGACCCACCCCAGCCTAAAGGTGGTACCTTCTGGTCAGGGCGGATAAAAAGTCTGTATCCTATGAACAGGGAACTTGCTTTTGGTGAGACGACGTTGCCTGCTCACCTTCACCCTTGCTTGGCCACGTTCACTGTTTCCTGTTGTCTGACCTCTGTAGCGCAATCCTTCGAGTGTCATAGAATGCTTTTCCTGCTTCTACTGGGCAGCAACGGCTAATACCCTGGACCTCCCATCGGTCAGACGGTTTTCGTGCCAGATGGGTACTTGCGAGACAATCCAGCCACTGTGAATTGGCAACTACCAGGTTTGGGGCTTCTTCAGGATAAAAGAGCTTTTGCTATACTGCCAGGACCATAGCCTCTAAGCCAATCCCATAACCCCTTTTAGTATATGTTCTAGTCAGCTTTCTTCTTACTGCTGTGTAATAATCACTGACGCATACATCAGCCTTGGAGACGAGAAAGGTACTTGGCTTATGCTCAGGGGGGTGCGCAGACCCTCGCTCCATGCAGCGACCACCCAAGGAATATAGTCAGCAGTGTCCACAAGATATCAGCACAGTGGCAAATGGATACCTTGAGAAGTCTAGGAAAGTAGAGAACTGTAGAAAACAGACCAAAAATGCAGAGAGATCATTGACTATCTGGTTTGCTTCTCTTGGCCTTAAAAAAAAAAAAAAACAGAATTTTATGGACATATTGGCTCATATGAACTAAACAATTTCTTTCTCGCAACTAGATAAATTTCTCCCTATTAAGGCAACACAAACTGAGGTCAGGTTTTCAGAAGTNTCGTGCAATGCCGCGGAGGTCAGAAGAGGGTCTCGGATTCCCCTGGAACTGGAGTTCTCCTGGAATTGGAGCTACAGACGGTTCTTAGCCGCCAGGTGGGTGCTGGGGATCGAACCCGGGTCCTCTGCAAGAGCGTCAGTGCTCTTAACCGCTAGGCTATCTCTCCAGCCCCCTTTACTGAGAATTTTAATTTATGGGATAACACCAGAGTTTTTCTTCATTGCGAATGATTTTAGTTAACAATTAGTGAGGGGCCTATGATGTGCTATGTTCCTAAATGCAGTCAGTGCCACGGGGAAGGTTTGAACCTTCTCATCTCAAAAACAAAACATTGATTTTTTTTTTTTTTTTTTTTTTTGAGGCTTGGCTTTAGACTGGCCTTGAACTCCTCATTTGGCTGAAGCTTCTTGAGCTCCTCATCTATCTCCACCTTCCAAGTGCTGGGATTGTACACATGCACTACTATATCTGAGTTATCATTTTAATGAAGGGGCTTTGAGAGCACACATAAGAGCCAGAAAAGGCAAGGTTAAAAGGAGACAGACCGTAGGCAGAGTTTGAAAGAATTCTTTCATGTAGATCTGGATTGCAACACTGATGTCTTCCTATAGTTTTTAACAAGATAACTTACATTACAGAGACTCACAATAGATAAAAATGTTGATTTTTTTTTTTTACCTTGCTCAAGATTAAAAAATATTTAGCTATAGCACATTTTAAAGAATGTGATGGCTCATTGTAGTTGAAAACCAGGACTGGATCTAGAATCAACTGAAACATAAGCCAATGGGCAGTCCTGTGAGGAACTTTCTCAATCAGAAAATTTGAAGTAGGAAGACCCACCCAGCCTAAAGGGTGGTACCTTCTGGTGGCAGGGCGGATAAAAAGTCTTAGAAGGGAACTTTGCTTTTTGGCTGCTCACCTTCACCCTTGCTGGCACGTTCACGTTTCCTGTTGCTGTAGCAATCCTTCAGTGTCATTAGAACTAGCTTCTTCCTGCTTCTACTGCAGACGAGCAACACCCCTGGAATCCTCTAGGGTTTTTGTGCCAGATTGGGACTGCTGAGACATCCAGCCACTGTGAATTGGCAACTACCAGGTTTGGGGCTTCTTCAGGATAAAAGAGCTTTTGCTATACTGCCAGGACCATAGCCTCTAAGCCAATCCCATAACCCCTTTTAGTATATGTTCTAGTCAGCTTTCTACTGCTGTGATAAAATCACTGACGAAAATCAGCTTGGAGAGGAAAGGGTTTACTTGGCTTATGGCTCAGCCTACCACCAAGGAAAGTCAGGCCAAGAACTCAGGGCAGGAACCTGGAGGCAGGAGCTGAAGCACAGACCATGGAGGAGCATTGCTTTCTGGTTTGCTTCTCTGGCCATGCTCAGCCTGCTTTCTTCAGCAAAGGAGAACAACCTGCCCCCGGGGGAAGGGGAGCATCATCTGCAGTGGGCTAGGCCTCCCACATCACTCAGAAACCAAGAAAATGCCCCACAGACATGGCCACATTGTCCAGTGGAGACAATTCTTCAATTGAGGTTCCGTACAACCAGGTGTGTCAAAGTTGATGACTGAAGCTATCCAGTAAAGAATATAAATATTTATTCTATCAGTTGTACAGAATATAAATATTTATTCTATCAGTTCTGTTCCTTTAGAGAACCTTGACTAACACAAGGGGTTGACCAAAGTGAGCTTAGGTTTATTTAAAAATCAAACCAAAACAAATAAACCTTTCCCCTACCCCAGCATCCACAAAAGCTTGAAGAAAAAAAAAAAAATCAAACATAGGGAAATTCACAAGGCTTGTTTTGTAGAGTAAATGGTAAACTCAGTGACTCAGTAGTAAGCAAGAAGTAACTTTACAGATATTTCAAATTCATATGCAGTAGATGTCCTACTTTAAGAACCCAGGCCTTGGGGCTGAAGAGATGGCTCAGCGGTTAAGAGTGCTGGCTGACTGCTCTTGCAGAGGACCCGGCTTGGATTCCCAGCACCCATATGGCAGCTAAGAACCATCTTTAACTCCAGTTCCAGGGGAATCCGACACTCTCTTCTGACCTCCGTGGCATTGCATGACACGGGTGCACAGACCTACATGCAGACAGTACATTCATACATGTCAAAATAAATAAATAAAATTTTTAAAAAGATTAGAATGTAGTTGAAAAATTCCTGTCCCTCAGTAACAATGTAGCCATCACAAGGTCACAGCACAGTCATTACTCACATGTTTGTGGTGTTTTTTTTTCTCATTCTATAATTGCCAGCACCAATTATCCTTCGTTTGACTAGCATCTGGTGCTTTGTTCCTTCGGTTTTGTGTTCCTTTTTGCGCATCCTTGCATTGCGGAGTAGTGAGCTTTAATATATCATTAATAGGATCTTATTGCTGTCGTATTATCAATATCCTTATTTCTTATGTGGCCTTTCGCTGTCGTCTGTGTTACTTGTTCATTGTTATACGGCATGCTCTAGTCATGTTACGGTCAGCAAACTCCCTCATATTTAGGTGTGCTCGGCTTCCTTACTTTCTCCTTCCTGGCTTATACTCCATGTTTCGTTGCCTCAAGAACTTAATTCTCTTTTTTGTTCCAGAGTATACTGTTTGTTCGTAGTGTTCAATGCTATTTTCTGAGGTCAATGTGCTGGTTGTTGTACTCGCTCAGTCTGGCCCTTTTATGCGTGCGTAGTTTCATCCGTCACCTTATGCGTAGTCTTCGCTGGGTTCAACTATTTCTTAATTCTAATTGGGGGGCACTCCTTGGAAAGAATCAGGGAGCGTTCGTGTAAATTCCCTAGCGTTGCGAGTGGTTTTCATGTTTAGCTTAGGCAAGAATTCTGTTGGAGTGTCAGATTAAGCTCATGTGTCCGTGGCATCCCTTGGTGTAGAGTGACGTTCCCAGGGGGGCGCTGGGGCCTGCGCTATGATTGTACTGTGAGTGAATTCGCGGTGTCTGTCTCTCAATACATAATAACTATAATAATAAAGAATGAAAGTCTCATTGATCTGTGGCTTGCTGGTGCACAAGTCTGTCCGGCTGTGCTAATAGTTCTGTGTCGCTTCCCTGACTCAGTTTTTCTCATATGTCTAGTGCGTGGGCTTTCCCCAGTCCCACGAATTTTTCCGATTAATTTTTGTCTGGAATTGGGTCTTCTGCTTTGGCATGTTCGCTGTCTCTATCATCGTGTCGCGTATCATTTGGAGTTTTCAGGTGTATGATGTTGCAGGTTCCGAGTTTATAGCTCAGTCAAGTACTACTACTCTTTCTCCGCCGCTGAGGTCATGAACCTTCTTTGCTTGCTCTCTAATCAATCTTCCTGCTACCCTTTTGTCTGTGCTTTCAAAAAGTCTCCGCAGCATTTGGGCTGGTTGTGAGATTGCTAATACAGAAATTCATATCCAGGACACCCATCATCACTGTGGCGAGGATTCGTTCTTATTGGCGGCTCAGCTTTTGTGTCTCATCTTCCCGTCGGCCCTTTGTGTTATTAAACCCTCGTTTATGAGGAAGATATGTTGCAATGAGTTGAGGGATACACTAGTCTTCTCTCTACCCACTGCTCCACTATGTTGTCCCCATGGAGCTTGGGGTGCTATTGGGGGCGAGGTTTCCATTCTGTACGATTGTGTCCTAAGTGCTAGGCATGTCTCACTGATGCATGATTCTCTGTGTGAATCAATTGCTATCGAACTCTGTAAATAGTTTTGTTCTCACGCTCTGTCACAAAAATAAGCTGCATCGATGAGTGGTGTACTGCTCTACTTGGGTGTAGATATAAGACAAGTATCCCACATAATTGTTAGTTCAGAAACACATCTATGTTTCCTAGGGGATGTTACAGATGTTAGTGTGTTGTTCTCTTAGTAGCCATACGACTCCAGCCAACAGTGCTATCTGGCTATGTGTTTTACAGTCCTGTTCCGGTAGCAACGTCGTATAGTTCTCCTCACAATTGCGTGGCTTTGTAACGCTGTTATTTGTTTAAATTATGTCGGCTTGTTCTGATGTACCCTCAATGATAATACAGTTGCATCTGTCAACTACTGATTGTGGTTCAAATAGTTGCTGACACGCAGTCTCGGATGTGTGTGGTACTATCGGACTATTTGAAGCTGGAGTGGCGACCACTACTTTCTGATTTTCTCTCTTACTATATAGTATCCTTCTCATATTATGAGACTTGGTCTTCAGGGAAGAGGCTCCAGGTTGTTTCCACCCATGCTCCATCGTCCGGGTGAGTGTCTGTGTTGAAGGCAGGTGCGCTAATCTTGGATCAAGCCATATAAGGATCTTGCCTTCAAAGTTCCTGGGAGGCAATCAAGGACTTGTGGCATACTGTGTATTTTGGGAATTGGTTTTCTTGGACTATCCTCACCAATAACTCAAAGGGATTTCTTATGTCTGGCATTGTGTTTTGGTCTTGTCATATATTGGTAGTCTCCTTCATGATATATACATGCAAGACATAGGTCAATATATTTTAAATAATGTGGTTAGTTTTTTTTGGTCGTTTTTATACTAGGGTCTCCTTCCAGCCCTATGCTATACGCGTGGAATCCACTCTATAGACCAGGCTGGCATGGAGCTCATTATGTAGACTAGGCAAGCCTTGAATTTAGAGTTTTGCTTGCCTCTGCCTTCCAAAGTGGCTGGGATTTAGGCAACAGTCACCACCACACCTGGTTTTTTGTACTGGTGTATTTTTTTTATTAAGTTGGGTTTGTTGGGGGCTATACATTCCCCTTGATTTACACCGACTTACAGCTCTTTTAGTTTAATCTCTTTCGGTAGCTTTACCCTGTGTATTCCTTTTCCCCACTCTCATTTGTTAGAACTCCATTCGTTCTGCCTGCCACTTGGTATATACTGTCCCATTACCTCCCCTCTATGAGTGCCTTTCTTCCCCTTTCCACTCTGGTAGGACGAGTAAAGGACATTTTAGTATTTGCCAGAAATAAAAGTGAGAGATAGCTTCTTGGTGGCTTGTACAACTTGGGTCTTGTAGTCCTGTTAGATTTATAGTCAGCGTCCGTATCAATGCTGTTCTAAATTAGAAATAAGGGTAAGGGATACTGGCTAATTAGTAACAGTGCAAGTAACCGTGTTTCTTTTTTCTTGGAAGGTACAGAGATTCCCCAGGAACTTTGGTGTCCGCCTTTCTTTGTTCCATAGGGTTCTTGTTTGGTCCATTTTTGGCAAGGTAGATACCCATCTGTCATGGTGCTAGAGGGTATGTGTCATTCAGTATGCCAATAAAGTTAGGATGAAGCTAAAATAGCTTGTTGTTTGCTCTGTCAGCCACCTTTGATTCACCAGTTTCTGCCAGCCCACTGGAACAGGGACTTCTGGCCTGCAGGCACCCTGCCCTCGGAGATCAAGACAAGACTGCAGAAATTCAGCTTGGGCACCTCAGCAGTAGTTGAGTAGGGACTATGGCATTTGCTTCTATACACACTGGCCGTTTTCAGTTGCTCTTCTCTTTTTTTTTTTTATTTCTTTGGCTGCTCCTAACTTCCTTGGGTCTTCTTAAGTTCATGAGAACAGTGCAGGAAGGCAGGCCCTCACTTGTAAGACTTTATGAGGACTCAAATCATTCGATAAAGGAAGTTCAGAGCAGGGAAGGTAAATAGAGCTGCCATCTGCAGAGACTTACTTTGAGCCCATAGGTGGCACGGCTGGCCGCCTTTAGAAGCCGCTGGGTTCTAATTGGTTTAACTTTTGTCTTTTCGTGGCATTTCTTGCTATGGGCCAGAGGTTGACATTTTCTTAGTGGGGCTATTTCCTGGGCCTTTTGTTGTTGTTTTCTTCCCTTCAAGTTGCAGTTGTTGCAGAGTGCGAAGGAGTGTTTCAGAGAGACTGGAAATGTTTTTCTGTAGGCATCTCCTTACTCAGAGGGTTAACTCTATCGCATACCTCCACTTTCCTCTCTGTGAAACAGTATAGTTTAAATAGCTAAGTCATGTAGAGACTTATAGCCCTGCAATGTTTATATAGGCCATGACAAGCTTCTTATATATATTTTCTAAGCTACTTATGGCCTAAATTGTAACCTAAGACGGCTTTCTAACACTTTATCGAGTTCCCTCTGGCTCCATTACTTTTTGCTTTACCTTGAAGGGGATTATAGGTGTGCACCACCGGGGAACTCCTGGACGATATGTTAACTGCGTATGTTATCTGGCCGGTCTAGCGCTGGTGGCGCACGCCTATTAATCCTCGCACCTGGGAGGCAGGGGAGGCACGTGGATCGTTTGTTGAGTTCCACATGGCTAAGATGGTTCTACGATTGAGTGAGTTCCAGCACAGCTGTGACTACAGGGAAATTCCTCCTGTCCTGTCTCGAAACACCAAAAATAATAAAATATAATAAATAATATAATAAATAATTAAATAAAAAGCGCTGATCGTGGCACTGAAACTTGCTGGTAGCATTATACTCCTTGATTACTGTTACTCATCGATATACTTTTATATACCTAGCACGCGGGCAATTGAAGTGCCATGTGGGACATCTACTGACCTCTGTATTTCACAGTGAATCTTTTAAAATAGGAAGGAATATTTTTTCTGGTTAAAAGATATATGTCGGCTTGGGATCATTTTTTCTTTAGTGGTGAGAATTTATGATTGAACATAGAGATTATTAATGTTTTTTGAGACAAGGCCCTCCAGTCGGCTGCCCCTGAATTCTCACAGAAATCCCAGAATACGCGTCCGTGCCTTCCTGAGTGTCTGTGTATCTCAAGTTGTGGCCACCATTGCCCAGAGTGTTACCTGAGATTGGCTTTGTTCTTTTTTCTCTTTTTTCTTTGTATGTGTATGGAAGGTGTCAGTTGCTCTGTCGGGCATGCATTTGCACTGGTCATGTGCAGCTTCCGTGTCGTGGCAAGTGCCTGGCGGCGGTCCAGATTAGAGGTGTCCTCTACGGATTCCTCCTGGAACTGGAGTTTCACCTGGAATTGACTACAAGAGGTACGGTTCTTAGCTCTTCGCCTAGGTGGTTGCCTGGGGTTGCTTTGATCGGAACCTCGGGTCCTCTGCGGATATGACGTCAAGCTGGCTTCTTACCAGCTAGGGGTTTTGGCCTAGTTCCCTCGCTCTCGTACCATGAAATGGAATTTTAATTATGGACGTATATTGTTCAATGTGACACCAGATGTTTCTTCATTCATGCGATATGAATTTTAAGTCATAACATTATTTGAGGCGGCCTGATGATGGTGCTAGTGTCCCCTGAAAATGGCACGGTAGTGCGCCGCTTAACGTGGAAGGCTTTGAACGCCTTCTCATCTTCACCTATGTTTGCTTCTCCGTCGTCTCAAAACAAAAACATTGATTCAATTTTTTTTTTTTTTTTTTTTTGAGCGCTTGGCCTTTAGATCGGCCTTGAACTCCTCATTTTGGGCTGAAAGCTTCCTGAGTCGTTTGCCCCTTGGTGTCTTCCTTCAATCTGCGCTTATCTCTGGGCTCCCACTTTCCCCCGATACAGAGTTGCGCTCTCGGGTGCATTCGCCCTGTACACATGCAACGTATACGTATATTGAGATGTCACTTGAAGTTCAGTCTTTTAACTGAATGCGCGGGGACTCTTTGAGAGCACACATAAGCATCCATGAAAGGCAAGGTTAAAGAGAACACTGATCCTTGTAGCAAGTTTGAAAGATAATTCTCTCTCATGTAGTAAGGTCTGGATTGCAACAACTGTATGCTCCTATAGTTAAACAAGATATACTTATTACAGAGACACTCCACATAATCGATAAAAATTCGTCGTGGTCTTCCGGTGCACTCGTTTGCAACACTTTTTTTTATTTTTTTTGTTTTTTTACCTCCTTTTTTGCTCTCAAATGCTGTATAAATCAATATTTTAGCTTATTAGCACATTTTACAGAATGTGATTGGGCTCATCATATTCCCGCCCCAGCTCTGTCCCCAGGTACTCCGTGTGTGGGAACTTCTAGAGATCCCCAAGGCTGAAGCATGCTCTTAAGCACACACTCCAGTCCGGGGGCTGAGGAACTTTCTCGATTTTCCAATTCCCCCACAGACCTTGCCAGTATTTGTAATGAGGGAGGCACCTGTCCACCCACCCCCTCGCTAATAAGCGGGTGGTGGACACACACCCTTGTTTTCGCGCTTGTTGTCCTGGCCCCCCGTTCTGGTCGGCAGGGACGGAAATGAAAGTCTTACACCCACCCTTGCTTTTGTGCTGCTCATCTCTTTTGCCTCCCTTGGCGGTGGGTGGGCGGCACCCGCCTTCACTGCAGCATGGTTGCCTCTCCCACGCCCTCACCCCTTTTGATTCTCTCTGAGTAGGCTGCTTCCACAACCGCCTTACTTGTCTCGCCCGATTGCAAGTGACCCTTTCTCCACCCAGTTGTCAATGTCTTAGTATACCAGGGACTTGAGTAGCTTCCCTTCCAATTGCCATTCTATCTTTCCCTGATATTACTGGCACACCACCAGCACGTACCACCACTCATTTCAACTCTCTCACGGAATATCCTCTAGGGTTTCCTTTTTTGGTGGATCCGCAGCACGACCCCGCTGAGCAAAAACCAACCACGCGCCACGTGGGTGGAGAATTGTGACCCCCCACATACGGTTGTCCCAGGGGCCCGTTCTTAGCCGCCAACGGCTTTTGCCACCACCTGTGCCCAGCGTGGCGCCCCACGAATAGCCGGCCTCCCTACCAGCCCACTCCCACATAAAGGCCCTTTAGTATAGTGTTCTAGTCAGCTTTCTACTGTGTGATAAAACTCCACTGACGCGACAATCAGTCGCTTGGAGAGACAACGGGTCGTTACTTGCTTACTGGCTCAGCCTAACACCCAACGGAAAGTCAGGCCAAGAATCTCAGGGCAGGAACCTGGAGGCCATGAGCAATGAAGCACGAGACCATCGAGGCAGAATTGCGCTTTCTGGTTTGCTCTTCTGGCGATGCTCCCTGCTTCTTCAGCAAAGGAGAACAACCTCCCCCGGGGAAGGGGAGCATATCTGCGTGGCTAGGCCTCCCACTCATCTCAGAAACCAAGACAAAGCCCCACAGACATGGCCACATTGTCCAGTGGAGACAATTCTTCAATTGAGGTTCCGTACAACAGGTGTGTCAAAGTTGATGACTGAAGCTATCCAGTAAAGAATATAAATTTTATTCTATCATTGTATACGAGATATAAATATTATTCTAGTTCTTATCGCCTCTTTAGAGCCTGACTACACAGGGGTTGACCAAAGTGAGCTTATAGTTTATTAAAATCAAACCAAAACAATAAACTTTTCCCCTACCCCAGCATCCACAAAGCTTGAAGAAAAAAATATAAAATTCAACACATAGGCTGATAGTTTCACAGGCTTGTTTTGTAGAGTAAATGGTAAACTCAGTGACTCAGTAGTAAGCAAGAAGTAACTTTACAGATATTTCAAATTCATATGCTTGTCAGAGAATCGGCCCTTGTGTGAAGAACCAGGCCTTAGGGCTGACAGCGGATGTCTACGTTAGAGTGCTGGCTAGGACTGCTCTTGCAGAGGACCGCTTGGATTCCCAGCACCCATATGGCAGCTAAAAACATGCTTTAACTCCAGTTCCAGGGGAATTCCGACACTCTCTTCTGACCTCCGTGGCATTGCTGACACGGGTGCACAGACCTACCTGCAGACAGTACATTCATAATGTCAAAAAAAAAAAAAAAAACCCAGGCCTTGTGGCTAGTCAACTATACCAAACAACTCTCGAAGTAAATAGATTTTAAGCTTAGATTAGTCTCAGAGCACATAATGGATAAAGGAACTTCTTGTGTACCATAGGCAATGTGCAGAAGAAAGTGCTTTGTGTTGGCTGAGCTGTCTACAGAAAGTATTTAGGGAGGACTTGAACCTGGTGGGCCCTAATCAGGAGTCATCTAGGAGCAAGTGAAGTTGCTATTGTGGTTGTACTTCCATTGCAACAAAGACTGCAGTGGATCTAGAGAATGGAGAGATGTATTCTTTTTAACTTCACTGGGGACAGCTATATAACACAGCATTTCAAAATGTTTCTTGTCTGCCAAGTGAAGGAGTTAGAACAAACTTTCTTACTTTTTGATGCACTAGAATCCTAAGCATTGTCAGGAGGATACTCAGTCTTTATTCTCTGAAATGTCTATGTTACTGTGTAACAATCAGTGGACCGATAAAGATCTGAGCCATTTCAACTAACCGTTGGAATTGGAAAAGGAGTCAAATGAAACTTGGGTACCGTATAAGGAAGAAAGACTGCAAAGAACAACTATTCATTTATTCACCTAAAATTGAGTTCTCTCTTGGGGAAATTACGGGGGCCTACCTTTCTCTCTAGTGCCATGATATAGGAGTTAGGCATTTTTAGAGCAACGTTAAATGCTCTTAATGTTAAGGTGATGAGACTTTGTTGTAAGCAACCCCTTTTAATAGTATGTTGGGGCCTAAGGTGAGTTGACACTCTAATAGTTAAGCTTGTAATGCGCTTCTCTGGTGTCCTGGCTGCTTTAGGCACAGGATTACTGGCCAAGCAGCAAGGCCAAATGCTGTCATGCTAGGCCCAGGTGTTCTGAACTATCCATCGACCATGCATTGCCATTGCTTTCTGTCCCCTCGGGTCAGGATCATTCTGCTACTGAAGAATAACTCTCAAAGTCACTGGCAGAGTGTTTCGAACAGCAAACATAGGATCTCTTGGCACCAGAAGCCTTGGTAAACTCTAGATGACCCCACAGCCATTTCTACTCCCACCATATGGACACCATTTGTCCCAGTGGTCCTGAAGAAGCCCTGAGATTAGTGCAAACGTGGTCTTTCATCTGTATGAGGCGCTGGCATGACTGGTGCACACCCCCTTGCCCACACCCCCTTCTCTAGCTTTCTAAACAATTTGTTTGGTCTCTGTTAGTCAACTGAGGGACACCCTCCGTGCTGCCCTCTGATATTGCAAAATTGTACTTAAAAAACATCTCAAAGATGGTGAGGGGCAACTGGGTCCCAGCCTGAGTGTTGTGCCTCAAAGGACTAGAATCTCAGCAACTTTAGGCCTGGGATCAATAACACTTGTTACCTTAGCTAAGGCTCTCTGCATCCAAGGCCTATATGAGAACATTAGAAGATTAGAAAGCCACACTAATCGCTGTTGTCTTCGCGCTGCTTATTGGAAGCTGAGATTACAGGAGAGGACAAGTGTGGGACTGCAGACATTTAAGAGTGGAGTGATAAAATATATGTATAAATAAATTAAAATTATGTATATACATAATTTAAAAATCATTTAAATATCCATAAAAATAAAAAAATGTTGGAGCGATAAGCTCCAACTGAGAGCTAGACCCATAGTCTAATGGCTTTCTAAAGGGTTTGAAGCTGTAATACTCCTCTGGATCTGCCAGTTCACCCCCTTAGGCTTCAGGCACTCACCCAGGCTTGCCAGCACTGCAAGAGCTTCTCGCCTACTCACTATTCCTATTGGGCATATTAAAAGGATCCTGACCAGCTGATTGATACTACCTCCCATATTCCAGACAGAGCACTGACTGGAATGCAAAACAAAGCAGAGATGGTCTGCCAGGGGAAACTCCTTAGTAAAGATACAAAACAAAAGTCCCTGCAGAGCCCTATCCATATTACTTTGGCAATAGAAGTGGGCTGGCCTCATGGGCCTGAGCCATGGCTGGAAGTGGAGGTCTTCACATACCAGCACTGGAGAATCTTTCTAGGAGCTAACTGGCCAAAGAGTGGCTTTTCAAAATAAGTAAAGCTAGATATCTGTCCCTTCAAGACCCCAGTACACTCCAGTTGCATCTGCCAATTTTCTATCAACAGGCATACTGCAGAAGGAAGAACTCATGAGTCTTTGGAAGTGGAGAAGAGTCTTCAAAAAGAGCTGTGTTTTATAAAAGATCCCCCCAAAGGCTGAATACTTTATCCTGAGAAACAAAACAACAACCAACACCCCCACCCACCACCAGCCCCAAAATAAAATAAATAAATAAATAATAAAATTAAAGTGAAGAAATGGAGTTGCTTCTGGACTAATCTCTCGGCTTTCCCTTCTCGCTTGAATATGATGATAGATTTACAGGCAAAGATTTGTTCGCTTTTATTTATCTTCTAATTTGTAAAGATTTCCCCCTTCTTTCCCTCCAGCCATCTCCGGCTTGGGTTTTCCATATGACTCATAATCCTCTCTGAAGTGGAGTCGAATTCATAAAAGTGGTGGCGGTTATTTGCAGGGGGGGGAGGGGGGGGGGGAGGGGGAGGGAGGAAGGGGGGGGGGAAGGGGGGGACTGGAAGTCTTCACAACCTATAACTGTCATCTCAAGCTCCGGGCCAGCATTGCCGAGGTGTGGGGTCGGGGGTGGGATCCCAGCTCCTCCCATGAGGCGGATCTACCTCCAACGCACCTGCTTGCCGCGGCCGCGCGTTCCCGGGCCCCAAGTTGAGCCGAGCGCCGCCGGAGGGTCTGCAGCGGAGCGGGCAGGCGCTGCTGCAGGTTGCTGTCCATATGGACGGCTCGCCGCCTCCGGTTTCCGCGCCCGGCGGGGGCCAGGAGCTCCAGTGGTTTTCGAGCCCAGTGGTTGGTGCTCTCGGCGGCGCGGGAGAGCTGTCCACCCGACCAATGTATCCACATCATTAGTTGCCAGGGAGATTGGATCCTCTAGCGCCTGCACAGCCGCGGCCCCGCGTGATCGGGTCAGCCGCTCCTTGCTGGTTGCCCTTCCGTCTGGCGCTCGCCCGGGCTTATTCGCCTACTGTTTGTCGTGCTGGTTCCCCGTTCCCATGTTCCCTGGCTCTTTGTTTTGCGGGCTTTGCCCCCTGGCCTTAGTTTTCCTCTTTACTGCGCATACTGTCCGACTGGTGTTCCCCCCCTGGGCTCCAGTTCCAGCTCCGGCCGAGTGGCGCTCTCGCCGTGCCTCTCGGGCCCTCCGGCGCGGTGCTGGCACACGGCCATAGCGCTGCTTCTTGCGCGAGGTGCGCGTGAGGCGGTCTGTGGCCGCGTGCACGTGCGGGCGTGACGCCGCTCCACCGGCCCATGCACCGTGCGATATGTCCCGTGGTCCCCAGGAGTGGGGGGAGGAGAAGTGCTCCGTGCATCACTATCACCGTCAGCGACGGATACATTCAGAGGGCAGCGATCTTTGGACTCGGAATGCAAAGCTCCGCCTCCCCGACCTCCACCGTCCTCACCGGGACCTCGAACCTTCGCCTAGCCCCTCCTCGCAGGGTCTTTTACTGAAATAGAAACTGGAAGCTGCAGGGTGGGTGAACCTACCTTGCCGTCTCTGAGCTCCGGGTTATGGATGTGTAGAAGGAATTCAGCGCGTGGCCAGAAGTCCAGGGGACTGCTTTTCAGGTGAGTGCGCTGGAGCCGGCCGGCCGCCTCCCCTCCGTGCGCCCGCCGCCCCCCGCCCAGGCTGCGCCCGCGACGCGTGTGGCTGGGGGTGTGGGGTTGCATGTCCCCATTCCCAGTGCATTTGGCGACGGCTACGGCGGCCAGAGCTTGGCCCCCAGGGGCACGGGGTGCGACTGTCCCCCACCCCGCTGGCGGGGCAGCCCGGGGTGTGTGTGGGGGAGCCAGCGTTGCTGGCGGGTGCCCGCGGGCGGCGGGGCGCTGGTTTGCAGCCGCCGGAGCTGCCGGAGCGTCCGAGCCTGCCTCCCCGCTCCAGCCGCCGCGGCTTGGCGCCATCGGCCGAGCGGCCGGGAACCGAGCCCGCAGCGCTGCGCCCGCAGCTCCCGGCGCCCGCGCCGAGGCCCCGCAGGGGCAGCGCTGGCCGCTCTCCTGCCCGCTGGCCTCACCCGCCCCCCTCGGAGCGACGGACGTCGCCCCGGGGACGCAGTGCTCCCGCTGGCTTCTCGACGCTCCCAGGCCTCGGCCCGGGGGTCCCTTCGCGTCCATGTTTGCTCCCCCCTCCCCCCGAGACCGAGCTCAGATTCTGCTGGCGTACCCCGAAGCTTGGCGGGGGCTGCTTCCGGCCGCCAGGCTGGGAAATTCCCGCGGTTGCCATGACACCGGCACTTGTTGCGAGGGGCGGCCTCCCGCTGACCCGTGGGTGATCAGCATCCCTCGGCGCCTTGGCTGCGGACCTTCCCTCCCTCCTTCCCTCCTTCCCTTCCTTGCCTGTTGGGCCTATTTGCTGCGACTGAATAGGAGGTTCTCTTTACAGAATTGGGGTTAAAAACAATCCACGCCAGGGCTGGATTTTAACAGGACTTTGCGTTTTAGATTTCAGGTACTCAGACTCCACCTTTACTTTCACCTACGTTGGCGGCCCCAAAAGGTATTTATGTCGATAGAGTTGCTTCATTTCCTGTTCACACGTTTGTTTCCTTTGTCTCGTGACTTGTTCGGTTTGGGTATTTTCTTGTTTGTTATTTCTTGGGGCTGCTCTTGCACGATAATCCTTACAGCTTGAATGTCCGTCGTTCTACCACAGCAGAAGATAAAGTGTGTGTGACTGAAGTTTTCTTAACAGTACGGGACGGCTGGATCTCTCCTGCTAAAAATCTGTATTCTTGCTCCAGTGGGTTATCCTTCAGGCTCTCGAGTTTGACACAGGAGACTAGTGCAAATTGGAAATTACTGAGTTATGACGTGAGATGTGTGAACAGATCATTAAATCCGCAACAAGTAGTCCTTGATCACGAGTAGTGACTTCCTGGAGTTGCGGACATGTGGGTGTTTCCCTTTTTGTGATAAGTCCAATCATAAACGTGATTGTCGTCAGTCTCCGTAAGTTTTTTTTTTTTTCCTTCGTCTTAAGGAGTGGTGTAAATGTTTTGGTTTTCACCATTTAGCCTGTAGCAAAGAAATTGGAGAGTTGTGGAGTCACAGTGGACGACTTTCTCCTTGAGGAAGAATGAGAAGGCTTCTTGTTCAGTAGTGAAATTGTTAGCTATTTGATACAAAGCCCCAATCCAACTTGTACTGACCAGCAAAGCAAAATTGAAGCCCCGAAGGTTCTGTCAAAACAATAGCACCTCTCTCTACTCCTGCATCTGTGATTTTTATTTCGTGTCATGAACGATCTTTTAGGTTATGGACTTGTCAGCGGATCTAATAAAATTCTAATTACTAGTTTCGAGTTTATACACATATGGTTTTTTTTTTTTTTTTTTTTTTCGATTGATGCAGGTCTTTGAAGCGCGGTGGGTCTAAACTAGGGGTTCGATTCTCCCCACTGAAGTTATACGATTCGTAGGCCAGAATGTTGAAGCAGTGCGTATAATCTCGAACGGTCCACTGTATAGAGCGGAGCCATCTAACCACGTCTCACATGGTAGAAATCTAGGAAAGTGTTTGAAGCGTGCTATTAGAACTGTCGGGTTCTAGTAGTCTTCGTCTAGCACTTTAACAATGCATATAGTTTGACCCACATTAAACATACTCCTTAAAGACTCATGGAAACGATTATGAACATATTAAATGTGCAAAAGAGCTTTAGTCTGTAATATTTTTAAAAGCTTGATATTAAATGTATACCTTTAATCACTCATGTTCAGGTGCTGCCTTTACCAATCATAAAAGCTTAAATTAAAATGGCCATTCAAGTCCAATACAGTCAATCTGCAACCTAAGCCCTCAAGGTTGATCATAATATTGATTTACTCAGTTGAAAATGTATCTGATATCATCAAACTATCTGTCTTTTGTAGAAGAGATAAAATTACATTTATTTCTTATTTATGAGTCATCTTAGTACCAATCTATATTTGTATTATGGAAAATTATTACAGGATGCTTGATTAATTAATCTGCTCCTACACTTAAATCCGAGAACATTCATATTGACTAATTCCTTGATTATGTAATAGCTAAATATGCTCTTGGCCACTGAAACATCCTTACACAGTCAGGTGGATCTTGTTACAGCTGTGTCACTTTCTTGGATAGCGTGTGGGTATATACCCCAAATGGGCTTTCTTTCTGTTTTCCTTTCTTTTTACTCTGGTACGCCCAGCGTGCGCTAAATTAACAAGGCAGTTCCTGTAGCCTCCAAATGCTCTGCTTTCCTCCATTACTTACTTGTACAAGAGGACAACCTTGAATTTAGTTGTATATGGTTAGATCCTGAAGTTAAGATTTATCAGTAATTAGGGGGCTTGTGTTCACATAGCTGGAGGTGGAAAAGGCCTGTGTGCTCCCAGGAGCAAGTCTGGGGTGTTGGGATGAATAATTAACTAATTAAGATAAAACATCAGTATTCACTGTAGGAACCAAGTCCAGGTCTGCTTTTAAAGTAAAAATAATTTTTCTTTCTATGTCTTCTATTAACGAATGTATTCTTTTTTCTTTGTCTTCTAATTTAACGTCTGGGGCTTGTGTGTCATAATGTGGAAGAAACGGGGAATTGCTGTGAATGCTTTGTTTTTCAGAGGCCTTGTTAATAGGCAAATATATATAAATTTCTAATATAGGAGCTCTAATGTCCCTTGTCTTAACTTGGGGTAGAAAGTTGTGAAAATAAAATGATTTGTCTTTTTAGTTTTTCCAATATTTAGATCATAGTGTCTTATATATTTGGTTCAGGCATTAACCTGAAAATACTGTATCTTATTTTTATTATTGTTGTTGTACAGGATCGGCCACCGGTAAGCCTGGTATCCTGGGGCCTAATATATGACCTTGGACTTTTCTGTGATTGTCTGCCTCTGCCTCTGTTTGGAGTTTATAGGCTCTAGCAACCACCATCAGCTTGTCTTGATCTTAATGTGCTTACAACCTGCTTATATTGATTATAATGTTTCAGGCATCAGACGTACCAAGGAGTTGGAATTTTAGACAGACTAGACATAGTTTTCTTGAATTGCATTTAACTGCTATTTCTTTAAGCCATTGAGAGTTATTTCAGAAATATTTTCAATCCAAGATTGGGATAACATTTAACATACCATTTCATTTGTGACACTGTCCTAAGCACAATTACATATTTTAAACATAGAATGGTTGATTCTTTGTTACTTAATCTTTTGTCTAGCCCATTATTAATGTTTGTTTCATGTCAGAGGGCATGCAAAGAGGTGATTTTTGTCAGGCCGCTATGGCCTGAGAATTACTTTTTTTCCTTTTAATTGATGGGCTTTCCTCAGGAAGACAGTGCTTGTTTAACATCGAGAGTTCCACCTGTGGTTGTGAGGAGGAGTTAGGTTATTTACGTCATGATGTAGAGTTGAGATTATACTGTTAGGTGTTCATGACGAAATGTATGCCGTTCTCGTTGCAGTTTACTGTCATACTTTTGTTATGTTGTCTCCTTTACATGGCTGTAGAACATGAACGTGATCTGTTCGACTCCTGCAGACATGGTAAGCTTCTCATGGGCAACCTAGGCTGGATCGGTACACAATACAACAAAACAACCTACACAAAGACCTGATGTAATTGTTAATATCTTTTGATTGAAAAAGACTGGGAAGAGGTGTTAAATACTGTGAAGTTTGGTATTTATGGCATCCACTCCGCTTGAAAATTTGGAGACTATTAATTTTGATTGATTGATTCATTCATTCTAGCAAAGGTCCTTTTGACAACCTGGTTCCACCACAGTTCCCACTCCCGTCTGGCTCCAGTTTCTGGCTGCATTCTGAGTTTGCCAAGAACAGGCTCAACTGTACAGCTTCAAGTTCACGATTGTGATCTCATGGCTTTTCCTCTTGTGATTAGCAGAAAATTACTAACCCCCAGGTTCTGCATCTTGCCTGTAGTCAGACATGGGCTAGTGGTAGAAGAAGAGAAGGTCTAAAAGGTATTGGGATCTGGGGGGTAGGCAAGCAGGAGGTAGCACAAGGGACCAGTTCGGGCCTTATCCCACTCACCTCCATCTGCCCTCCGCAGCAATTCCCGTCCCCGAGTGCGTATTCCAGGCCCCATTGGCTAAGTTTAAATTTGTGACCTCCACAATTTTGAGGAACTTACTTTTCTTTTTGTTAAGTGTTTTACAACACAATCCCGCCTTGCTTTGACTTTCATCCTTCTTCCAAGCCTGGACCATGCAAACCTTCGAGCCACAACCCACATTCGCGTCTCCCAACCAACCCCCTTGCTGTATTTCGCATCCGGGGGAATAGAGTGATATGAGTTTGGATATAACTTAAAAGAGAGACTCATTAGGGAAAGGCCATCGGGGCAGTAAGGCTGATGACCTGAGTTTCAACCCTGGAGCGACCACATGGTAAGAGGAAAGAAGTGACTCCTGTCAACTTATCCCGGCCTCCAACTGCCCATTCTCTCTCTTGTCTCACACACTATATACACATAATAATAAAAAGAAAAAAGTGCAAAAGAAAGAAAAATGTAAAAACCACAAGATTCCTTTATTTCCCAGTAAAATACAGTCTTGCTTTCTTATACGTTTTTCTTTATTCCTATATATGCACTGAAGATGATGCATCCAAAACACTGAATTATATTCTTTGTTTTATGGTAGATCAACTTTTTTTGTGGTCCTGGGGACTAAACCTAGGGTCTTGTATAGGCTCTATCTCCAGCCTTTTTTTAACTTTTATTTTTGAAATAGTGTCTCTTCCTTCTCTTCCCGGCTATGGCCTTGAACTCATTTCTGTCGTCATGATCATGGTTGGTCTTACATTTGTGATCCTCCTGTTCAGTCTCCAGAGCAGCTGGGAATTGACAGGCTGAGAGAATAAAGACCCTTTCCATAACCTGTGAGTTTTCTAGTCAAACTGATAACATCATAGAATTATGGTATTTATGCTGATATATACAAGCGTATGCCTATACATATTTGAAGCTAGGAAGTCTGATGTAGAAATCAGGGTGCTCGCGGCCAGCCTGGCGCTATTGTATTTTGAAACCTTTTATCGTTTACTTTTTTTCCTGTTGCGGTGTTGATACGAATTATCGTGGCACAAAGAGTTTAAGGAACCAACATTATGGCTTTAGAATCCCTGACGGAGAGTCTCTGTGCAGTGGAACAATGGAAGCAGATAGGCAGAGCAGGTAGCTGAGAGAGCGCTCCTTCCAGAACAGGGAGGCAGAGGGGGAACTAGGAGGGGGCCTGCAATCAATCGTTCTCAAGCAGCGTTTCTCCCCAGTGACATACTTCCTCCTCAAGGCTGTAACCTTCTACAATTTCCCATAAACTTCCCTACGCCAGCAGCGACACCCTGGGGGAGCCAGGTGTTCAAGTATACATGACCTTGGGCGAACATTTCTTTTTATAAAAATTAGGAAAAAAGAAGTCAAGAATTTTCTTCATCCCAAGAGACACGATACTAGCAGCTTTGGCAGAGGGGACCTGGCCAGGCCTAGTTATTAGAAGAGGCCCAACTGAGTGAAGGCTAGACAATTCTTTTCTAAGTTTTCATCAGAGTCATCTCAGGTCAGTTTCATTCCACGAGAGTCAACGTAAAATAACGAGAAGACTAGGTTACATAATATCTTAGCAATTGAAATTGGCATTTTCCCATCCAGTGTGTTTCCTGTCTTTCAGCGTGGAGTAAATCTTTGTTTTTCTTGACGATTCTGATTCAAAGTGCATCTTAGTCTAGGCCATGCCGTAAATCCACCAGCGCTGCAATGGCGCGAGACCACTCAGAGAAGGCTAGAGAGAGGCAGGATTTCTACGTCTTTGAGCGCCCTATACCCTGAGGCCACATGGCGGCGACCCTTCTGTGGTCTGAACAGGGCCACCAGTAAAAGCAAATCAAGACTTCTTCGCACAAATCACGCTCTAGCCGACCGTGTGTGCCACAACACCGGGCAAGCAACCCGGGCAAGGGGCTCCTGTTTCTCCTCCAGGCTACGCATTTCCTGTTGCTAGGCAGTTGGGCCTTGGGTTTTTTGTGTCGCGGATTGCTGAGGTTAGGTTGCGAACTAACTACATTATACAGGGACATTTTGGCCTCAATTGTAGTACGTAATACATTTTTTTGGGGCTCTTAACTTGGGTCGGTAGCTCTAGAAGTCTCTGGCACAATGGGCAATACACGGGTCTTGCGGAGCTTGTCCACATCCCGCCCGGCCATGGCTCGGCAGCATACCAACCTCGCCGTGTTTCATGTGTTGTGTGCGCGCGACGCCCTACGACAGACTGCCCATCTAGCGTTGCTGGCGGGTGCCCGCGGGCGGCGGGGCGCTGGTTTGCAGCCGCCGGAGCTGCCGGAGCGTCCGAGCCTGCCTCCCCGCTCCAGCCGCCGCGGCTTGGCGCCATCGGCCGAGCGGCCGGGAACCGAGCCCGCAGCGCTGCGCCCGCAGCTCCCGGCGCCCGCGCCGAGGCCCCGCAGGGGCAGCGCTGGCCGCTCTCAGTAATATGTTTAAAGCCTCTGTCCCGGGAGGGTCAAAGTCTGGTGCTCTAACCCGCCCTTACCCCAGCCCGGTAGCCTGTCCACACGTGACGTCGGCCACCCGGGGTGGCGTGAAGAGGTGCTTCTTCCGTCTATGAGCTTCCTCAGCTTGACGCTCACCGAGGTCCTGCGGCTCTCAGCCGTGATGCGTAAGCATCACCTTGCGCGCCGTCCCAATGTTTGCTCTCCCCCTCCCTCCCGAGACCAAAGAATACTGTTTAACTCGAAGCTCTCAGAGCACATTTCTTGGGCGATGGGGCAGTACAGCGAGCTGGCGGGGGCTGCTCTATGCGGGGCCGCCAGAACGGAGGGAAAATCCTCGCGCGTTGTGCAATTGAGAAACCGCGGCACTTGTTGCGAGGTGGCGGCCTCTCCAGCCTTGCCACCGGCCCGGGGGTCAAGTCACATCCCTCCGTCGCGTGCGCCCTTGAGCTGGGAGACCCTCTCCAATCCCCCTTCCTCACCCGTACCGTCCTCCTGTTGGGCCTCATTTGGTCGAGTCTGGCGACTGAATAGTCGAGGCTTTTACAGATTGGGTTAAAAACACAACGCAGCTGGATTTTGTAAGGGACTTGCGTTTTAGAATGCACGGGTAGCAGACTCTCACCTGTTACTTTCACCTACGCTCTGGCGGCTCCCAAAAGGGTATTTATGGTGATAGAGGCTTCGTGTCATTTAACTATATGGACCTGTTAAAAAATAACGGAAATATTTTGATAGGTTACCTTGTTATCTTTAGCATATGAATCTTGTAAGCTTCGTGGGCAGTTACATTCTTGTCTAAATTGCTTAGTTTGTCTCGTCTTGCTTAAAATTTAGCTTGGGGGCCTGGGTTCCTGCTCTGACTTCTTTCATTCTGCGTTAATACACCAGTACAAGCCAAGGTGAATGCTCTCGTGGTGGTCTCTATCCCTCTGTGCAGAGAATGCGGAAAGCGAAATTTTATATGTATAGGTGGTGTGTCTTGATCGGAAGTGGCATTGCTTTGTTCTCTATATACAACGATTGCTCACAAGTCCGAACAGGTTGTATTATACTTCTGGTCAGCTGCTAACGAATGGTTCTGCTCAAGAGTGGGTTACTACTCTCTTCCAGGAGGAGGCGCTTCCTGAAGTAGATTGGAAACACTCACAGTGTGGCCGCAGATGGTTAGTATGACAAAATGGCAATACCTTGACGTTTATTGGAGTGGCATCGGTCTGACAGATGTAGCTACAATTCATAACCACAAAATAGTTTGATCACGAGTAGTGACTTTCCTGACGAGTTGGGACTGTGTGTTTCCCTTTTTCTGAAGGTTCACATAAACGTGTTGTCTGCCAGTTCTCTAGTTTTTTTTTTTTCCTTAAAAAAAAAAAAAAAAAAGGTTTATTTTGGTTCACATTTAGCCTTAGCAAAGGAAATTGAGAGTTGTGATCACAGTGCGACTTTCTCCTGGGGAAATCGAGATGGCCCTTTCGCTAAAGTGTTTCAGCTATAATCCTGTGTAGATAGTCTTTGTGTGGTATACGAAGCCGCTGAAATTCCACTTTTTAAGAGCAGAAAATTTCTATACAAGACGAGAGCACAAAAGCAAACAACTATAGCCTGCCGAAGGGTTGTCCTGGTCAGCGACAAAGTCTTACACCCTCCTCCTCTCTCTCTTTCTGTCTATTATCTATCAGTTGGGACAACTTTTTTTTTAGAGGTCTTTTACTTTAGTTCTCCGTGCCTTTGTTGTATGTTCATAAACCTCTCTTACTGTTTGATGAAGGAAGCCAACTGCGTTGTTATGAGAGCTTAAGGGATAACCCACTAGTCTCCTCTTGGTCTCGGCGCTCTAAAATTCCGGCCGGGGGCAGTGTTCGAGAGGGTGTCGCACATTGTTCCACTGTAGGTGATCTGTGCGATAGTGTAGCCTTTGGTGTACAGAGAGGTTCCCGGATTGTAGATGTTGGTCCTACTTAAGGCCTCAGGCGCGCGAGCTCTCACACGAACACTTAGTTCTCTATGTGTGAATTAATGGGCATGGAGAGGTCTGGTCGATGTATCCATCCCTGTCACAGGATGGCAATATTATGCTCTGCATACGAGTGAAGAGCGTGGTGTACCTGCTTCTTCGTGAGCCCGTGTTGGGTGTTACGTATATTAAAAACAGTACTCCAATATAGGCTTTCCAGTATCCAGACGTACACAGCAACTATGTTTTTTTCTAGGGATGTAGATGACAAGATGTAGTGTTTTTATGGTCATCTAAAGACTGGGATCTTTCATTGAGCGAACCAATAAGAGCAGTGGCTCCAACCACATGTGTTAGGCTATGTTTACAGTACCACACATAGAAGGATCACCTGCAGCGAGTGTGAGTGAGGGTTTTGTAGCTGTTATTTTGGTATTTAAATTATGTACTGTTGATTACTCCTCAGCATACGTAGACAAACCCGTGGCTTCACTTTACTATACTACATGTATAGGGAACTTGTAAACAGTTTTTGCTTCGCACCCTAGCATGTTGTTTGGGTGGTTCTCCATCACTGGACTTGTTGCAAGCCTAAGGAGTTAAGGACCCCCATCTACTTTAATTGGGATCTAATATCTCTCTTAGCTTATAATACAGTAATTCCTCTTTAATTATTTGAGACACATTGTCTTCAGGGAAATGAGGCTTCCAGAGATTAAGCTTTCGCTATCGCATTTCAATCTTGCTTTCCATTCGTAACCCAGGTGATTTCTCTTGTTCAATGAAAAGGTTAGGAGGCTTATCTTCTTTAGTCAAATCACCGGATCTCTGCCACTTCAAAGTTTCTGGGAAGGGCGAATCAAGGACTGGTAGAGCAAAATGAGCACTGTTTGTCTTATGTTTGAGAATTATACTTTGACATATCGCTCTTAGACCATTAATAACTCAAGGGATTTCTTTATGTCTGGTATTGTGTTAACTTGTTTATACTCTAAATAGTCCTTTCAGATAATATTATCATGCAGACATGTTAAATAGTTTTTGTGTACCATAATAATATTTTTTGGTATTTCGTTTTGCGTCTAAGCATCGCGAGATACTCACCCGTGCCTGACCCCGCTATTGGAGTACTCTCATAGGATAAACGCTCTAAGCGGCAGGTCTGGCCTTGAAACTCACGGTAGTTATCCACCTAAGCCTTATGCCTGCCTTCCTCAGTGCTGGGATTAAAGGCAAGCACCCACCACTCCTGGCTTTTTTGGTTATGATAGATATTTTGAATTTGTCAGCGTTTGGGGGCTAATATACATTCTCCCTTTGATAAATTACCTTTAACCATTATCTGATGAGCTGATTATTTAGTCTTCTCTAGTTGCAAGCCATGTTTACACACTTCTGGGTTCCCACCACTCTCCCTTCATTTATAGAACTCTTTTTTCCTCCATTGGTAATCACCCTGTTCACCTATTCCTCCCCTCTCGCTGAAGCTCTGTCTTCCCTTCTACTCCCATGGTCCATAGGAATTTTCTTATTTGAGCAATTAACCATTAGTGAGACGTCACCGCCTTCCTGGTCACAACTGTCCTCTCGACCTGTAAGGTAAGCGGGGATAGAATGCTGTTAATCAGAGGCATTAAGGGAAAGTGGATGCCCTAAAAATATAGAACAGCCAAAACCTAAACCGGTTGTCTATTGTATTGGTAATAGAAACAAGAGATTTTCCCAGAGAATTGGGTCCGATAATATACTTATTATGTTCTCGGATAAGTAGGAGCGTTACTGTTGTTGGATCAAATAAAAGATAGCAGGTAATGAGCATTACTGTTCTATTGGTTGCTTAGAGGGTTATGTGTCATTGTTCCAGCCCTTGGCCAGGAGTGGGAAAGTTAAGGAATGAAGCATAAAAAATAGCTTGTTGTCTGCTTCTGGGTCAGCCACCGTGTTGATTCACGGCTTAAGTTTTCTGCCAGCCCTTCATGGAACAGGGTACTGGTCTGGCTGTCAGGCAACCCTGCCTTCTTCGAGATCTAATGAACAACGACTAGCAAAGAAATAATACAGAGTGCTTGAAGGTCACCTCAGCAGTAGGGTGAGTCTAGTGGATATGGGCATTTGCTTTACAACACATATTCTTCGCTTACTAACCTAGCAAGGAAGACAGCTCTCTCTATCTTCCGTCATAGGAGAGGTCACGGATGGGACCACAGATATCTGTTCCGACTATATGATCAATGTTGGCTCGTTCTTTTTTGTCCTTATTCTTTTTTTTGGCTTGCACCTATATTGTCCCATATATAATCTCTCCTTAACTCTCGATGATAACATACAGACAGGACAGGCCCATTC
The DNA here is from genome assembly GCA_009823505.1 of Rhizomys pruinosus. Lineage (NCBI taxonomy): Eukaryota > Metazoa > Chordata > Mammalia > Rodentia > Spalacidae > Rhizomys > Rhizomys pruinosus. Next base: position 2,369,147 of record VZQC01003434.1, on the reverse strand, counting down.
ATGGTGTTAAGAAGAACTATATAATAGAGATACAAAAATCATATCAAGAAATAAGAGAACGCTGTCGAGAGCAGAAACGGTAAGACGGTAAAATGGAAGCAGCCCATCATGCAGAGAACTTACTTTCCGAGTCCCATTAGGTAGGCAGGGCTGGCCCTGCTCATTATAGAAGCCGCTGGGTTTCTAGGATATATGGATTTAATTTTGTTCCGCCTTAGGCCCCTTTCAGGGGCCATGATGACATCCTAAAAGTGCGCATTTTCTCGGGCGTGGGTTCTTTGTTAGTTCGCTAAAATCAAGTTCAAGTTCAGTGCCTGACAAGGTTTAGAGAGAGAAATGAATCTTCTTGTGGAGGTCATTCCTTTGAGACCAGAGCGAGATATATCTATGTACCTCACTTATCCTCTCTTATGAAAGTAGGTAGTTAGTAATTAGCTACTATGTAGAACGACTTTAATAAAGCATGTTATTTTAATGACTAGCTTTATAAATATTTTTCCTAGATACTCATTAGTAACCTAGAGGCTTATCCTAATTACTGGTAGTACGATTCTCATGCTCAGTATGCTGAGTTACTATAAGGTTGCACCCACCACACTCTGGAACAATAACTTGTAACAAGCCTAGTCTGGCCGGTTGCGTGGTGGGCGCACGCCTTCTAATCCTAGCCATTGGGATGGGCAGCCCAGACCTGATCTTTTATGCCTGAGTTCAAGCCGCCAGCCCTGGTCCTATCGAGTGAGTTTCCAGGACGAGCTGTACCACAGGGAACCACCCTGTCTCGAAACACCTTAAAAAAAAAATCAAATAACAATTATAGAAATAAATAAATAAATAAATAAACTAAACCAATCCGCGCTACTCTGCACTTGAATTCTGGACAAAACACATATATTTAGCTTTTCCCCCCCACAACATATACTTAAGTATTATACCTACACGACACCCAATCGCTGGGGGAATTCGAGTGCCATGTGTCGCACATTACCTTTGCTTGAACTTAGGTATTTCCACAGTTGAAATCTTTTAAAGAATAGGAAAAGGACAATTTTTCTCGTTTAGGTCAAAAAATATATGTCGGACTTGGGATCATTCCCTTTTCTTTAAGTGATGTTAGAATTTATGATTGAAACATATTGAGATTTATTCAATGTTTTTTGAGACCCTACGGTCCTCCTGCAGGTCCTGCTGCCTGAAACTCACGAGGAAATCTTCAGTGCTTACTGCCTCCTGAGTGCTGGATTGAAGGCAATCGCCACCACTCCACCAGTTTTATCCGTAGACACTTTGTTTTTTTTTTTCTTTTTTTTTTTTGTATGTGTATGCAATGGTTACTGTCTGCATGCAGGTCTGTGCACCGAGGACCGAGTGTCGTGCAAATGCCCAGCGGCTCCGGTCAGAAGAGGGGTCTCGGATTCCCCTGTAACTGAGTTGAAAAATGGAGTTCTCCTGGATTGGAGCTAAAAACCAGAACGGTTCTTAGCCCGCCCAGGCTGGGTAGGATGGGCGATCGAACCCACGGGGTTCCCTCCTCTGCCGAGCGTCAGTTGCTCTTAAGACCGCTACGCAGTAAGACCATATCTATTCGACCAAGCCCACCTTTAACTGATAATTTTTATTTATGGGATACAGCCACCAAGAGTTTTATCTACATTGCGAATAAGATTTTAGTTTAACAATGTGTGAGGGACCTATGATGTGCTATTTCCTAAATGCAGTCAGAATGCCCTACGGGGAAAGGTTCTTGAACCTTCTCAATCTCAAAAACAAAAGCATTGATTTTTCTTTTTTTTTTTTTTTTGGGGCTTGGTTTAGAGCCTGGCCCTTTCTGCAACTCCTATTTTGGCTTGAATGCTTCTTTGAGCTCCTCATCTATTCCATCCTTCCAAAAGTGCCTAGGGATTGTACAACATGCACTCACTATATCTCGAGATTATATCATGTTTTATGAAGGGGCTTCTGAGAAGCACACAGTAAGAGCCGAAAAGGCAGGTTAAGGAGACAGACGGCAAGGCAAGTAATTAAGAAAGAATTCTTTCATGTAGATCTGGATTGCAACACTGATGTCTTCCTATAGTTTTTAACAAGATAACTTACATTACAGAGACTCACAATAGCAAATAATGTTAATTTTTTTTATTTACTTGCTCAATGCATTAAAATATTTAGCTATAGCACATTTTAAAGAATGTGATGGCTCATTGTAGTTGAAAACCAGGACTGGATCTAGAATCAACTAAAACACAAGCCTCTGGGCATTCCTGCTGAGGACTTTCCTCAAATCAGGAAAAAATTTGATAGTAGGAAGACCCACCACAAATGATTGTGGTACCTTCTGGTGGCAGGGCGGATAAAAAGTCTTAGAAGGGAACTTTGCTTTTTGGCTGCTCACCTTCACCCTTGCTGGCACGTTCACGTTTCCTGTTGCTGTAGCAATCCTTCAGTGTCATTAGAACTAGCTTCTTCCTGCTTCTACTGCAGACGAGCAACACCCCTGGAATCCTCTAGGGTTTTTGTGCCAGATTGGGACTGCTGAGATCCAGTCCCGTGAATTGGCAACTACCAGGTTTGGGGCTTCTTCAGGATAAAAGAGCTTTTGCTATACTGCCAGGACCATAGCCTCTAAGCCAATCCCATAACCCCTTTTAGTATATGTTCTAGTCAGCTTTCTACTGTGTGATAAAATCCACTGAACCGACAATTCGCTTGGAGAGACAACCGGGTATTACTTGGCTTACTGGCTCAGCCTAACCACCCAACGGAAAAGTCAGCCAAGAACGTCAGGGCAGGAACCTGGAGCCAAAACTGAAGCAGAGACCATAGCAGAATGCATTGCCTCTTACTGGTTTGCTCCTGGCGCTCAGCCTGCTTTCTTCAGCAAAGGAGAACAACCTGCCCGCCGGGGACAGGGGAGCATCATCTTGCGTGGCCTAGGCCTCCCACAATCACCAGAAACCAAGACAAAATGCCCCCCACAGACATGGCCACATTGTCCAGTGGAGACAATTCTTCAATTGAGGTTCCGTACAACCAGGTGTGTCAAAGTTGATGACTGAAGCTATCCAGTAAAGAATATAAATATTTATTCTACTAGTGTACAGATATAAATATATTATACTTTATCAGTTCTGTTCCTTTAGAGAAACCTGACTAACACAGAGGGGTTGACCAATAGGTGAGCTATAGGTTTGATAAAAAATCAAACCAAAAAACAAATAAACCCTTTCCCCTAACCCCAGCATCCACAAAAGCTTGAAGAAAAAAAAAAAAATCAAACAATCAGGGAATTCTACAAGGCTTGTTTTGTAGAGTAAATGGTAAACTCAGTGACTCAGTAGTAAGCAAGAAGTAACTTTACAGATATTTCAAATTCATATGCAGTAGATGTCTATAAGAACCAGGCCCTAGGGGCTGAAGAGATGGTCAGCAGTTAAGAGTGCGTGGATGACTGCTCTTGCAGAGGCCGCCTTGGATTCCCAGCACCCATATGGCAAGCTAAAGAACCAGTTTAACTCCAGTTCCAGGGGAAATCCCGACACTCTCTTCTGACCTCCGTGGCATTGCATGACACGGGTGCGCAACAGACCTACCAGTGCAGAACAGTACATTCATACATGTCNAAAAAAAAAAAAAAAAAAAAAAAGAACCCAGGCCTTGTGGCTAGTCAACTATACAAACAACTCTCGAAGTAATAGATTTTAAGCTTAGATTAGTTCAGAGCACATAATGGATAAAGGAACTTCTTGTGTACCATAGGCAATGTGCAGAAGAAAGTGCTTTGTGTTGGCTGAGCTGTCTACAGAAAGTATTTAGGGAGGACTTGAACCTGGTGGGCCCTAATCAGGAGTCATCTAGGAGCAAGTGAAGTTGCTATTGTGGTTGTACTTCCATTGCAACAAAGACTGCAGTGGATCTAGAGAATGGAGAGATGTATTCTTTTTAACTTCACTGGGGACAGCTATATAACACAGCATTTCAAAATGTTTCTTGTCTGCCAAGTGAAGGAGTTAGAACAAACTTTCTTACTTTTGATGCACTAGAATCCTAAGCATATGTCAGGGAGGATACTCAGTCTTATTCTCTGAAATGTCATGTTACTATGGTAACAATCAGACCTGGACCGATAAAGATCTGAGCCATTTCAACTACCGTTGGGAACTTGGAAAAGGAGTCAAATGAAACTTGGGTACCGTATAAGGAAGAAAGACTGCAAAGAACAACTATTCATTTATTCACCTAAAATTGAGTTCTCTCTTGGGGAAATTACGGGGGCCTACCTTTCTCTCTAGTGCCATGATATAGGAGTTAGGCATTTTTAGAGCAACGTTAAATGCTCTTAATGTTAAGGTGATGAGACTTTGTTGTAAGCAACCCCTTTTAATAGTATGTTGGGGCCTAAGGTGAGTTGACACTCTAATAGTTAAGCTTGTAATGCGCTTCTCTGGTGTCCTGGCTGCTTTAGGCACAGGATTACTGGCCAAGCAGCAAGGCCAAATGCTGTCATGCTAGGCACCAGGTGTTCTGAACATGCCATCAGTGCCATTGCTTTCTGTCCCCTCGGGTCAGGATCATTCTGCTACTGAAGAATAACTCTCAAAGTCACTGGCAGAGTGTTTCGAACAGCAAACATAGGATCTCTTGGCACCAGAAGCCTTGGTAAACTCTAGATGACCCCACAGCCATTTCTACTCCCACCATATGGACACCATTTGTCCCAGTGGTCCTGAAGAAGCCCTGAGATTAGTGCAAACGTGGTCTTTCATCTGTATGAGGCGCTGGCATGACTGGTGCACACCCCCTTGCCCACACCCCCTTCTCTAGCTTTCTAAACAATTTGTTTGGTCTCTGTTAGTCAACTGAGGGACACCCTCCGTGCTGCCCTCTGATATTGCAAAATTGTACTTTAAAAAACATCTCAAAGATGGTGAGGGGCAACTGGGTCCCAGCCTGAGTGTTGTGCCTCAAAGGACTAGAATCTCAGCAACTTTAGGCCTGGGATCAATAACACTTGTTACCTTAGCTAAGGCTCTCTGCATCCAAGGCCTATATGAGAACATTAAGATTAGAAAGCCCCATCTAATCGCTGTTGTCTTCCGCTGCTGCTATTGGAAGCTGAGGATTACAGGAGAGGACAAGTGTGGGACTGCAGACATTTAAAGAGTGGAGTGATAAAAAATATATGTATAAATAAATTAAAAATATATGTATAAATAAATTTAAAAAATCATTAAATATCATAAAACATAAAAAAAATAGTGGAGCGATAAGCCTCCAACCTGAGAGCTTAGACCCATAGTCTATGGCTTCTAAAGGGTTTGAAGCTGTAATACTCCTCTGGATCTGCCAGTTCACCCCCTTAGGCTTCAGGCACTCACCCAGGCTTGCCAGCACTGCAAGAGCTTCTCGCCTACTCACTATTCCTATTGGGCATATTAAAAGGATCCTGACCAGCTGATTGATACTACCTCCCATATTCCAGACAGAGCACTGACTGGAATGCAAAACAAAGCAGAGATGGTCTGCCAGGGGAAACTCCTTAGTAAAGATACAAAACAAAAGTCCCTGCAGAGCCCTATCCATATTACTTTGGCAATAGAAGTGGGCTGGCCTCATGGGCCTGAGCCATGGCTGGAAGTGGAGGTCTTCACATACCAGCACTGGAGAATCTTTCTAGGAGCTAACTGGCCAAAGAGTGGCTTTTCAAAATAAGTAAAGCTAGATATCTGTCCCTTCAAGACCCCAGTACACTCCAGTTGCATCTGCCAATTTTCTATCAACAGGCATACTGCAGAAGGAAGAACTCATGAGTCTTTGGAAGTGGAGAAGAGTCCTTCAAAAAAGAGCTGTGTTTTATAAAAGATCCCCAAAAGGCTGAACTACTTTAACCTGGAGAAAACAAAAACAACAACCAAACAACCCACCACCACCACCACCACCAGCCCCCCAAAATAAAAATAAATAAATAAATAAATAAAAATTAAAGTATTAAGGAAATGGGAAGTTGCTTCTGGACTAATCTCATGGCTTTCCCTTCTCGCTTGATATGATTGATATGATTACAGGCAAAGATTTGTTCGCTTTATTTATCTTCTAATTTGTAAAGATTTCCCCCCCTTTTTCCCTCCCAGCCACTCCGGCTTGGGTTTTCCATATGACTCATAATTCCTTCTGAAAGTGGAGTCGAATTCATAAAAGTGGTGGCGGTTATTGCAGGGGGGGGGAGGGGGGAAGGGGGAGGGGGAGGGAGGAAGGGGGCGGGGGAAGGGGGGGGACCTGGAGTCTTCACAACCTAAACTGTCACTCAGCTCCCAGCAGGAGTGGAGGTCGGGGGGTGGGGAAATCCAGCCTGCTCCAATGGCGGATACTATTAACGCCCGGGCTGCGCGCAGTCGGGCCCAGTGACCGGCGCGGGAGGGTCTGCAGCGAGCGGGCGGCGCTGCAGCAGGCTGGCCATAGCCGCCGCCCGCGGGCGCGAGTGTGCGCGGGTGTGGAAAGCCGGCGTGCGGGCCGCGAGGGGTGTGCACGCGTGAGTCGGAGCGGGGCTCGCCCCGCGCTCGCGCCAGCGCCCGCCGCCCGGCCGCCAGCGAACGCTCCCCAGCGGTCCCCCGGCCCCCAGTGGTCGTCAGTCCGGGCGGGGGAGGGAGAAAGTGAGACTCGGTGTCATCACCATCCATTGTCAGAAGGGGAGGAAATTGGAATCCAGCAGCGGCGAGCAGCAGCTGGGCGGTCACATCTGGGAATGCAAAGCCGACCTCCCCCTCCTCCTCCACCTCCACCTCCGCCTCCTCTCTCACCCGGGATCACTTCCGAAACCACTTCGCCTTCAGCCCCTGCCTCGGCCAGAGGTTTCATTTTTAACTGAATATTTACGAAAACTGGAAGCGTGCGAGGGGGGTGGGGTGGGGTGGAAATAGCGGCTGCTTCTTTTCCAGGGATTTATTTAATGGGGATGTGTTCAAGACAAGAGCGAATTCAGAAGGATATCGACGTCGTGATCCAGAAGTCCAGAGCCGAGAAAGACTGCTTGTTTGCAGGTGAGTTGTCGCCTGGCCGAGCCGGGGACCCGGAGCCAGCCTCCCCTCCGTGCGCCCGCCGCCCCCCGCCCAGGCTGCGCCCGCGACGCGTGTGGCTGGGGGTGTGGGGTTGCATGTCCCCATTCCCAGTGCATTTGGCGACGGCTACGGCGGCCAGAGCTTGGCCCCCAGGGGCACGGGGTGCGAGCCTGTCCCCCACCCCCGCCTGGCCGGGGCAGCTCCGGGGGTGTGTGTGGGGGCAGCCCAGCGTTGCTGGCGGGTGCCCGCGGGCGGCGGGGCGCTGGTTTGCAGCCGCCGGAGCTGCCGGAGCGTCCGAGCCTGCCTCCCCGCTCCAGCCGCCGCGGCTTGGCGCCATCGGCCGAGCGGCCGGGAACCGAGCCCGCAGCGCTGCGCCCGCAGCTCCCGGCGCCCGCGCCGAGGCCCCGCAGGGGCAGCGCTGGCCGCTCTCCTGCCCGCTGGCCTCACCCGCCCCCCTCGGAGCGACGGACGTCGCCCCGGGGACGCAGTGCTCCCGCTGGCTTCTCGACGCTCCCAGGCCTCGGCCCGGGGGTCCCTTCGCGTCCATGTTTGCTCCCCCCTCCCCCCGAGACCGAGCTCAGATTCTGCTGGCGTACCCCGAAGCTTGGCGGGGGCTGCTTCCGGCCGCCAGGCTGGGAAATTCCCGCGGTTGCCATGACACCCGGCACTTGTTGCGAGGGGCGGCCTCCCGCTGCACCCCGTGGGGTGATCAGCATCCCCTCCGGCGCCTTGGCTGCGGAGACCTCTCCATCCCTCCTTCCTCCCTCCCTCCCTTCCTGCCTGTTGGGCCTCATTTGGCTGCGATGAAATAGGAGGTTCTTTACAGAATTGGGGTTAAAAACAATCCACGCCAGGGCTGGATTTTAACAGGACTTTGCGTTTTAGATTTCAGGTACTCAGACTCCACCTTTACTTTCACCTACGTTGGCGGCCCCAAAAGGTATTTATGTCGATAGAGTTGCTTCATTTCCTGTTCACACGTTTGTGTTTCCTTTGTTCTTAGCTTGTTCCGTGTTTGGGTATTTTGCTTGTTTGTTTAATTCTTGGGGCTGCTCTCTTGCTATAACCTAAGCTTGATGTCCCGTCGTTCTACACAGCAGAGGGAAGATAAATGTGTGTGACTGAAGTTTTTCTAAAGCTACAGGCGACGAGTGGAACTCTTCCTGCTAAAAAACTGTTCTGCTTCCAGGAGTGGGTTACTCTTCAGGCGTTCTGAGTTTGACACAGGGGAGCTAGTGCAAAATTGGAATACTGAGTTATGGAGTGAATCGTGTGACAGACATAAAATGTCACAAAATAGTTTGATCACGAGTAGTGACTTTCCTGACGAGTTGGGACTGTGTGTTTCCCTTTTTCTGAAGGTTCACATAAACGTGTTGTCTGCCAGTTCTCCGTAGTTTTTTTTTTTTTCTTCTCTAAGGAGTGGTTATTTTGGTTTTCACATTTAGCTGTAGCAAAGAAATTGGAGAGTTGTGGAGTCACAGTGGACGACTTTCTCCTTGGAGGAAGAATGAGAGGCTTCTTGTTCAGTAGTAAATTGTTAGCTATTTGATACAAGCCCCAATCCACTTTGTACTGACAAGCAAAGCAAAATTAGCCCGAAAGGTTCCTGTGCAAAAAATACACCTCTCTCTCTCTCTCTCTGTCTCATGAAGTTAGGATTTTTTTTAATTTTTATTTATTTCTGTATGTGTATGAATGTACTGCAGCATGCAAGTTTGTGCACCCGTGTCGTGCAATGCCGCGGAGGTCAGAAGAGGGTGTCGGATTCCCCTGGAACTGGAGTTTCAGACGGTTCTCAGCCGCCATGTGGGTGCTGGGGATCGAACCCGGGTCCTCTGTAAGAGCGGTCGGCGCTCTTAACCACTAGGCCATCTCTCCAGCCCCATGAAGTTAGGATTTTTAGGGAGAACTGTTTTGAAAGAGCAGTGGCTATAATATAAAAACTGTCAGAGAGTTAGTCTAGGAGTCAGTCTCGCCTAGCTCCGTTGTTAGGACTTGACATTCAATATAGTTTGACCACATTCCAAAATACCTCTTAGCTAATGGAAACATTTATGAACATTTAAATTGCAAAAGAAGCTTTCATCTGTAAATATTTTTTAAAAGCTTGATATTAATGTATACCTTTAAATCACTCATGTTGTGTGCTGCCTTCTACAATCTCAAAAAAGCTTTAATTAAAATGGTCATTCAGTCCCCAAATACACAATCTACCTAAGCCTCAAGGTTGATATAATATTGATTTACTAGTTGAAAATGTATCTGAATCATCAAACTTCATTGTCTTTTGGAGAGAGATAAAATTACATTATTTCTTAATTTATGAGGGTACCATCATTTTTGTAATTATGGATAAAATTAAATTACAGGATGCTTGATTAAATTAATGCTGCTCCTACACTTAATATCCAGAGAACATTCATATATGACTAATGTCCTCTTGGATTATTGTAATAGCTAAAATATGCTCTGTGGCCACTGAAAACATCCTTACACAGTCAGGTGGAGTCCCTTGTTACAGCTGTCACCTTTCATTGGAAGGTGTGGGTAGATATACCCCAAATGGGCTTTTCTTTCTTTTTCCTTTTCTTTTTACTCTGTAGCCCAGGCTGGCCTAAAATTCAACAAGGCAGTCTTCCTGCCTCAGCCTCCAAAGTGCTCTGCTTTCCTCCATTTACTTACTTGTACAAAGAGGAACAAACCTTGAATTTAGTCTGTAATATTGGTTAGATCCTGAAGTTAAGATTCTTATCAGTAATTAGGGGGCTTGTGTTCACATAGCTGGAGGTGGAAAAGGCCTGTGTGCTCCCAGGAGCAAGTCTGGGGTGTTGGGATGAATAATTAACTAATTAAGATAACATCAGTATTCACTGTAGGAACAAGTCCCAGGTCTGCTTTTAAAGTAAAAAAAATATTTTCTTTCCTATGTAATCTTATTAAGAAGTAGTTTTTTTCTTTGTCTCTCATTTAACTGTCTGGGGCTTGTGTGTCCTAATGTGGAAAGAAAACTGGTGGAATTGTGTGATGCCTTTGTTTTCTCAGAGGCTTGTTCAATAAGGCAATATATAAAAAAGTTTCTAATATAGGAGCATCTCATGCCCTTGTCTATACTTGAGGGTAGAGATTTGTGAAAATAAAATGATCTTGCTTTTATTTTCCATATTAGAAACTCATAGTTCTTATATATTTTGTCAGGCATTAAAATGAAAATACTGTATCTTTATTTATATTTATTTGTTGTTGAAACAGGATCCACCCGGGTAGCCCAGGCTATCCTGGGGCTAACTATATAGACCTTGACTTTTCTGTGATTGTCCTGCCTCTGCCTCTTGATTTTGGAGTTATAGGCTCTAGCAACCACATCAGCTCTGTCTTGATCTAATGTGCTTACCAACCTCTTAATATTGGATTAATAATGTCATTTCAGGCAAATCAGACGTAACCACAGGAGTTGGAATTTTATAGACAGACTAGCACATAGTTTTCTTGAATTGCATTTAACTGCTATTTCATTTAAGCCATTGAGAGTATATTTCAGAAATAATTTTCAATCCAAGTTGGAGATAACATTTAACATACCATTTCATTTGTGACACTGTCTAAGAACAATTACATATTTTAAACATAAAGGTTGATTCTTATGTTACTATTCAGAACAATACTGAACTTTTGTTCTGTTTCTTTAATGTTGCTGTAGAGGGCATGCAAAGAGGTGATTTTTGTCAAGGCCGCCTAGTGGCCTGTAAATTAGCTTTTTTCTTTTATTTGATGGGCCTCCCAGGGGAGCAGTGCTTGTTAACATCTGAAGTTCCACCTTGGTCTAGGTGAGGAGGAGGGAAAGGTCTACTCAGCGTTACTGGAGTTACTGTCACTTTTGGATGTATGTTCTGAGAGCTTAGTACATGGTCAATGTAGGAAGTTACATGAGGGAACCATGTGAATCCCTGTTCTTTCACTCCTGAGACTGGTATTTCTTCCTTTACATTAGGCTTCCCAACCGTTTTGAGCTTGCAGACAGGTTAAACAGAAAACAGCAGCAACAACAAAACCTACACAAAGACACCTGATGTAATTGTTAATATCTTTTGATTGAAAAAGACTGGGAAGAGGTGTTAAATACTGTGAAGTTTGGTATTTATGGCATCCACTCCTGCTTGAAAATTTGAGCTATATAATATTGATTGATTGATTCATTCATTCTAGCAAAGGTCCTTTTGACAACCCTGGTTCCCACCCAGGTTCCCACTCCCAGTTCCCGGCTCCCAGTTCTGCTTGATTTCTGAGGTTTGCCAAGAACAGGCCTCAACTGTACGCAGTTCACAGTTCACGCTTGTGATCTCATGGCTTTTCCTCCCTTGTTGATTAGCAGGAAACTTTTAACACCCCCCCCCCCAGGTTCTGCATCTTGCCTGTAGTCAGACATGGAGCTAGTGGTAGAAGAAAGAGAAGGTCTAAAAGGTATTGGGATGCTGAGGGGGTAGGCAAGCAGGAGGTAGACAGCACAGGGACCAGTGGTTACCATCAGCCTTCTGCTCAGGAATTCCCTGAGCTTTTAGCCAGGGAAAGATTGTGAAAATAAAACTCTGAGGTTTTAAAAACACAAAAATCAAAATTGTTGATTATCAAAAATTTAGAGGAGGCCAGCAAAAGAACTCATTAGGGAAAGGCACTCCAGTAAGCCTCATGGCCTGAGTTCAATCCCTGGAACCCACATGGTAGAAGGAAAGAAGTGACTCCTGCAACTTATCCTCCGGCCTCCACACCTGCCCCATCTCTCTCTCACACACATATACAATAAATAAATTAAAAAAAAAGAAAAAAGATGCAAAAGGAAAGAAAAATGTAAAAACCACAAGATTCCTTTATTTCCCAGTAAACTAGTTATGCTTCTATAGTTTTCTTATGCCTATATATGCATGAAATATATGCATCCAAAAAACACTGAATTTATATTCTGAGAGATCACTTATTTTTGTGGTCCTGGGGACTAAACCTAGGGTCTTGTATATGCTCTACAAGCACTTTTTTTAACTTTATATTTTGAAATAGTGTCTCCCTCCCCAGGCTAGGCTTGAACTCATTTCTGTCGTCATGATCATGGTTGGTCTTACATTTGTGATCCTCCTGTTCAGTCTCCAGAGCAGCTGGGAATTGACAGGCTGAGAGAATAAAGACCCTTTCCATAACCTGTGAGTTTTCTAGTCAAACTGATAACATCATAGAATTATGGTATTTATGCTGATATATACAAGCGTATGCCTGTACCTTTGAGCTAGAAGTCTGATGTAGGAGAATCAGGGTTCCGGGCCAGCCTGGGCTATGTATTGAAACCTTGTTGTATCAGTTACTTTTTCTGTTGCTGTGATAGAATATCGTGAGCAAAGGCAGTTTAAGGAACCAAATGTTATTTGGGCTTATAGAATTCCAGAGGGAGAGTCCATCATGGCAGGGGAACAATGGAAGCAGATAGGCAGAGCAGGTAGCTGAGAGAGCCAGCTCCACCCCAAACAGGGAGCAGAGGGAGAACTAGGAGGGGGCCTGCCAATCAACTCTCAGCACCCTCCCCCAGTGACATACTTCCTCCTGCAAGGCTGTACCTTCTACAATTTCCATAACTTCCCTACCCAGCAGCACACCCTGGGGACCAGGTGTTCAAATACATGAACCTTTGGGGACATTTCTTTTTTTTTTTAACATTTTTTTTATTTTATTTATTTTTTTTTGTATGTGTATGAATGTACTGTCTACATGTAGGTTTGTGCACCCGTGTCGTGCAATGCCATGGAGGTCAGAAGAGGGTGTCGGATTCCCCTGGAACTGGAGTTAAAGACGGTTCTCAGCCGCCATGTGGGTGCTGGGGATCAAACCTGGGTCCTCTGCAAGAGCAGTCGGTGCTCTTAACCACTAGGCTATCTCTCTAGTCCTCAGGGACATTTC
>VZQC01003434.1:2321155-2353655 GCA_009823505.1 Rhizomys pruinosus | reverse complement strand
TTCACAAGGGTAAGGGAAGAAGGGTGGAAGAAGCAGTCCCTTTGCTTGAAAAAGTTTCATTGATTTTTTTTTATGGAGGAAGTGCAAAAGTGCTCATTATTGAAATCTTGGAATATGTAGTTATTTAAACTTACCGAGAGTCAGAGAGAGAGAGAGAGAGTAATCACTTTAAAAAAATAAAAAATTGGGGCTGGAGAGATGCCTAGTGGTTAAGAGTGCCGACTGCTCTTGAAGAGGACCCGGGTTCGATCCCCAGCACCCACATGGTGGCTGAGAACTGTCTTTAACTCCAGTTCCAGGGGAATCCAGTACCCTTTTCTGACCTCCGTGGCAAGACATGGGTGCACAAACCTACATGCAGACAGTACATTTATACACATAAAAATAAAAAAAAAATTAACATGTTCTTGGCAGTGAAGTCTTGGTTACTATAATTTTATGTTATATTAGTTATTGCCCCAAATGTTAACATCTTAAAAGTGTCTTCCTTAAAATGCAGGAAAGTTATCTTAGAAGTTAGAGTGGATGGGGAAGGGAGTGTGAAGGAGGCGGAATAAGGGAACCAGGACATGATGGGTTTGTTGTTGATGGTGCTGCTGTTGTTGTTTTGCTGTTGTTGATGATGATGCCATTGTTACAGTACTGAGGCTTCATCCTAGGGCCTTTTGCTGCATGCAAGGCAAGTACTCTACTATTGAGCTACATCTTTTTTTCTTTTTTTGTACCCTCTTTAAATTATAGTCTCTCAGTAGGGCATGGTGGTGGACACCGGTAATCCTAGCACTCAGGATGCAGAAATGGGAGCATTGCTGCAAGTTCCTGGTCAATCTGAGAGCTACACGGTGAAACTTTGTCTTAGAAAAGACAACACCAGGGCTGGAGAGATAGCCTAGCGGTTAAGAGCACTGACTGCTCTTGCAGAGGACCCGGGTTCGATCCCCAGCACCCACATGATGGCTAAGAACTGTCTGTAACTCCAATTCCAGGAGAACTCCAGTTCCAGGGGAATCTGAGACCCTCTTCTGACCTCCGTGGCATTGCACGACACGGGTGCACAAACCTGCATGCAGACAGTACATTCATACACATACAAAAATAAATTAAAAAAAAAAAAAAAGAAAAGACAACAACAGAATTTCCCCAAACCAACTGCTCTATTTTATGATTTTTTTTGAAAAATTTTATTATTAAATAAAATCTTAAGTCACTGACCTAAAGTAACCTCCAATTTAACAGAAGTACAATTTTGTTGAATCATGTATATTAAAATTAACCTTCCTTTATTTTGTGGAGCACTATTAATGAGACCTATTGAACACAGTCTCTGTAGTCTCTGCTGTGCACCTCCTCCCTTCCCTCACCCCTGTGTTTGCACTAAAGACAAGTAGGCATTTTGTCAGTTAATGCACATGTTATAGCTAAAACCAAAGGTAGGGTAATTTAAATAGGTCAGAGTTAGCAAAGACAGTGGGGCTATAGTTCAGTGTAAGTCAATGTTTATGTAAAGTTTAGGGGCATTGGTTCAACTGGCTGACTAGAGTTGTTGGGAATATTTGGGGACAGGGAGGGATTGGTAATGGATTTTTGCCGGGGGCAGTACTGAAAACTGCTGGTTGGCAAGGAATGTGCCTGAGCACAGTGTAACACGTAATAGTTGGAAAATTATGTACCTTGGCTCTGGGATTCTTATGCAAATATTTGCTTAATCCATTTAAATTCCCCATCATTACTTTGAAGCATCAAAAAAAACTAACTGAAATTTCTTCAGTTCTGAAAAATATTTTGTAATTCTGTGCCCAGATTCGCTTTTGTATAGATTGTGTCTCAACAGATGAATCTTGCTTTAAGATATCGATGTCAATTTATTTTGCCATAGATGTTGTCAGTTTATTTTTGTCAAGTATTGACATGCAGTATTTTTTTCATTTTCTTCATTTCTGAAACCTCATCTTACATGTACCTCAGGGAATAGTAGTAGAAAATATAATTATTTTTATTATCACTTTCGTCTTTTTGAGACAAAGACTCACTCTGTAGCCCAGGCTGGCCCTTTATTCCAAATCCTCCTACCATAGCTGAGTACTATGTTTAGAGGTGTTATATCATCACATTTGTCAAGACATGCCTTTTAAGAAAATTGTTTTTGTATTAGTGTGTGCGTGCGTGTGTGTGTGTGCGTGTGTGTGTGTGTGTGTGCGTGCGTGTGTGTGTGTGATATGTGTACGTATGCATATATGTATGTGTGAGGATGGGCATGTGCCCCCATGCATGTGGTCAGAGGATGGGCTCAGGTGGTGACCTTCACCTTCCACCTTGCTTGAGGCAGGATGTCTTCTACTGCATACCCCAGGCTAGCTGGCCCTTGAGCTACAGAGGATTCCCGTCTCCAGCTCCCATCTCCGGGTATGTGCTGGGACTGCAGACCCATGAAGCCAAGCATGGCTTTCATGTGGGTTCCAGTGATCTGCATTCAGATCATTAGCTTTGTGTGGCAAATATTTTACCCACCTAGCCATATGGTGGACATGTAATGTATTCGTTACTTAAGACCCACTGTCTCAACTTTACCTCTGTGATATAATTTAGGTTATCTCTTCAAGTTTTCTAATTGAATATTTGACACTATACCACCTGAGCATCTGCCATCTTCATCTCAGTTAAGCATATCAGAACAAACCTTCATGTCCTCTTTAGAATAGACTTCTTTCTGTAGCCTTTTCCTGGTCAAAGTCCTGTCTGAGTCAGGGATGAGGGTTACATCTCAGGTATCACCTATCCCATGTTTCCTCCCGAAGTCCTACCCATCCCTACTTCAAAAATCATTCTCGGCACCTGTACCCTCAAACATTCACTATGTGCTCTGCCCTGTTGACCTCAGCCTAAACCACTGTCACTGGACTACAGCATCTTTCAAGAATCCTGATTATCAGCTTCTAACGCGTTCCGTTTCCTTATGAACCCCTTCCCTCTCCTCAGATAGTCTGGTGTGCAACTCTGGCCCGAGACTTGCTGTGTAACAGAGGTGTGTTAGTCTGGACATTGGGACTATCCTCCTGTCTCTTCCTGTCAAGGGCTGGGATTGTAGGCATGCAGTACTATACTTATTCCTTAAGCATGAATTCAGTCATATATGTCTGTTAAGCAGCTTTCAAATATGACTGTTTTCTCCACATCAACCTTAAATCCCTGGTTTTGTCTTTCAAAAATCACCTTCCTTTGGTATCCATTCCTGTTTAGAGTGTCCCAGGCTTCCAAACACCAACTGTCTTCTGTCTGCTTATTGCCTTCCCCAGCCCTCCACGAACAGCAGTTTGATTAATTTAGCAGACATCTAGTCCAGGTAAATGGATTGTAAAAAATCCCCGTTGCATAATGTAGTTGATTTGGATATCAAGATATTGGTTTTTAGTATCACCGAGACCAGCTCATTTTGTTTTCCTTGCTCAAGAGTGGCATCTCTGCTCCTTAGAATGCAGTGTTTAAGGGGAGAGTGAACAGGAGCGAAAAAGAATAAGAGGACAGAATAAAACCCACAGGATAAGAAAGCACAAGGGTTATGCCCTCATAAGCCTCAACAACACAAATCTTGAATGGCTTATTTACTTATCAGTGAGTCCATTTGGCTGAGACATTAAATGGATTATGACTAGATCTAATGAGGTGACTTAATAGTATAGCACTTTTCTAGCATGCACAAGCCCCGCCCTCTAAGTTCCACCAGTGTCTCCAAATCAAACCAATAACCAAAACAACTAAATGAAGGATGACAAATAGCTTAGTATTCACTTTAAATGGGAGGCATCTAGGGAAACCTGTGTCAGCCAGGTCAGTTTATCACGTGCAGGTGTTAGCAGGATGCCAGCTCCTACTTGACTTCTTCACTTAAGGTTTGCTTGATTGAAAAGATGAATTTTCAGCGGGCTCTGAAGTGCTGTCCTGGGTAGCCAACTATAGTGGCACATGCCTGTATACAACCCCAGGACTCGGAAAGCTGAGTCAGAAATTTCCCAAGTTCTAGCCTAGCCTGAACAGGGTATATAGCAAATTCAAGTCCAGCCTAGCTGGACTTCATAGGGACCCTGTCTCAAAAACCAGCAAATACACAGCAAAAACATTTTCTACTTTTGTTCTTGTTTTTATCTTTACTTAAACCAGTAGAAATTCTTACCCAAGATCATTCATAAAAATATTTACTGTAATTGAAATGGAGGCACAGAATAGTATATTTTTAGCCTTTTGTAAGTATGAAGAAAAGTATTGGAAAACAAAACCAAAAAATAACTCTGCACATAACTTCAAAAGTCATTATAGCCAAGTGTGGTGGCACACACCTTTAATTTCAACACTTGAGAGGCAGAGGCAGGTGGATCTCTATGAGATTGAGGCCAGCCTGGTCTACAGAGCAAGTTCCAGAGCAGCTGGGACCCTGTCTCAAAAAAACAGAAGCAAAAACAAAAACAAACAACAAAAAGTTTTTGTAAGTCAAAACCAGAACAAAACAAAATGCTCACAAAGAGGTAAGTCAATATTTTGTTTAAAGATTAGCATTCTAATTCCTATTAGTGTTCCTAGAATATAGTGAATATTTTGTAATGTTTCTTTCTTAATATTCTATTATTTTAACTTTATGTGTATGAGTATATTGCCTGGACATGTATAAGTGCACCCATGTCATAGAGTGCCCTTGGAGGACAGAAGAGTGTCCGATCTTCTGAAACTGGAGTTATAGATGGTTATTAGCTGCCATGTGGGTGCTGGGAATCCAATTTTGGTCCCCTGCCAGAGCAGCCAGTGCTCTTAACCACTGAGTCATCTCTCCAGTCCCATGTTTCTTAATTCCAGAGTAATGTTATTTCCTACATTATGTAAAAGCATTTCCCAAACTGTTTAATTAGATGCTAGCTAGGGTTTTGGACAAATGTGTTAGGGAAATGGTGTTTTAATGGTGGGGTTTTAGACCCTTTTATAAAATGCATACATTCAGGAGGTGAATGAAATATTCAGGGTTTCAGATTTACTTGATGACAGATCTGGAACGTGTCAGGTGAGTTGTTTTGTGGGGAAACTATAGCAAACTCAGAATCTTATTCATTAAAAAAAATAGTTCTTGGGTAAACAACAGGGTGCTGGGAATGGAAATTGCAGATACTTATTGAACCTTGAAGAAGTTTTTTGAGCAGTTTTAATAGACGTTGCTTTTTGACAAGGAAAGCGTTTATTAAAAGGCATTTGGCATTTCATGCTACTGACTTGCCTGAGAATTTATTTCTGTGGTCCTCACCTTTCCTCAGTGGTGGTGAATCTATTTATGATAAGGATCTTCAGCTACTCCGACTCATCAAAGTCCTGAGGTTAGCAGAGGCTTCTTTAAGGCATGATTGGAAGTCAGATTCTTAAGAAGTGTCCAAGGCCTATAATGGCTCTGTGGAGCAGAAGTGCTCATGACATCTTTTAAATTCTGCTCCTGTGGCTCCAGCAGGGCTTTTTAGTGAGCAGTTGGATGGACCCTCCCTTGGAGAAGGGCTTCTTAGTGAGCAGTTGGATAGACCCTCCCTTGGAGCAGGGCTTCTTAGTGAGCAGTTGGATAGACCCTCCCTTGGAGAAGGGCTTCTTAGTGAGCAGTTGGATAGACCCTCCCTTGGAGAAGGGCTTCTTAGCAGTTGGATGGACCCTCCCTTGGAGAAGGGCTTCTTAGTGAGCAGTTGGATGGACCCTCCCTTGGAGAAGTTCATGATGAGGAAACTCTGAAATTTGTCTAAATATTTCATTTCTTTGATAATGGGGAAAAATGAAATGAAAGGATAGTATGTGTTTGGTAAGAGTCATTTCCCTCATGTATCTAAATAGAAATTTAGTGAAGAATTAAAAAACCTTTCTCAAACCTTTTAAACATTAAACAGGAAGCAGATTACCTTGTTTTAGATTTATTTATTTAATTAGCTCTTTATTCCATTTTTTGAGAGAGGATCTCATTGTGTAGTCCAGGTTGGCTTGGAATTCCCAATTCTTCTGTATCAGCTTCCCATGTGCTGGTATTACAGATATGAATTCCCTTTTAAAGCGAAGCCACCTGTCACTTGATAGTAATAGATTGGAGACGAAGTTTCTGCTATTCAGGTGTGCTGTGGTTGGTTCAGGGTGCTGCATGTGCTGTGAATGGTTCATGATGATGGAGGATGTTATTATATACATCTGCTCCGTGGCTTGTGTGATTCTGAGAAACCACTGGCACATCATAGTGCAAATAATCTATTGGCTCTAGCTTTCTTCTTTGACAGTGTGAAAGGTCTTAACTTAAGGAATTCTTCATGACATTAGTGTATATGTACCTGTCTCAGTTTCATTTTCCACTACTGAGATAAAATTCCCTGAAAGAAATTCAGGAGAGGTTTATTTATGCTCACAGTTCCAGGTTAAATCCATCATTGTGGGGAAGTCATGGTAGCAGGAATTTGAAACAGCTTGTCACAGTGCACAGCCCAGGACCCGGTCACAGGGAATAATGCTGTCCACAGGGCAGCTCTTCCCATGTTAGCAAAAGGAAGCAAGTCAAACGCCCAAATGTCCCAAGGCTAGCCCTATGTAGATAGTCTCTCAGTATTGACACTAAAACTAATCACTACACCATGTCACTAATCTACCATCTATCATCTATCTATCTATCTATCTATCTATCTATCTATCTATCTATCTATCATCTGTCTACTATCTATCATCTATCTATCATCTACCTATCATCTATCATCTATCTATCTATCTATCTATCTATCTATCTATCTATCTATCGTCTACCTACCTACCTACCTATCATTTATCTATCTATTGATCTATCACCTATCTGTTGATCTATCATCTGTATATCTGATTTTTATTTTATGTGTATATCGTCTGCACGTAAGTGCATCACATGTGTACAGTGCCCACAGAGGTCAAAAGAGAGTGTCAGATCCCCTTGAAAACTGGAGTTACCAAAGTTTGTTAGCTTTCACATGAATGCTGGGAATCGAACCTGGGTCCTCTGCAAAAGGAGCCAGTGGTCTTAACCTCTAAGCCATCTCTAGACCCCATGCCGCTAATCTTAACAGTGGTTTTAGAAATTGACTTGGGATGTAAAACCTGCCAGGTCGATAAAAGCTCGTGCAGTCATCATTTCTTATTAAAATGTACCACAACTAGACATGGAAAAAAAACCCCACCTCCGCTGAAAAGCATTTATTATTTTATTATTACTATAGGATTTGAATGATTTCTGTAGTGAGTGGTCAGATTGTTTTTATTTTCAGTAAACTAAGGAAAAGTTTAATTCTTTTTTTTGTTACTGTTCAGGAGCAAGCCAGCCTAGCCAGGATGGTGATTTCAGTGTGTCTTAATTAGGTGATTTCAGTGAGATTGCTATTCTTGGTTGAACTTGGCTCCAGACTTATAGAACTTGGGCCAAGAAACACTTTAAACTTAAGTTTTTTTTTTTTTTTTGAAATCATACTAGTTTAATTTAAAATGAGCTTCTTGTGTTGACTTCCTATACCACTAATGGAACATTTCCAGGACCCTCAGTTCCTTCTGTCTAATGCATACAGCATTGTTTTCAGCTGTAGCTAATTGGCAGAGAAAAATCTCGTCATGGCAGTAGTCTCATAAAAGTATTTTTGCTTTTTTTAAACAAGGAAATGACTTCCAGTCTGTGGAGTGAATTTTGGGTGATACCATTCTTCAGTTGTATCTTTACAATCCAAAGTCATGATGTCCTTAACCTATAGATAAGAATTTTAATGAGTAGAGAATAATTTTAAAAATTTATTTTAGTTTGTGTGTATGTTAAGAATTTTAATGAGTAGAGAATAATTTTAAAAATTTATTTTAGTTTGTGTGTATGTGAGTGCCTGCATGTATATATGTGTATCACATGCCTGTCTGGAGAGGATGTCCAATCTCCTGGAACAGGAGTTACCAGTGGCAGACTGCCATTTGGTTGTTAGGAAGTGAACCCAGGTCCTCTGCAAGATAACAAATGCTTTTAACCACTGAGCCAGTTCTCCAGCTGCAAGTGTAATTTTTGAATATTACCCAAGCATGGAAATTTGAATCAGATAAATATAACATAAGCTAATTATTTATGTAAAGTTACTTTGGCAGAAAAATAAACTGGATAATCTATATTATGGTTTTAGTATGTACCTGGAAATAATTTTCTTTTTAAATTTTTTTTGTTTTTTGTTTTTGAGACAGGGTCTCCCTGTAGCTCTGGGTGTCCTGGAACTCGATATGTAGACCAGGCTGGCATAGAACTCACAGAGCTCTGCCTGCCACTGCCTCCCAAGTGCTGGGATTAAAGGTGTATACCACCATGCCCAGCTTTCTTTTTAAAAATTTTACTTTACAATTTTATAATGTATATTTTATTGAGTTTTTGCATATTCTATACAGTACATCTTAATCATATTTAGACCCCCTCCCCATCTGCACCCCACCATAGCCCCCCCACTGGATTTCATGCATTCTGTCATAGATATTAAGGCTTATCTAGTCAAGTTTGCTAACAGATGTTCCTTGATGGGTGTGAGTTCATTTATTGTAGCCTGTTCTAGCCTATCCACCATCACCCCTTACAGAAGATGAACTCTCCCTCACCCAGCAGTAATCTGCTGCCAGTAGTTCCTCGGCTTATGTTGTGACCTCCTCCTGTTTCCCCAGTTCTGCTGGGTTTTTGTTCGATTGAGTTTGCATGGGCCTTGCGCAGGCTATTATCATTGCTGTAAGTTCATGTGAGAATTAGCAGAAATCCATCATTGGTTTTATTCATATATAGGCCATAAACTAAACTAAACTAAACAATAATAATTTAGTATTCCAATAAATATTAATAACCTTTACAAAAATTTCATAACTACTGATTTTGTTCTTGCCTTTCTTTTTGCTTCTTTGTTGTGGTAGTTAGAGTATCCTGGACATGAGCTTTGCCAATGAGTTACACCTAATCCAACTTTGTACCTACTAAGTTTCTGGTCATCTTAGAAAGGTACTACCTAGTAATGTGGTTACTGCTCAAATTAACCAATTAAGAGATGATTCTATTACGTATTTCTGTCTTTGAATATTGAACTTAAACATGAATCAGGTTTGAGTTGCTCCCAAGTCCTGCATATTCTTAGAGTACATATTGGAGTTACGATGCATTTCAAGCTTTCTGAAACTACAGATGTAACATCCTACATCGCATTTCAGATTTGTGTACTTGGTACAGAAATACCTGTAGGTATGAGTAAATAGCTGGAGAATGTGTGATAGAAGGGACGAGCAGAGAAAGACCGCAAGCCTTTGTTGAATATAAATTAAACTGAATTTATAGATTAATTATTGTCAAATATTTTCTGGGTTTATAAAATTAAATTTTTTTTTCTGAAAGAAAATTTATAAACATTGGTTAATTTAGCTTGAAAAACTATTTATACCATATTACAGTATAGCATAATAGTGAACATACCAGTTTGGATTTCTTGTAAAAAATCAATCCAGTTCCTTAACTTCTGAGTTTTGACTTCATTATTTGCAACATTTTGCTGGGCCTTGAGGCTTGGCCTAGGTAGTGTACTGGGAAGGGGGGACCTCAGGGCAGCTATTAAGCTTCAGCAAGTTTTTACAAATAACTTTGCTGGATTCAGAAAAAAAACAGCTGCTGTTCTCAGAATTGTGGATAAGTGCAGCCAAAGTTAGAAATTAAAATCTCTAAAAATCAAAAGCTTCTGTCCAAGATCTAGGAGAAAAAAACCAGGCAGAGACTTGATGTGTCTTCCCGTGGAGTCACATGTATATGCTTGATTCTTCCAATAGAAAAGTGTGGTCAATGGTGGATGCTCCCTCAAGCCATAGCATCCACATTTTTATTCCTGGTCAGTTAGGTATGCAGCACTTTCGTGACTGAACTCATCCTTCCAGAGGGTCAGAGTTGAAAGCGGAAATGCCCCCACAGGCTCATGTGGGTGAGCCTTGGTGATCAGCTGATGAGCTTTTGGGAAGTCTTTGGGTCCTGAGGGGCCTGGTCTAATCAGTGGATTAATCCCTTGATGGATTCATAGTACGAAGGCATTAGGGGAAGGTTGTAAAAGGCTGGTACTGAGGCCTCCTTGGGGGGGGGGGTCAGTGCAGGGTGTCCTGGGGGCTGTATTGCCTTGACCCTTTCTGGTATTCTTTCTCTGCTTCTTGACTGCAGTGATCTGAGCTGCTTCTATATTCTCCCCTCCATGATGGACTGAGGTCTCTGAAACTATGGGCAAAATAAATCCTTCTTTAAGTTGTTCTGTCAGGTATTTTGCCACTGTGGTGCAAAGTCTGACTAACACACAGCAAAAGCAAGTGTCTACCATGAATCACACTTATGAGCATAAGCTACCTGACTGGTGTGCTGTCATACACCTGCAATCCCAGCATTTGGAAGCCTGAGGCAGGAGGAGTAGCAGGATTTCATGATCATCCTCAGCTATTTAGTGAGTTTGAAACCAGCCTGGGCTGTATGACACTGTATCTAAATAAATCTTTCAAAACACCACATAAACAGATACCCACTCCCCTTCCATGACAAAGAATATCCAAATGCTCACAGCTTATTTTTAGGAGTTGGCCAAGAACTAAGAAGGTAGTTCTTTTCTGGCCTACTATCTAGGGTTGGAGCAAACAAGATAACCTGAATTGATTCTTTTCTGGAGGATCCTGGCAGTGTCCGGCCCAGGGCCAGACAGAGGAGGTAGTCTTGTTACTGTCACACTAACCCAGCTCTAATTCCAGAGACTGCGTAATGTGACCAAGAAGAACAAAGAGGGAAAGATACCGTCCTGTGGGGCATCCATACTGGCTAGGAAATAACTTAGTATGTAAGATGAAATATGGTTGAGTATCGATGTATGCTGAAAAGCTGCTCCGTGTACACAAATTTAAAACATAATGCTAGTGTGTACATTCATTTAATTGCCTATATTTATTTTTGAGACAGTGTCTCACTGTGTAGTTCAGGCTTTCCTTAAATTCCTTAAAATTCTCTAGCCTTAGCCTATCAAGTTCTGGGATTCCAAGCATACACTAACCTACCTGCTTGGTTTATGAGTTAATTTTTGTCCCCTGCAATTTGCCTTCCATATAGCCTTCCACACCTTTGTGTGTGTGCATGCATGTGTGTGAATGTAAACACAGGTGTGCACTTGTTGGGGTCACAGGATAATCTTAGACTTTGGTCTTTGTCCTCCACCTTGTTTGAAACAAGGTCTCTTTGGTGCACAGCAAGTGCTTTTACCCACTGGCCCACTTCCCCAACCCCTGCTTCCTCCATTTAGGTGTTAGCTAAGTGGAAGTGGAAATCATGGGATAGGAAATAGGTCAGAGTTAGCCTGGCTGGGTGGCACACACCTGCAATGCCAACTCCTGAAAGAGCAGCAGCCGGATGAGGAGCTTGAGGGCAGCCTGGGTCATCCTAAGAAGAAGACAAGACAGAATTGTAAACTTGCATTTCAGTAAAGAAGTAAAACCTGATATGGCACAGATCCAGTTAGCACCATATCCTTTGTTAAGAGCCGTGGGGTACTTGGTTTTTGTAACCTCTATGTGTTGCTGTGAGAAGACAAGCAGGAGTTACTTTTGGCAGCCGACTTGAGAGGACCTGCAGACAGCTGTGTTAGGAGTATGGCCATTGGCTGAGATTTGTAATACACCGGTGATTTCAACAGGTGGATTGTAGTTAACCTACCAGCTAATTTACGGATAATCTCCCTCACACTAGCACAGAAGCGGGTTTTAGTTTCTCGATGAAGACTTTGTATTGTGGATGTAAGAACAGAAGAATCACAAATGTCTGATCCCTTTAGAAAAAAAGTGATTTTTCTTAATATTTTTAGTGATCAGAACTTAATGGCTTTTGAATATATTACATTTGTAAAAACTTAAAATATAATTGAGAACATGTACCCCCCCCCCACACACCCCTCCAGTATCTTTTTTTCCTCCTTTTTCTTGGCTTAAAATGAAATGAATTCTGCCTTGGTTATTTTGTCCATTCTTGGATGTTCGGTGTGGTACTGACCTGTAAGAAAAATGTCACTTAATCATGCCCGTGAGCTGGTTGTGTTGTCCAGGCTGCTCTGACCGCAAGGCACTTCTGCCTCCTCTTTCTCCCCAGTGTTGAGACTCCAAGCCTCTGCTAGGAGTCCCTTTTAGCTCCAGCAGCAGATCTACATGAGGTTTGTTACTGCTGTACTATCACATTTTCTTCAGACTTCTGCAAGGAGAAAGACCAAGTTAAAAAGAAATTCACAGTGATCATTAAGGGGAAACAATTCTTTGTAGTTCCCATAAGATGACGGACACCCGAGCCCTTAGCCCCCACCCCAGGATTTCTTTCTTCTTACATTCTATCCTTCTCCAGTCTGTTGTTTGCAGTGTTCATGTGCACAGACAACAACCAACCAAACTTGTTAGATTGTTCTCAAACTGGTAGGTTTTCTTGATGAGTCTTAATAACTATAAAGATAAGGCTTCGTGGCATATACATATATTTATAAATTTACACTTAATTTTGTGCATTTGTGTGTATGTGCACAGGCATATGCATGCCACAGGGAGTGTAGAGGTCAGAGGACTTCAGTTCTCTTCTTTCCACCACATGTCTTGGGGATGGAGTTTATGTTTTTAGCCTTGTTGAGCACCTTTCTTTGTTCAGTGGCGCCTGTGGCGTGCTTTATATGCTTAAATCTTTTTGCTTTATTTTCTCATATTCTTAATTTGGAGTCATGATTTCTGTACTGACAACACAACGTGACTGTTGGACATGGTGTTATTTGTCATCTTGGGAGATGTTAATACCTAGGCAGCTAGAATTTTGCTTTCTGATCAAAGCTGAGCCATAGGAAACTTGTTTTCCCTGGTGTGATTACATGATCAACTTTTTTTTTTTTTGGTGTTTTGAGAAGGGATCTTGCTTTGTAGTCCAGGCTGTTCTAGAACTTATTGTGTACCCAAGTCTGGTACTGAATTCCTGGCACTTAGTTTCCCTAGTGCTGAGATCACAGGCTTGGTCATCACACACACCCTCCACTTTTCTTAAGTGGAGAAACTGGATTTGATCAGAGATCCACAGGAGGGTTTCCACTGTATATAGTTTGATACCACTTCTTTTATTATAAATTGTTTATTTCACCAGGCATGCCTTTAGTCCCAGCACCCAGGAGGCAGAGTCAGGCAGATCTCTGTGAGTTCAAGGCCAGCCTGGTCTACGTAGAGAGTTGCAGGACAGCCAGAGCTACAGGGAGACCCTGTCTCAAAAAGACAAAAAAATGTTTATTGCATTTAAATATGAATTAAAAACTCTCCTACAATAATAGGAAACTAATATTTTTCTAAGCTATATTTAATGGAACCATTTGGATCCTTTTTTAGTTACTTAGAATTTTCAGCTTATATGTTAATACTTTACTTTCTGGATAGAAAGAAATGATATCCAGTAAGATAACCACCTTATTACTGCACAAATGAAGCTTATCATTTTATGTTCTTATTTGTGTGTGTGTGTGTGTGTGTGTGTGTGTGTGAGAGAGAGAGAGAGAGAGAGAGAGGAGCTGTGGATCAAACTGAGGTTTGTGTCACTTTCAACTGGTGAGCCATCTCACATGACCATTATTTTAAATATTAGATATTTTAAACTATAAAAAATTGTCTGGGGGGTCCAGAGAGATGGCTTAATTAATAAATTGCTGAGGATCTGAATTTCGGGTTCAATGAGAGATCCTGCCTCTAATCAAGTGGTAGAAGAAAAAAGAACCCCCCTCCAAAAAAGAGTAGAGAGCAGTTGGAGCTAGAGAGCTAGCTCAGTGGTTATGAACCATTGAGCATCCTGGATGCTGCTCATCCAGGGGACCTTGATTCAGTTCCCAGCATCTGCATGGCAGCTGAAAATCAGCTGTAACTCCAGTTCTAGGAAATCTGACATCCTCTACTGGTCTTCTTGGGCACCAGATACATACATGTAGGTAATACATTCATATGCTTAAAAGAAAAATAAATAAATATTTAACAAAAAGGTAGAGAGAGAGCAATTGAGGAAAGGCAGCTGATGTTAACCTCTGCCCTCAAGACACACATACACAGACACATACACACATACACATAGACACACACAGACACATACACACAGTCACACACAGACACACAGACACACACACACACACACACACACACACACACACGACACTCCCCTTAGACACACTAACACAAAAACTGCCTGTATCTCACAGCACAGAGATAATATATGCTTCCTTACATCTTTTTAATCTTACTGTTATAAAATTAAGCCCAGAGGCTTTATACTATTTGAATTTTCAAATTAGGTCACATAAATGTTGTGTTGGACTTCCAATTTATAAGTACCTTCCTCACGAATAGTGAGGATAAGGTATGTCTATACCCTAGTAATTTTTTTAGCTATGGACCAGAAGTAAATGCAGGGTGATAATGGTATTTTAATGTCAATAAACTATTTCTCTGTCATCTCTTACATCTGAATGCTAACCTCTTTTTTTCCCCTCGCTCAACTAATATTGGAACATACGGTCTAGTAAGCGTGAGTACATTGGGGAGGGCTTGATGGAATGCTTCAAATCGGGACTGACCTGGAAAAGTCCTGTGTGTGTAGATCAGAGTAGGAAGGGCTGAAGCCCTTAGATGGTGGAGAGCACAGACTGGGGTGAGCCCCCGTTGGAGTTCTGTTGCTAAGGCAGAAGCGGGGGCCTACATGGAGACCATCCACCTAGGAAACGACTTAAATGCCCGGATTTTACTGGATCATGAACATTTATTTACTGTGAGGAAGTTGTTTGACCCTTCTCAGATATTCCATCAATTTCAGAGTAATGCAAATATATTTTCCTTCTGGCTATTATACAGGGATATTGAGGATTAATTAAATTTAAAAGAAGGTAGTACAGTGAACCCCTGGAGACAGCACAGCTGTTTATTACTTCTTCCCATTATTTATTCTTATTCATTCAGTGTACAAGTGCTCCTTGATTTGAGTAATAATGGAGAAACTATCCCAGGTACCCTAACTGGACTATAAAGATGAACGTTTCAGATGATTTCTGCCCTCTCTGATTTCTTACTTCATTTTATGTTTTAAAATTTACGTATTCTGTGTGTATGGGTATGTGACTTTCGGCATGTGTGTCATGGCAAATGTGTACAGGTCAGAGGTCAACTTTGTGGAGTAGGGTTCTCTCCTTTTACTTCCTGTGGATTGTAGGGTCCTGTGAAACCTTCGTGGCAAGTGCCTTCACCCACTCGGCCATCTCTCTGGTCCCTCATATTTTGTTTTTAAAATTCCCACAATCATGAGTGATTACACAGGTGCATGCATTTTTCTGTGTTGTAATTAGTGCTGTATTAACAGTCTTTTTCTTGTCAAAATATTAAAATACTTCTAGTCTTAATTTTACATTGCACATATACAAAGAGCTTTTTTCGGGAGGGGGGGGTCTTTTTGAGACAGGGTCTCCCTGTAGCCCCAGCTGGGCTGGAACATGCTGCATAGTACAGGCTGGCCTTGAACTCACAGAGCTCCACCTGCCTTTGCCTCCCTGAGTGCTGGGATTACCTTTCCAGGCTTGGAGCTTTTTTTTTTTTTTTTTTTTTTTTTTTTTTTTTTTTGTTTTTTTTAAGAGCCAGAAACTCTAACATAGATAATCACCAGAACTGGCCTTCAATCTGCTATGTAGCAGAGGATGATCTTCAAATGATCCTCCTGCTTTACCCACACACAAACACACACTGACACACTGACACACATGCAACACAGCTTGTAGTACATTTTAGTGTAAGTACATGGAAGAATTTAAGTTCATTTGATGGTTTTCTCCCCTGGCTTTGAAAAGACATAAAGATACCATTAAGCATAGACTGAGACTGTTTCTCCTCAACTGAAATCTTTCTCAGTTTTGGTTAGTTTGTGGGGTTTTTTTGGACAGAGTTTTGCTGTGCAGCCCATTGTTTTTAAACTAGAGTTGGAGGGGTGGGCTTGTGCTCTTGTAGAAGGAAAATAATGGTCCTGAGTGAGATTAGTCATCTCTTTCACTCATTGTTGAAAAGGAATGGGTGCTGGTTGTATGAAATAGTCTTGGATAGGAATACAATCTTGATTAAAAATTTGTGAAGTGAGTCCAGAGAGATGGCTTAACAGTTGAGAGCACCGACTGCTCTTGCAGAGGACCTGGGTTTCATTCCTAGCACCCACATGGCAGCTCAAAACCATCTAGAACTCCAGTTCCAGGGAAATCTGACTTCTGAGACCACTGCCTAACACTGCTGCACTTACACACATGCAGGGAATACATGCATACACATGAATTAAAAATTACAAAAAAACATGTTGCTGGAAGAATGCTGAAACAAAATGAAAACTATAGGCTAAAAAATATGACATTGAGAATAATGGTAATAACAAGGTGCTGTGTGTGTGTGTGTATTCTATTTCTCTTCAACTTCAGCAATGCCATAAAAATGGCTAAATTTAGTTTGGATGGCAACAAGATCCAACTTCTGCTTAAGTCATGTGAGCCTATCTGAGAACTTGGGGCAATATTTTAGAGCTAAACTTATGTTTTTAGGGAATCAGTGTCTGGTGTAGCTTCCAGGACTCAGCTTTACTTGGATATTTATAGCAGAGACTTAACAAAAATTATCAGGATGGCTTTTCAGAAGCCAGGAGCTGAGGACCTGCCACAAATGCTGTGTATTCCATTCTGCCTGCCGCTCCTTTCCCTGAACTGGAGTGAGAGGAGAGAGTTCAGTGTCTTTGTGGATAGTGTGCTTGTCAGTCATTGGAACTTCTGGTCCTCTGAAGTTCTTCCTCTTAAAGTTGGTCCTTTGTTGCCTGTTGTTTTAGATGCCTGTCTTAGTCACAAAGCAGTTTCTGTAATGCATGTTCTCAGTTTTGTACTTTATAATATCCTAATCATTTTCTTTGCATCTACTTTAGATATATGTAGTAGGTTTGAGAATGGAGTCAGTGAGCCAGGATTTCTGAAATAGCTGGTTCACTGTCTTTGCTCACGGAGGACTACACTGCCTCATACCACGCAGCCACATAGAAGTTGTATGACCTGATGTCTATACCTGTAGTAACACCTTCTTTAGCCAATGACAGAATAGCCAACTCACACTGGCTTAAGTAAAAGAATTTTCTTATTTATTTGACTCTAGTTTTAATGGTAAATTGGTTTTCTGGATTGGTTGGTTCAGAGCTTAGCTCTGCCTTCAAAGATTTGGTTTCTTTGCATTTTTTTCCTCAGCCCTGGCCTTGCATGTCAGCTAGTGCGTTTCCCAGGGGATTAGGAAACAGCTGCCTGCAGTTCCTGTGGCTCTTCTTTCCCATGTCCAGAACATCATTATTTTAGTTCTCAGTCCCAGTCCCATCCCCAGAGTCAGGATTCAGGGATAAAATGAACCATTCCCAAATTAGCCCTTGTTGTTTTGAGATAGGGTCTCACTATGTAGCCCAGGCTGACCTGTAATTCTCGGTCCTACTACTTCAGATTCCTAATTGCTTGAATAATAGACATGCACCACTGTGCTCGGACTAGCAGGAACATTTCTAAGCAAACATCTCTAGGGAATAGATACTGGTGTGGCAGCCCTAAAGCCTGCCACTGTGAGGATTTTTCCATTTCGATTTTGTTATTTCTCTTCTTAGCCTTAGGAGATTTAGAGAGCAGTATACTATGCTATGTGAGACTAGTTCACCATAACTTAGTGTCTTAACTCAAACAAAATGCACTCTTTAATTAGAATGTGTGCTCAGGGCTTTCCTGTAACCAGTATCCATGTCTGATGTCTGCTAAGCCAAAGGTGCCTGGTGAGCAAGCAAGCATTATTATAAAGAAGCTTCATAACAGTTTCATCAGAAAATTTATCAAAACATGGCATATTGAACTACCCCTTTCTGACATATGTAGCTGGCATAATTGTATGAAAATGAAGTATTACTAATATGATAGGAATTAGAACGTTAGGTAATTCTCATCTCTAGGTAAGATGTAGTTATGAAAGTTCAGTTGCAACTTATATAATGCCTTCAGTGTAATTCTATCTTGACTTTCAGTGGACTTTGTTTTGTGGGATGGTGTAGTAGTGGAACAAGGTCTTGCTCTGTAGTCCAAGCTGGTTTCGAACACACGACGTAGTCTGGAAATTATAGCAGCCCTTCTGCCTCATTCTCCCAAGTGCTGGGGTTATAGGTGTATATATTAGAACTTCCTAGATTGACTCTTAAAGTATCATTTCCAATTATTTATCATTTTTTGTGCTGTTAGAGATTGAACCTAGGGACTCATGTTAGTGAGCTGTATTTCTCCAGCCCAACATTTGCATTCTTTATTGAAAGAAAATCATTTATGTATGATGAATAGTTACATGCATGCATTTTATTCTTTTCATTATATAGATTTGTCAGTCAAGAACATTAAGCATGCCATGGTTGAACTCTGGTCCAAAGCACCCAGACAAGAATACGATGGTTTTGGTGCCTTTGATCTTCATTTAGACATACATCATCATTCAGACCTGTTTTCTAGATTGCAAAATTTGGAAAGATGTTTAGATACAAGCACTTTCTCTCATGGAGGTGCTTTTAGTTTTGGAGAGGGCACATAATTTTCCAGGAATGGACTTTATGAACCTGCATCCTTGGTCATTTATTTTCTACCCATCCACTTTTGTCAACACTCACAGCTTTTCATTATCTTAGCATTTGTTACATCTCCTGACTGTACCTTTGGTTATGCAAATGACTTTTGGTGAGCAAATGACTCTGAAATTAGAGCCACCTAGTTCTACTGAGGTTTATTTTTCTCTCTTTGGTTGGTATGGGTCTCTATTCCATATAATTAATTACTCAAGAAGTGAGTGAGTAGAACATCATCTGTGTGTTACCCAGAAACATTCTGTACTAATTGCTTTTCTCAATGTTGTAACAAAATACCTGACTAAAAAATAGGGAAAGAGAGTTTATTGTGTCTCACAGTTTGAGGGTCCAGCTAACATGGAGGGACGGCATGGTGGCAGGAATGTGAGGTGGCTAGTTACCCTGCATCTGAGGTCAGGAAGCAGAGAGTGGTGTGTGCTGGTACTATGCTCTTTCTCTTTTTTATATTCAGTCTAGGTGCCCAGCCCAGGGAATGGTGCCACACAAATTTTGGGTGGGTCTTCCCACCTCAGTCAGCCTAGCATAGAACTGCAGCACTTTCTCCAGGCTTATTCCAGATCCTGTCAACTTGACAATCAATACTCACCATCTCGCACCCCATCTTTGGTCTCCATTTCAGGGAAAGAAAGTTAAGAATTCTACATGGATCCTTTACTACCTCAACCTAGAAGTGACACTTACCATTTCCTCTTGAGTTTCACAGGATGACATTATTCATGAGTGTCTGAAGACTTGTAGGAAAGGCAGCAAAAAGACTGTGGTAGGCATTACTGCGTCTTATGCTATCTTGGAAGAGGTTACAATTTCTGACTACTTGGTAACGTTGGTGAGGGATAATTCATTTCCTGGCCCACCATGTCATTTGGTGGGAAGGCCTCGATACCCACAGATCCCAGTAACTCCTACAGAGGCATACTTTCCACTGGGCACCTGGCTTGCAGATGTGTTCTCTGGGATGGGCACCTCACATTCATTCTTGGTTCCCACTCAGAATCCACAGCTCTCTGACCATATATCTGCTTCTGTTCTTTTAGTCACCTGCTACTCTGTGTCAGGAACCCAAGGAGAAGAGGTGCACTTCTTTTTTTTTTTTTTTTTTTAATAGACTCCAGCTTTCTGATTTTTACCTTAATTGAAGATTAGGCTATCCTAGGTCTGTCCTTGTCCCTGCAATGTCTTCAGGGGTAGTTAATAGATTCAGACCCTTTTATTTTACGATAAAGAGCTAGGATCAGTGTAATGTGTATGACAAGATGTAGGGATTCTGACTTGATGTCTGTTGCTTCATCTTGGAAGAAGGTAGAGAATAAGATTAAGAAGGGTGGAAGAAATTGAAATGACCATTGCAAAAAGCTGTGGTGAGGGGAGGAGAGCTCTCCAGGACTGCTTTCTCCTCTGTCCTAAACAGTCCTCGGCTCTTTTTAAGCTTCTACTCTGCTTGGTCACCCTCTTTTTGTCTTGCCAGTCTTTACCAAACTCTTTGTTTTTTCTCTCTGAGTTTTTGAGGAGATTGGCACTTGACTTACAATCTTGCATTTGATACACGGGTGATTTAGGGATCCTCATGAACCTGCTGGAATCTTGACTGTTGTGCCTCTTTCTAGGATTCCAGTTGCCCATACAGTCTCTTCAAGTTTAGTGTAATTTAATGGTTATTCATATTTACCCATCTACATACCTCTGAAGTCATCATTTCCCTAGGGTTCATGTACCATCTATTCACACCATAATTCCCCAAATTCTAGACTCCTTTTAGCTCCACTGATCCTCTTTAATGTTTCAAATCCAGATCTATGTTTGTGTATATGCTTCAAATTAGGCTTTCTAATCTCTTCAAACTCTCTGATACTTCTGCAGTACTCACCCATCTTTATCCATGTGAAGAAGCTGATGCTTTCCAAAATGCCTACCTCTCCCACACTAAGTAATATAACCAGTCTTCTCACTCTTACGTTGACCTTCTTGATCATAGTCAAATGGGTGCTACTGTTTGGAATTGGATGTAATGGCAGCTACTTCCAATTCCAAGCAGTGTATCTTGGTTCCAGCCACCATTCCTTTATTGTTCTTAAAACAGATTCCAAATTCGTCTCTCTTCATCCAGTTTTGCTTCATTCCATTCAGTCAACTCATAGCAAAGTAGTCCTTCGTAGGTATACATCTGATCATATTACTTCCTTTAAGGCTCCTCCCAGCTGCTCCTGACCACACAGTGGAATCCAAATACAATTATGTCACTCAAAAGTGCCTTTGTGACACTTTGAGACCCCGGGGTATCTCTCTCTCTCTCTCTCTCTCTCTCTCTCTCTCTCTCTCACACACACACACACACACACACACACACACACACACACACACACTTATTTTGTGTATGTTTGTGCATGTGTGCCATGACCCACAAGTTGCTATCAGAGGACTGCCCAAGGGACTCCATTTTTTCCTCCTACCATGTGGGTCCTGGGGTTTGAACTCAGGATGTCAGGCTTAGTGGCAGGCATCTTAGCCACTGAGCTTTCTCACTAGCCTTGATCTGACATATGTTGGCCATTTCAGTTCAACTCATTATTCCCCATTATCCAGTTGCTATCATTACTTGTGGTTTGTTTTTATAAATTAAAAAATATGTATTTATTTTTATTTTTTTTTATTTCTGTATGTGTATCAATGTACTGTCTGCATGCAGGTCTGTGCACCCGTGTCGTGCAACGCCGCGGAGGTCAGAAGAGGGTCTCGGATTCCCCTGGAGCTGGAGTTCTCCTGGAATTGGAGTTTCAGACGGCTCTCGGCCGCCATGTGGGTGCTGGGGATCGAACCCGGGTCCTCTGTAAGAGCGGTCAGCGTTCTTAACTGCTAGGCCGTCTCTCCAGCCCGTATTATTTTTATATTATGTATCTGAGTGTACTGCCTGCACATGTGTACATGTATATGTTACCCATGTCATGCAGTGCATGAGGAAGTCAGAAAAAGGTATCTGATCCCCTAGAACTGGAGTAATAAGATGGTTGCTAGCTGCTATGGGGGTGCTGGGAATTGAAATTGTGTCCTCTGAAGAGCAGCCAGTAATCTTAACACTAAGCCATCTCTTCAGGCCCCCCCCCCCACATTTTTTTTTGAGACAGGGTTTACTCTAACCTGTACTGGACTGGAACTCACTATTTAACCCACTCTGGCCTTTCCAGAGTAGTTGGATTACAGGCATGAGCCACTTATGCCCAGCTTCTGCTTATTACTAAATGTAATTTCCTCTAAGAATTATTTATTAAGACTCCCAAATTTAAATGAAAACACATCCCCTTGGTGCTACCTTAAGCCCTTATAGTCACCTGAAGTGAATCTTCATATGGTTAGTATTGTCAGAATTTGACTACCTTTATTGTTCTTCTGTAGTTTTATAAACTTATAGTTATATAACTATAGTCATATATGGTTTTAAAGCTTTATAGTTTTATTGTGTTGGAAACTTAAGTTAAAGTGGAATGGCAGGTGGGACTAATGGACAAATGTCACTGTGGAAGTGGGCTACTTACTGAGAACGGAATTGCTCTACAGATGTTCTGCCTTCTCTTATACTCCCTTCTCCCTTCTGCCATGGGATGATGTATCATGAGGGGCCTTGCTAGACACCAGCATGGACTCTTGATGTCAGTGCTAGCTCTTGGAGTCACCAGCCTCTGAAACCATGAACAGACAGCTTACTCAATCTCAGGTATTCTGTAACAAAATACCAAACAGACCAAAACAACTTATTAAGGGCAGAGTTTCCTTTTCACTTAGTGTAGTGCTGTGACTAAAATTCCTTCCGAGGGGCATAAATGAAATCTGGCTCCCTCTTCCCTTGATCCCTATGACAAACTGGGATAAAATTTCACCGAACTACAGTCTGGGAAAACAGTGAGTTTATTGGCTTACTTACAAAGCAGTGAGTGGTGAGAGTTTACTTCCAGGAGTGTGACTGCTTCCTTCCTAAGGCTGCACTGGACAGTCTCCATCTAGATATGGCTCGTGACTTCCGCAGGTGCACAAAATGGTGAGCGAGCCTCCCTAAGCCTTCCTTAGCTTCTTCTATTCTCTTAGCCTCTGCCTCTCATAACTAGGGTGACTATTAGGTTGTTAGGGTCCTGTGACTCTCCCTGCTACCTTTCTTGGAGAATGTTAACAGTCAGAAGTTTGGCTGTGGGAGTCAAAGGCAAGCTTGGGAGGAAGGCATCTCTCTGCAGTCTGCTGGTCAGAGGACATCCCTAAGCAACAAAAGCCTTGCTGTAAAATAGGTATTTATTTTATCAAGGCATTTGGATGAAATAATGAATGCTCTTGGGAATTTACTAGACAAGCCTATAAGAAACAATCTCTTTGTCTTCATGATTTTTTCTCTTCCATAGGTGGATAAAAATGAATAGCCTTTTAATCTCTCTAACCCACCAGACCAAATCTTACTACTGTAGCAGAGCTTTTAGAAAACCAGGAAAGACCCCAGAGCCAAATCAAATGTTAATCATCCAAATTTATTAAAAAGAAACAGCAACAAAAAGCCCCGGCACTGGTGACAAATGGATCGGTGTGTCCAATTATGACCCTCTGTCTGGCATACAGTCTTGCCAATCTGACTGCAGCCCTGAGTAACTTAAGGGCGGTAGCTTTTAAAGGGAGACCAACAGAGGAAAGCTGCTTTGCACTTTTGGCCCACTTAGAAAATGTCAGGGTACCTTTAAGCAGGATAAGCAAGTTAATTATGTCTGTGTTTCAAGGTTTGGATATGCAGCTGGGCAGTAAGGAAAGGGGACTGGATCTGGGGTTTGCTATGCAACCTTGAGCTAAGAGTAAAATAAACAACAGTTTCTCTGTTTAAAATGGAGTTTTTTTTTTTCTGATCATTACACTATGTTTTACAATTCAGTGTAACGTGGCTAATTACTCCTTTATCGTAGAGCCACCAACCGAACACCCCCTTGGGTCCTTATTCATCACAGCACTTAAAATAATTATTTATAGTTATTGGTTTTTCTACCTGCATTCATCTCA
The DNA here is from genome assembly GCA_009823505.1 of Rhizomys pruinosus. Lineage (NCBI taxonomy): Eukaryota > Metazoa > Chordata > Mammalia > Rodentia > Spalacidae > Rhizomys > Rhizomys pruinosus. The sequence continues at coordinate 2,329,906 of VZQC01003434.1, read as the reverse complement.
TGACTTTGAATTGTTTGCATCAGGACCACATATTATTCTAATCTATGCTTCTATTATGTCTAGCCCAGAGAAAAAGAGGAACTCTTTAATATTTTATTTTAAGGATATTGAGGACCTCCCTTAGAATTCCTCATATAATTTTAGAAATCAGGGTTCTCAAAGTGACTACTAAACTAAAATGCCAGACATAGATTATTTTTCTAATTTTTTGATACAGGATTTCACTCTGTATCCAGGGGTGACCTGGAATTTTCTATGAGGTTTAGGTTGACCTTGAACTTGTAACTTTCTTGTCTCAGCCTCACAAGTGCTGAGCCATCATGTCTAGCTAGAAAGGAATATTCTAATTAATTAGTTAATTAATTGATTAATTTTGATTTCTTGAGATAGTGGCTTGCTCTGTCAGCTTAGGCTGGCCTCCAGCTGCCCTCAGTCCTCTTTCCAGAGCCTTCCAAGTGCTGGAATCTTAGATGTGTGCCACCATAACACATTTAATGAAGCATTTTAATCTTTTAGTTTTTATTTTATATATATGAATGTTATGCTTGCCTGTGTGTAAGAATACCCCTGTCATGCAGTGCCCTTGGAGGACAGAAGAGGGTGTCAGATCCCCTGGAACTGAATGGTTGTTAGCCACCATGTGCATGCTGGAATTCAAAGCTTGGTCTTCTGCAAGAACAGCCAGTGCTTTTAACCACTGAGTCATTGCGTCATCTCTAAATTTTTGTTTTTGAGCAGGGTTTCATGTGGCCCATGCTGGCCTTGAATTTCCACTTGATCTTCCTGCTCCCAAATGCTGAGATTGTGGGTGTTTGCCACAGTGCCCTGCCCCACTTTAAATATTTTTTTTCTTAGTTGTAAAGAATTTGAATTTAAAATAACTGCATGTATGGAATTTTTCTTCCTTGGAGCATCACAATTTGATTTACATTTGAATATGCAAAATTCAAGCTTCATTGTATGTAAGCAATGATTTTGTGATTTTAGAGTTGCTATGGGAATTACCGATTTCAAAATTTTTCACTTGGTTGGATTCAGAATTATTTTCCACTGTGACATTATCTTGATGTATTTTAGTTAAATTACTGTTTTTTTAAAACAAAGATGAAATAATAACATGTATTTAGATGGAAAACATGTTATTAATTGTTATGAATTATGCAGATATTGTAAGTTATCTCATTACAACAGCATGGGGAAGATTTAATGTTTGTGGATGCCAGAGTAAATATTTTGTGGGGAAATGGGGGCCAGCTACATCGAATTAATTTCAAACATACAGTGGCACCAAGGACTAAAGAAATCAGATTGAGGGGGTCATCTCTGTCATCTCTTGTTTTTTTTTCATTGTTACCGTTTGGGTTGTTTTGGTCACTGTCTAGAAGTAGCGACATTAAAATAGATAACAGAAGAAATCCTTGAACTTTTATATGGGTGAAAGGTATGCATTCTAAGTCTCAGATTAGTTTAAATATGGGTGAATTCAGAGATTGTCCTAAATTATAAGTTAAATTTGAATATTGAATGTAATATATTTCTTTTGTTGTTGTTATTGTTTTGCTTTGATCTTTTTGACACAGGTTCTCCCTGTAGCCCCAGCTGTCCTGGAACTCACTAAGTAGAACAGGCTGGTCTTGAGCTCACAGAGATCCCCTTCTCTGCCTCCAGAGTGCTGTGATTAAAGGCGTTCTTGACTGCATCTGGTGAATGTACTGTATTTTAATGTAAATTTGTTACATGATTAACTCCTTATCTTTTCTTTGAAAAGATGAAAAAGTCTGTTGGCAGCCCTAAGTATATTACCTGAAAGCCAGTAGTGTCTTGACTCCTCAGCTTTCCTTTTCCTTCCCACTCCCCCTCTTCCTCTCCCATTCTCTCTCCCCCTCCCCCTTTCACTTTGCCTCCACTCCTTTCCACTGTCCCTCTTTGCCTTCTCTGTTCCTTTCTCTCCCTATCTGTCTCCCATCGTTGTGACAGGGCGATGTTTCATGATGCTCTCTGCCTTCCCTTTCTCTACCTTGACTTTGCTACCTCTTGTTCTGCTTTGTTCTGTTTCTCTAACCTGGTCCATGGTTTTCTCCTTCCGTCCTTTCTTCATATGATCCTTCCTTAATCTTTTGCTTTCTTAATTTCAACTACAGATTTTTGAATTTCTTTATTTTCTCTTCTTTAAATTGAGTTTTTCCTATTTTCTCACAATATAATTTGATGGTATTTGTATTCCCACCCCATATGTATCTCCTCTTATTGCCCCCTGCCCAATTTAATGTACCCTATTTCATATGTGTGTATGAAATAGGGTACACACACACACACACACACACACACACACACACATATATTATGGCTAATTTGTGTCCTCAATTGTACTTCAGCTCCTGGTTCGCCTACCAGGAGCCCCATCCTTGAAGGAGACTGTTTCTGGCCCTTAGGTTGGGTTAAGCTTTCTGACCTACTTCCTCATGTCTGTGCTGGGATTCTTTCTGGTTTGAGCTTGCATGGGACCTGTGTATACTATCACCACTGCTGTGAGTCTATAAGAGTAAAGTGATGAGTTGTCTGGAAAGCTGCTTCCTTGTGCTCATTCACCAACCCCACTTCTGGCTCTTACAGTCTTTCCACCCCTTCTTTTGCAATGATAGCTGAGTCCTGGGAGGCAGAAATTGGATACAGGTGTCCTGTTTGGGTATAAGTGCTCTGCAGCCTCTTTCTCTGCACGTTGTTGAGTCATGAGTTTCTGTGTTAATCTCCATCTGCTGCATAAGGAAACTTCTCTAGTAAGAGGTGAGAGATGCAATGATCTACTGGTATAACAGTAGGTCATAAGAGTCAGTTTAATATGACTATTTAATAGAAAGCTAGTATTAGGTTCTTCCCTGTGTGTTGTAACCTGTTTAGCCTCAGATGCATGGACTCCATCCTATGAAACAGACCTTACATTCAATTAAACGGTGATTGGTTACTTCTATAATATTTGTGCCACTATTGTACCAGTGAGTATTTTTTCCAGGCCAGTTGTTATGGCTGGCAGGATTCACAGCTGGGTAAGGTTCTTGCTGGCTTTGAAATCTTACATATACATGTTTCAATTTGAAAATTTGGCGAGGTCAAGGAACTAATAAATAGCCATGATTTGAGGGAAGTAGAATGTAGCAGCGTGAAGGGGAACAGTAGAGTAGAAAGGGTTAAATGGGGTGGGGAATGGAAGGCAGGGCAGAAGAGGGAGTATGGGGAGAGACAAGTACACTAAAAGGCTGTTAGAAAAGGCCATATGGAATTCTGTCCCTGTAGAAGTTTTTAAAAATATATGCATTATAAAAAGAAATTGGAGTTCAAGGCCAGCCTGGTCTACAGAGTGAGTTCCAGGACAGCTGGTACTACAGGGAGACTCTGTCTCAAAAAGACAAAAAAAAAAAAAAAAAGAAATTGGAAATAGTTACCTTTAACAGAGCAGCATTGTCCCTTGTAAACATCATAGGCTAATGATATATTCTCTCAGTGCCAAGAATGGACTCCCTCCTTAGGCAGCTGCTGATCAAGGGACCCATAGACCTCAATACTAGCCCCCACCAGAAGTGGCTGGCAAGCCCCTGCTGCTGCAAATACTACGTACATGAGCTGTAGAATAAGCAAGGAGAAATCAAACTGGTGCTGACTTTGGAGCCTCGTCTCTACTGACTAGTCTAGTGCTAGAAGGTGCTATGCAAGCTACCTAAAGAGAAGATTGTGGAATTTCCTATTCTTTCGCATACTCACTGGTCTGCAGTTGACAATGTCACTGTTTCTGTATGCCTTTGGAGTGGTTGCTTTGGCCTCAGGGTCTCCCTCAGTGTCTTACAAGACTGACATGGGCCTTGCCACTGCAGTTGTCACTCAGTAGGACTTAAGAAGGATGAGTTAGCCCAGAACAGAAAACAGATTAGCCTAAAAATATGTTTTGATTGTTCTCTATAAAAAAAATTCTTGGGAAATAGATAATCAAGGTGTACATGCTTAAAATCCCAGCATTGTGAGTTCCAGGCCAGCCTACACCACATGGTAGACCGTGTCTCAAAATGAAAACAACAAAAAGGCAAAACTAGAGATTTTAGAAAATCATTGAAATACTTTTCTTTAGAAATCTTCTTAAATCCATTAAATATTGGCTGACATTTTAAATAAATCATTCCTTAAAGATAATAATTACCTTTAAAAGTCTTTAACTTCAGAATAAATCCAGAATATTCTCCTTTCCTCCTTCTGTTCCTCCCTTTCTCTGTCTCCTTATCTTTCTTTCTCCTCCTTTCCACCTGTCTTGCTCAGTAATCCAGGCTGGAGTCCAATTTAGGATCCTCCTGCCTTGGCCTCTGAGTGCTGAGATTATAGGTGTGTGCCGCTATACCTTGCCAGTCATTTTCTTAACAACTGTTGTTGATGATAAGGATATTCAAAGCTATACTTTTTTGTTGTTTGTTATCGGTTATAAATTGTACCCTATGGCTGAGGAGCTGATGTTGTGTTTATTGTCATGGGCTTTTAGCAGTAAAGGAACCCTGCTGTGTCACTGCTTGCTGCTTCTCCTTCGCATTATCACTGCTGAAGAGCCAAGAAACACTTTTGTCTCATCCTCTTTCATTATGGTTAGATTGAATCCTCTATTGCTACTATGGTTTCATAATTCTGATGCAACTATTGGATTAAAGTTTAGTTTCTTGTACCATGAATTCTGAAAGAGGACTTTGGGTGTTAAAGGTGGCATGCTAGATGCTCAAGAAATAATTTAAGGTTAAATACACAAGTAAGTAAATGAGTGGATTGGTATTGCACACTTGGAAGTTTAAAGATAAAACACCAAGTACAGAATGTGTTAAAATATCAAATATCTCAGTTGATTTCCACATCTGTTGTTCCAGTAGACAAGATGATTTCAATCTGATCTTTGTATTTGACCCATCCATTTTAACCTAAATTTCCCTGGACTGTTCAGGATTTCTGAGACTCTTAGAGGATTTAGGAATATTAAGTTGAAATACCCTTAAATGAATTCTTTTAAGACAGTTCTTCACATCTCCTTATTCGTTAGCATTTTAGCATCTCTTGTTACTGGGATATATTGTGCCATCTTATTTGAAGCTAGAAACATTAAAAAAATTTTTTTATTAATTATTTTCTATGTGTATGAGTGTACTGTCTGCATGTAGGTTGGTGCACCTGTGTCGTGCAATGCTTCGGAGGTCAGAAGAGGGCGATGGATTCCTCTGGAACTGGAGTTAAAGACGGTTCTTAGCCGCCATGTGGGTGCTGGGAATCGAACCCTGGTCCTCTGCAAGAGCAGTCGGTGCTCTTAACTGCTGAGCCATCTCTTCAGCCCCTAGAAACACTTTTAAAAAACACTTATTTTTATTTTGAATTACATGTATATGCATGTGTGTGAGAGGCCTGAAGAGGACCTTGCATCCTCTGCAGCTGGTTGTAAGCTCCCAAACATGGATACCAGTGAACTCATGTCCTCTGTAAGAGCAGCCCATGCCTTTAACTGCTGAACCATTTCTCCAGTCCCTGAAGCTAGAAATTAAACCTGCAAGTTATATTTGCAGTAGAATCCTGAGTGAAAGGATGGTGCAGCTTTTCCTCCTAAGCACAACGGAGAAAAAGAAAGAGGCCAAGTCCTCAAGAATAATTAGTCTTGTTTCTCCCCAGTGTTTACTTTGAGGCCACAGCTTACCTCAAACCCTTAGACTCTGCCTCCATCTCTGGAGTGCCGGGATAATAGTGTTAGACCACCATACTCAGTGAGAATAATGCTTTATCCTGATGAAAAATTAACTTTTCTCTTTTACTTAATTAAAAAAAAAAATCTCGTGGGTGTGGTGGCGCATGCCTTTAATCCCAGCACTTGGGAGGCAGAGACAGGTAGATCTCTGTGAGTTCAAGGCCAGCCTGTTCTACTGAGTGAGCTCCCTCCAGGACAGCTGAGACTAAAGGGAGACCCTGTCTCAAAGAGACCCCCCCAAAAAAAAATATCTCTAAAAGAAATAAGATTTTAAAGGGAAGTTTTAGGGGCCAGGGGCTACTTGAAAAAGTTCAAGAAAAGGATTGGAAAACTAAAGATTTTATAGGATATTATAGCTAATATGAGCTTTACTTTCTAACGACAAAGTTAAAATGGACCAGGTAACATGTATTCAAGACATTTCTACCTTGTCTTGGGTAAGAGTTAGAGCAGGAGTTTACTTAGTTTCACAGGAAAAAAAGAGTTTTTCTTGAATAAATCCGTTTTCCCACCTCTGACCCCGTCTAAAAAGATGTCCTCACATTTCTTGATTCTAGAAACCTGGACAAGGGGTTTCATTGGATTTCGGGGTCCTGTTTGACCTGCCTTACCCATTACATTATGGCCCAGAAGCACTGTATGTCTGCGAAATGACTAAGTGAATGAGTCATGCGTGTTGGCTTTCCTTGTCAAAGTTGTTACCTAAAGAATGTGGATCATGGCAGGACTGGAATCTTCAGAAGTATTGGTATCAATGATTATTTGTGACCTTTCCCTCTACCAGGATTTTTTTATTATTTAATTTTATTTATTTCTGTATGTGTATGAACGTACTGCCTGCATGCAGGTTTGTGCACGACGAGCAATGCCGCGGAGGTCAGAAGAGGGCGTCGGACTCCCCTGGAACTGGAGTTCTCCTGGAATTGGAGTTTCAGACGGTTTTCAGCCGCCATGTGGGTGCTGTGGATTGAACCCGGGTCCTCTGTAAGAGGGGTCGGCACTCTTAACCACTAGGCCATCTCTCCAGCCCCCCCTCTACCAGGATTTTATGAAGGTTTTCTAAGTAATTTCAGTTTCATAGCTGCCTCAGTTTCAGCGCTTGAGCAGAGAAAAGTACAGAAGTATGGAGATCAGGGAGAACTCTGTGCTGACTCCTCCGTGCTCCAGAAGACACGTGAACCTCTTAAACTACTGCAGCGTTATCTTTTCATCACCCGAAAACACCTGCCTACTATACATTGAATCTCACTCAGACTTGTGTTTCTTATGAATTACTTGATCTTTTGTTGAAATGAACATTCAGATTCAGGAGGTCTGTGATGGGCCACGGTGGGAGGGCTTTTTTTTTTTTTTCTATAAATTCCTGGATGAACTGTGGAGTGTATTTTGGATAATACAGGTTGTTAGGATGTAAAGTCTGTAGATGCAGGTAATTGAACTTTCTCTGCCTGGTCTTTCTTACTAAGGTAATGGAACCATTGGATAAGTCAAAGTTTCATTAGATGCTGAAGGGATCTGTGATCTTTGAAAATTAATGAAATAAACCAAACTAAATTCATATACATTTTAAAAAAGTTTTTAGGTGTAAGCATTCTGATGAAGAAAATGAGACTGCAGACATGGTCCCTGGCTAAGGTCAAGAAAAGAATGGTATTTTTGAGTCTTAAATCGTTTGTCCCCTTGAAAAAGGGGAAAGATCAGATGCATCAAATCAGCTTTTCATGCGTTGGCAGTGAAGAAAGCCAGTATTTAAGTCTGTTGCTACTAGGGCTGTAAAGATAGCTTACCTTTGTGTTTTTCCACTTCAAAAGTCTCTGCTTGAGAGACCAAGGTCTCTTGCCTAGAGAAAACCCCCCTTTGGCTGACCACTCAGGGTTCAATGCATGGCTTTCTTCACAGCTGGGAGGTGCCACAATAAGTATGTCAGGGAACATTGCTTTCCTTGTGTAGTCTGTGGTTTCTGAGGGTACATTTTTGTTTGGCATTTTTTTTTTTTTCTGTAATGCAGTGTTTGGAAGCTTAATTTGATTCACTACAAGGAAGTAAACAACTGTGATCTAAATTTACCAAATAAAGCTTTAAGGCAATTATTTAAATGAGTAATAATTGGAGTATTTACTACCTTTATTTTAACTGTTCAAGTCTTGTGGCTATTGCTTATATTGAATAAAGCAATCTCTGAATCTCTGACACAGTTTTCAAAATTAAGTTTCATTTCTATGAGAAGCACATTAAATTAATGTGGCGATGCTAATTCAACTACCGTTTTATAAATTTCGAGGTCTTTTTATTGTTTTAGCTTGCAAAGCCCTCTATTAGGATAATTATTACCCTTTGTAATCCTCTCTCTCCTGCTTGAAGCTGTTGTTAGATAATCCTCCAAGGTGCATTTCAGACCCATTGGAAGAGCACTTGATCTTAACTGGAGTTTGTGATTTTTTTTTTGTATCTGAGTCAGTGGAAATTCCCCAGATGATGGCAAGGAGAATTTACTCTTACGTTAGAATTTATATTAAAGTAAAGAATTCATATTCAAGTCTTGCATTGTTTGAATACTAATTTTCAGGATGATTTCCATTTTTTTTATTTTTAATGCCTGCTGCATTCACATTACAGAATTTTAACTTTAAATCTAACTCGTGTCATTTTCATCCCTGTATTTTTCTTAGAAAACGACTAGATAGGAAGTGTTTTCCAGAGGTCTTATCTGTAATCCTGGGAAGCTAATGTGGGGGATATGGGGCCAGGTGGAGGAGGTGAAGAAGGTGCAGAATTAGCAGGTGGCTTTCAAGAGGCTGTGTGCACACTGATGCTGATGTGTTGTGTGCGTTGAGGGTAAGTTACTAAACCAAAGTTCCCTTCACAGTGAATTTGGCTACCTGGGAATAAGACTTAATTCTTCTGCTTTTTAAGTGTCTTCACCTAAAACATATTAATTTGCTCTTGTTGGCATAGTTTTCATCAGTGTCATATATATATATATATATATATATGTATAT
>VZQC01003434.1:2241194-2320751 GCA_009823505.1 Rhizomys pruinosus | reverse complement strand
TTTCTGTATGTGTATGAATGTACTGTCTGCATGCAGGTCTGTGCACCCGTGTCGTGCAATGCCGCGGAGGTCAGAAGAGGGTCTCGGATTCCCCTGGAGCTGGAGTTCTCCTGGAATTGGAGCTTCAGACGGCTCTCGGCCGCCATGTGGGTGCTGGGGATCGAACCCGGGTCCTCTGTAAGAGCGGTCGGCATATTGGCAGTCCTGGGGACTGAACTTAAAGCCTCAGGCATATAGACAAATACCCTGTCACTCAGCTACAGTCTCCTCAAATTGGATGGATTTTTTTTTTAAAGACAGCTTTTGCAACTAGACATGGTAATGCAGGAGTACACTTTTAATTCCAGCACTTGCACTCAGGAAGCAGAAACAGGTAGATCTCTGTGTGCTTGAGGCCAGCCTGGTCTACACATGGAGTCCAAGCCAGCTGGGGCAACAGGGAGAAAAAGACAGTTTTCTCTTGTGTAGTTGACATTGACCTGGTCCTCATGACTATCCTGCCTCAGCATCCAGATTGCTGGGATTACAGGCATGAGCCACCACGCCGGGCTTCCTTGATTCAATCTTATTTCTTTTTTTTTATTATTAAAATTTTAATTTATTTTTGTAATTGTATGAATGTACTTCTGCATGTAGGTTTGTGCACCCGTGTCGTGCAATGCCTCGGAGGTCAGAAGAGGGTGTGGGATTCCCCTGGAACTGGAGTTAAAGACGGTTCTCAGCCGCCATGTGGGTGCTGGGGATCGAACCCAGGTCCTCTGCAAGAGCAGTTGGCACTCTTAACCGCTAGGCCATCTCTCCAGCCCCATCGATCTTATTTCTTTTTGTGTACTAAAAGAAAGTTGTATTTTTAAAAGTATGATCCCACACATGATTATACAGTTGCAGTAATTAGACTTGTTTATTGTGTAACAATAAGTAATTTGATGTGTGATCACTGATAGAGCATCAAAGCAAAATAAACATTTAATTGGATAAATGCTAAAACTTCTGTTTTAGTTGAGGCTTCTAGAGTAACACCAGCTTTAAACTCACAGCTGCCTGGAGAAGGGAAAGTCATCCCAGGTGACAATTTTAATACTTCCCATTTCCTTATATGATTTTTCTAATGGAAATTTTATATTAAAAAAGTATTTAAAATAAAACCACCACTACCAATAACTTTGATTTATTCAAACTAAGTATGTAGAAAGTGGCAAGGGCCTTGCTTTTGTCATCTGAAATCCAAAGCCTCATAGCTGTCTTTCCCTCCACTTGGTTGCTCTGTCTTTAACAAAAACAATAGGACTACTTGTAGTGTCAGAGTTCTTTAATTCAAACGGTGTTCAGTGTAGCAATAGGAGGAAACATGAAAGCTAGCGTCTGGCTTTCTTTTGTGGAGTGGTCCCTTGAGGCCTTCCCCTGACAGACGTATGCCTGTGTCAGTGACAGGGCGGACAGGGACAGGAAGTTTACCATTTGAGTGACATTGACAGAAAAATCTTCCTGCAAATAAAAGGTAATTGGAGATGGTAGTGGAAGAGAAGTCCGTTGAGATGCTGGTCATCACTAGGAACTGTCATTTCTGATGAGGAAGGGGATTTTCACCCCTCCTATGTAGAGATGAGGTATAAATTTCCAGCTTAGTAATTTCATTCTTGGAGTTGACATGGGGGATTGACTTGACCCTTTGGGGATTTCTGATATTCCTATCCCACCATCTTTATCCTCATTCCAAAGATATTTATTGAGCACCTGCTATATATCCAGCTCTCTCTTCACTCAGAGAAAAAAGTCAGATACAAAGATCTCAGTGAGTTTACATCTGAAAACCCACCTTTGGAACAAATGCCACACAGTTCTCTGCACATCAGAAGAAAAATCCCTAGTGAAAGATACCCATCCGTGAGATAATTAGAGGCACTTTCTGTGAACTTAGTTGAATATTTATATACTTCATTATATTTGAGAAAGTGAAACAAAAATGGTCAGAATTACTCAGTGCCTCATGTCTAAGTTTGTTTTCCGATGCTATGACTAAGTAGTGAAGAACAGAAGTTTGTTTAGCTCAAGCTCTGTAGGCTGGGAAGTCAGAGAGCAATGCAGCTGCATCATGGTGGAAGGATGGCATGGAGAGACAGGAAAGGTACTGGCTTGAACACCTCTTCTTATGAAGATTTATTAAGATTACTATTAATCTTAGTATTAATTAATCTTAGTGTTGAGATGCTGATGACACTGTGAGACCCTGCCTATGGCCTCATCCAATCTGGTTGGCTCCCTATGGCCCAGACTCTAACTGCAATTATCGTACGTATTTGGGTATTAAAATTCTAACACATGGACTTCATAGGGTTGGGTCGGTTCAAGCTCCACTGGTATTTAAAAAAATATCAAAATCTTGATATTTCCCCTAGATTTTAGATCTTAATGTGTCACTTAATCTTTCCCTACTATAGTACCTTGTCTAGACTATAAAATAATTCCAGTAATAACTTCTTGTTAACTTAGTTGGAGGAATAAATGACTGAGAAATGATGACAAATAATGAGTGGGTGAATTACCGATAAGAAGTGTTATTAATGTCCTGATGTTAATTGTCCGAAGAAGAAAAGAGGGAAGGGTTGTGAAGTCACTCATCTGGCAGACTTTATCCTGAGGTCACTGAGTTTCCTGGGCTCGAGAACCGGAGCTGTCTTATCTACCTCATGTTCAGGGTGGTTGTTTGTGTAGTATGTTGAGCAATGCTTTTCACAGAGGAAACGTTGCTGAATATTAATGAATGGCTGCCTGTGTGTTCAGGTCACTGCTCCAGCCAAGGGATTAGTTAAGGAACTGTGAAGAATTTATCTGTGTGCCAGACACTGCTGTTTCTATAACAGACCATTTTCAGTGAAAGTTGGATATGCTCCTTAAAGAGAGGCTCTTTTAGAGACCTTAGGAAATATCTTTTCTCAGTTTTTATGTCAAATGTGGGAGTCCATTGATACGTAAACATATCTGTATTTACATTTGCTGAATTGGTTTACATTTCCCTGAAGACATTTGATATTTTTTCTTTTCATATAATCTTCCTATGTTACCCAGGTTGACTTTGAATTCCTGATGTCTTGCCTCAGCCTCTGGAGTTGTGGGATTTATAGGCATATTTCACCTTGCCTACTTAGAATGTATTTTTGCTGACTTAAACTCAATTAGCCAGGTGTGTCGACTTATGCCTGTAATTCCAGCCCTTTGCAGGTAGAGGCAGGAAAATCGAAGCATATTTGAGGAAAGCCTGGTCTGTCTAGAGAATCTCATGCCAACCAAGGTTATTTAGAGAGATCATGCCTTAAAAAATCAGCCTCCCCCCAAAAGAAACTTATGTATAGAATATAAATCCACATGATCCGTTTACCTGTTGCACTTGATAATATAAAGACCTGCATAAGAAGCAGTGCTGCTCCTAAGGAATGTAGTTATAGTAAACACTAATGCCATTCACTGTGAATTTTCCTCATTGTTAATATTCTGTTTCTACCAGGGGTAAGGGAAGGGAAAAAGACCGAAGTAGATTTTCAAATGTAGTTTATCCAACACAATGATTTTAAAGGAATTTTGTAAATTTATTGACTTATCACAGAATGGCATGAACATTCTTCATAGTGGATAGATTTGCAAATGAAGACACAGAGTTAAATCCTGTTTTAATGCTATGTGTACAATGCTGATTTGAATGTGAGTTTGTTATTGCTGTATACTTGTAGATCTTACTTCCAGGCTATTTTAGTTCTTACAAGATTATTTTCCTTATGAATCTTAGTTTGTTTGATTTTTTTTTTTTTTTTTTTTTTTTTTTTTTTTGTTCTTTTCAAGAACCAGGGGTCTCCCTGTAGCCCCAGCTGTCCTGGAACTCACTCTGTACACCAGGCTGGCCTTGAACTCACAAAGATCTGCCTGCCTCTGCCTCCCAAGTGCTAGGATTAAAGGCGTGCGCCACCACGCCCGGCTGGGTTTCTTTAATTATTATGTCACATTGCATACCTGAATGTAAACAGAATTTTGTTTCGAAGATTAGATGCCTGATAGCTACTTGGAAAACAAGCAGGCATAAAACCATACTGTCTAGGAAATAACACTATAAATTAAATGTTAATGAGGCTATCAAGATATATGATAATCTCAAGCTTTGCTGTTTGATGCTAACAGTATATCCAGATGTGCCTATTGAAATATGGCATTCAATAAAAACTTGGCGAATTTGTCATTAAAAACAATCAGCCTTCCCCCCCAAAAGAATAATTAACAATTTTTTTCTCCCAAGATAAGATTCTGCTATGTAGCCCAGGCTGTGCTCAAATTCACTGTCTTCCTGCCTAGGCTTTCAGAGTGCTGGGATTATGGGTATGCACCACCACACTCAGCCTGCTTTACAAATGTTGAAAAGTCATCTTGCTTTTGGAATAGTAGCACACTCTTGTAATCCTAGCACTTGGGATGCTACGGCAGAAGAAGCAAGTGTTTGAGGCTTGGAGTATACAGTTGGTTCCTGGCAGTGTAAGCTACTCAGCTTTGTCTCAAAAAACCCAAACCAAATAAATCCAAGAACTCAGAGATTATGGTTTGTTTTTATTTCAGTTATTTAATGGGAGGAAAAGACAGTTGGCAATTTTTTCTAGAAAAGAATAAAGGACTGCATTTCTGATTTATTGATTCCATAAGATTTTATTGTGTTTACTCTGTGCCAGGCAGCTTGCTAGATGCTGAGAATATGGTGACAAGCACAATAAATGTTCTGTTTCATTATTCAGTCTAACAAAACAAAACATCCTCCAGAACCACCACCACCAAAGAAAAAAATCGTTGAATTCTATACAGCACTGTTGTAGCAAGAGTAAAAATTGTGAATATGAACTCTGTGGTTAAAAAAATGACACTGAAAGAGTATTGCTAACACTTTAGTGAATCAAGTTAGTGACTGTAAATTCTATTTTATTGACTCCTGTATTGAAATCATTCACAGAAGGGAGAGAGCACATAACCTTGACTGATGGATTAGGATTTTAAAGAAAATGTCCATTTGAAAAGCACTGGGGGAAACATAAGAGACATTAGAGACAATTAGCATTCATCTGACAGTCACATGTTCCTGTCATTTGCACAGTCACACACACACACAGAGAAGAGACATGCATGTGAACTTTTAGGTGACATTTTCAGTTTCAAAGCTTTAGCTTATTAAAAAAATGTTACTATGTTACTGGATAATATTGTCTTCCTTTTTCAGAAATTTCAATATTGATATTGATGGAGATAGTCTGAAAATAAGAGATAGTTGTATCTAAGTAAGGAAAATGAATGTGGTAGAAAGTCCTTATATAACTATTGACATTTAAGGGAAGTCTGACTTAATAGCAATGAATAGTAATTTAAAAGAAGACACTTGAAATACATGTGTATATGTATATATAAGCACATGTATTGTTGTTGCTGAGATAGTGGCTCGTGTAGCCAGACCGCCTTGAACGTGCCATACAGCCCTTGGTCTTGAACTGAAGCTCCTGCTTCCACCTCCCAAAGTGCTGCCACTCCTGGCCAGATATTTTAATTGTTTCTGGATTTTTCTCTTAGACAGTCCTGAGTGATAATTTTTCCCAAGTGCTGCTTCAAATTTGTTTCTTACTGAAAGTTTGGACCATGGAATTAAGGCTTTGTGCTGTCCTTTCTGCTCAACTTCTCTTCTTTAGAAGAAGGCAGAAGTGTTCTGGATTCAGTAGTTGGCCAGAAAAGCACCCTATGTTAAGAGTGGTGAGAGAGCTAAGAGCAGAGAGGCAGGAATTTCCATAGAGCTTTTAGGGTGATAGGGGGCACTGTGATGTGCTGATATACAAAGTCACATCTCCTTTTCATACCAGGCCTTCTTCTTACCCACTCTCCAGTGCATTTTTCTCAGAGGAGAAAACAAATGTAAGAAAAAGTCCGGGACCAGAGAGATGGCTCAGTGGTTAAGAGCACTGGCTGCTCTTGCAGAGGACACGGGTTGCATTTCCAATACCTAAATGATACTACACTTGCAGAGGATCTGACACCCTCTTCTGACTTTCATGGAAAGAGCACTTAGATCCAGGCAAAATATACACATAAAATTAAAATAAATAAATAAATAAATAAATAAAATTAATAATAAAGTTGCTTTTTGTAAAAGCAACTGAATAAATGGACTTAGATTTCCCAATCTTTTAGTCTGGAAACCAGTATAAGGTGAGACTAAAGTAAAATTACAGATTGCTTTCTTGTCCAGAGAGGTTTAGTGAAAGGGGGGCCACAGCTGGAGCGGCTCCCATAGAACACAGACCTGCTTCCTTGGAAGTGACAAAGCCAGGGTGAGAAGTAAGGATTATTTGGTTTTGTATTCAGTTCAGAAAATGCCTTCCAAGTTTACTGTGCTTCTTCCTGGTTTTCCCTGATCGAATCTTAGAGTTCAAAGTCCAACTATGCTGGTTAGTTTTTGACAATGTGACACACACTACAGTCACTTGGGGAAGAAGGAACCTCAGTTGAGGAATTTCTTACATTGTCTAGCCTGTGGGCATGTCCGTGGGCCTGGCTGTAGGACATAGACATAGACATAGACATAGACATAGACATAGACATAGACATAGACATAGACATAGACACAGACACACACAGACACACACACAGACACAGACACACAGACACACAGACACAGACACACAGACACACACACAGACACAGACATAGACATAGACGTAGACATATAGACATCTCAGACAGCACAGTCTGCCTAGTAAGCCAAGCATTTCTTTGTGGCCAGCTTACAGGGAAAGGCAGAGGAGGGTCAACTTTCCAGTTTTCATGACCATTGGGGGAGTGGAGTTCTGATCTGTTTGAATTGCTTTGGGGAACAGGAAAAGGGTAGAAGTCGGAGAAGAACTTCACTTCTGCGTCTGAAGCTGCTGCTTAGACATGCTGTCTCTAGTTCATGATCTCCGTATTTTGGCATATTGCTTTTCAAGTTTCAACATTCCTCTGTTTCACATGTCCCCAGGAAGTTTCACAGTCCAGATATCTGGTTGGTGGATTGTCTCATAAACCACTGAACCAACCTGTTAGTCCCAGGAGCTGGGCCAGCGGAGCTAAACCAGGACTTTGTATCTCATTCTGGGAGACAGTATCATAGGTGGGGTTCCTTGGTGTAAGCAATTGGATATTTAATAGGAGACATTTCTCCCGGAACAAGAAAGGTGATACTTGCTTAGAACACAGTCTAAACTCCAGAGTGGGATGTGGCAGCACATACCTGTAATCCCAGCAGTCATGAGGCTAAAATAGGATACCAAGTTTGAGGTTAGTCTGAGCAACATGGGAAGACCTAGTCTGAACAAACAAACAAAACACCTTCCCTGGGAAAATACAACACAACAAAATAAACAGCAAACAACCCCTCTGTGCTGGATAGCTTTAGTTGTCAACTTGACACATCTGGGTTAAAGGAGCCTCAGTGGGGGAATTGCCTCCATTGGACTGGCCTGTGGCCATGTCTGTGGGGCATCTTCTTTATTGTTGAATGATGTGGGAGGGCCCATTCCATTGGGGACAGTGCCACCCCTGTTGTATAAGAAAGCAGGCTGAGCATGGATCAAGGGAGCACACACAACCCAGTAAGCAGCATTCCTCCATGGCTTGTGCTTCAGCTCCAGGTTCCTGCCTTGAGTTCCTGCCTTGAGTTCCTGCCTTGGGCGCCCTCAGTGATGAACTGTGACCCGGGCGATATAAACTAAATAAACCCCTTCCTCCCCAAGTTATTTTTTGTCAGAGTGTTTTGTCATAGAAATTGAAAGCAAACTAAAATACCCTCCCCCAAGCAAGAAACCCAAAGAAAGCAAAACCCCTAAATTCTGGAGGTCAAGCACTGAAGATTTCTATGTGTTGGGAAAGCCTCAGTGGGGGAATTGCCTCCATTGGACTGGCCTGTGGCCATGTCTGTGGGGCATCTTCTTTATTGTTGAATGATGTGGGAGGGCCCATTCCATTGGGGACAGTGCCACCCCTGGGCAGGTTGTTGGGTATTGTATAAGAAAGCAGGCTGAGCATGGATCAAGGGAGCACACACAACCCAGTAAGCAGCATTCCTCCATGGCTTGTGCTTCAGCTCCAGGTTCCTGCCTTGAGTTCCTGCCTTGGGCGCCCTCAGTGATGAACTGTGACCCGGGCGATATAAACTAAATAAACCCCTTCCTCCCCAAGTTATTTTTTGTCAGAGTGTTTTGTCATAGAAATTGAAAGCAAACTAAAATACCCTCCCCCAAGCAAGAAACCCAAAGAAAGCAAAACCCCTAAATTCTGGAGGTCAAGCACTGAAGATTTCTATGTGTTGGGAAAGCTTTTCAGCTGGAGCAAGAGCAGCCTAGTCGTCTCACCAGTCTCCTGGCATCAGCTCCTGTCAGCATCCCTGGAATCACGAAGTGGGGTTTATTAATATACGCACTCTAGGGGGGATTTCTCTGATGTATATATTAAGAGTTGTGTGGCCTCAGCCTATGGGGCTTCAGGAAAAAAAATCACTGCAGTGATTTGGAACCAGGGTTTAAGGGACAATGGTCAATGGTAAATACCAGTTTGGAGATTAGCAGCCAGCTGATGGAGGAAAGTGGAATAGTTCAGGATCCAGTCTGGCCTGGACTTCATAGAGATAATGTATCATACAAATGTGAATTATTACCTAGTGACAGGAACATTGCAGTTTTTTTCTCCTCTGATGCATAACTTCTTTTTTCTCTAAAGTCACCTGAATTTCTTCTCAAGATAATCAAAATACGACTGATTTATTTGCAGCATGCTTAGTCTCATTAAACATGACCTAATTTTGTAGGGAAGAACAGCAGGCGCAGTTAGCGACCAGGCTCTTGGACATTGCCTGTTTTCTTGAGATAGGGTCTTGCTGTGTAGCCCATGTTAGCCTTCCTAAAAATGCACTCTTCCTGTTCTGCCTCCCGGGATTATAGGTGGGCCCTGTCACTCCTTAACCCATTTGTGTCTTGGTTAACTCACTTATTTTTCACAAGTTTGAACTGCTTTTGAGTAATTTCTGAGCTGGCCTTTGCCCTGTTCTTCTTGACAAATCAGGCAATCATCACAAATAGCACAGATGGCCTGGAGGAATGGCTCAGCGCTTAAGAACACTTGCAGATCTTCCAGAGGCCCTGGGTTCAATTCCCAGCACCCACCTGGCGGATAAAAACCATGTATAACTCCAGTTCTAGGGGATACAGCACTGTTGTATTCTGGCCTCTTTGGGCATTTCGCACGTGTTGCAACTTACACAGATGAAGGCAAAACACTACACATAAAATAAAAATAATTATTTGAGAAAGAGCATAGAATCAAAGTAACTAGAAAGCTATAAAAGTGTGTCATCTCTCTCTTTCTGATTAACATGCAATTAAGTAATCAATTCAGTTTTTTTTTTTTTTTTCTAGAGATAGAGCCTCCCTGTGTAGTCCAGGTTCTTGAATTTTCAGTCCCTTCTCCTTTGGCCTCTCAAGTACTGGGAATACACTTTTAACACTACAACATGGGATAAGCAGTATAGTTTTTTTGTGTGTGTGTGTCTGTCTGTGTGTCTGTCTGTCTTCAGTCATATGTGTGTCTTACTCTTGTGCTAATGAATCTCCAGTGTTCTCTAGTCAGTCAGTTTTCCCGTTTATAATCTCTTAGACTGGCCCAGCAAACAGTGCTGTAAGACACAACTTAAGTAATCACACACAGTGGAGACTGAGTATACAGTGCAGTTATCTGGCTGAGGAAACGAATAAATTCACACTGTATGCTTACTCAATTTGTGTGTCATCTACAGTGGCTGATTTGTAAAAAGCATATTTTTTATTGATTGTCATTGCATAAGTCATAATCTTAAATAATTCTAATGTAAGAAGCTATAGCTCATAGACTCATAGAATTATGTGAGCTTGTGCTGTAATTTGAATCTTGGCAATTGACAATTCAGTTTTACCATGTGTTGTATTAGGTTGGACTTATATTGTAAGTATTTTTTTTTCCAAGACAAAGCTACTGTATGTAGCCTAAGTTGCTCTGGAACTTTCCATTTAGTTCAGGCTGGCCTTAAATGCCAAATATTCCTGCTTTAAGCCTCTAGAGTGCTAGGACTAGAGCCATGTACCACCGTGCTTGGCTAGTCTATAGTATTGTTTGGTTTTTTAGCACATTTTGTTGAGTTGGTCCATTTTTTAATCCTATTTAGTATTATTGCTCTCTCTCCCTCCCCCCTCTGTGTGTGTGTGTGTGTGTGTGTGTGTGTGTGTGTGTAAGGGCACAGGCATACGTGCCATTGGTGTGTCTATGGAAGCTAGAGAACAACTTTTGGAAGTTGGTTCTGTCTTTCCATCACAGGTTCTCGAGAATCAGACTGAATCCATTGAAATGGTACTGGTAAATTCACTACTGTTATTTTGTGGTATAAATTTAGCATGCATTTACAACACACACAGAAATGGAAATTTACAAATAGACAAGCAAAGTCTACAGCTTTCATTAAGATTTTTCATTTGTAGCGAGATGTAGTAGTATGCACCTATAAATCTCAGCACATAGAATGCAGCAGCAGGTGGATTCTGAGTTCTAGACTAGCCTAGGTTACATGGTGAGATCCTGTCTTACAACAAAAGGAGGGGAGGGAGGAAAGAAAGAAATTAAGTTCTTTGTTTGCCTGTGATAATTGATTATCAACTTGATGGGAGCTAAGACATCTAGAAGCATAGTAAAACACACTTCTGTGTGTGCCTTTGAGAGCATTTCTAGAGAAGTTTAAGTAAGGTGTGAAGATCTGCCCTGTATTCAGTAGGCAGAGGTAGAGCTATGTGGGGTGATAATGGTAAGTATACAGGATAGAAGAAGGAAAGAAGTCCTCTGATGTAGACATTCTCTTTTCTGCTTCTCGGCTGCTACAATGTGAGCTGCTCTGCCCTACCATCACTCCTCTGCCATAATGGAGTTTTAAAAGAAATCTTTCTTGGGTTTTTGAAGCTAGGTATTTTGTCATTGAAATACAAAGTCTAATAAAGTCAGTTTCCAAATGTTTTCTTTTCTCTCTTTAGACTATTGGTTTTTCAATTACCTACTATATTTACCTAAGCAATTGTTAGCTCTGCAGCCCTAAATCTTCAGTCTTAGAGATAATTCTTAGTGTAGAAATTTATATCTCAAAGGCATAGAGCAAGCCCATTACGAGAAGCCAGTATTTATTATGAAAGCTTGAACTACATTTCAGGTCCAAAGGTCTCTGAAGCTCTTTTGGGTAGGCAACATTTTGTTTCTGCTAAGCCTGACCGTGTTGTATCTTCCTGTAGTTTGGTCTTGGGGTATTCTCTGAAGAGCTATAAACTGGAGCTTTTGGGACAGATTTGTCAAGGTAACCATTCTGTAGCAGAGTCCTTATCAGTTTCTAATATAGTAGTAAGGTGAGACACAGAGCTTAGGAGAAAATTCACAAGGCTGCTTAAAATAGCTTGTTGAATTCCAGTACAGGATTAATTTGGGTACTGGTTTATTTAGTTAGGTGGCTTTTATGTTTGGATTCTGATTTTTTTTGAGTTCAGGGTGGAGACTACTGATGAGTAGGGCCAAAAAAGCATTTACCTCAGCCCCCAAGTCAACGGAATCAAGCCTACTCTTGAATTTTACACCATCTTTGGAATTCTGTTTTTCAACAGACTTGTTCACAGAGGGAGTGGGATTTTGAATTGCCTTGATTGTGCCTGCAGAGTGATTTAGTTACTTCATTATAGTTGTTTCTTGTTCTCTCCTTATGTTATTCAAATGGATTTAAAATCCTGAAAGCTAGGAGAATTGTAGTTCAAATTATTTTAAATTATTTCAGTTTCAGAGGAGAGTGAGATTCCAGAAGGTTCATAAGGAAGATTTAGTGTCCACTGATACTAGATTTAAAAGTTCAAATTTTCAAGTAGGCTCTCTAGCTGTAGTGGGTAAGTTATATCATTTCTAGGTCTCTTAGCCTTTGGGTTGAACAGATAGTATCAGGTACATGGAGATATGGTTAATACATGTTCAAGCTCATATATCTAAAATGTAGGCCTTTCCTGTAAAAGTATAAGTTCTTGCCATTATATTAGGGATGTAGCTCAGCAAGAAGCAAGGAACTGTTTGGAATAACTGCAGTCAATTTGTTAGTGTCCGTGAGTTGGTACCTCAGTGTTTTACAACCTCTTCTTGGGTTGGCTGACTAGTATGCCCAACACTGAAAGAATGAGTTTTGGAAAAGAGAGTTTACTGAAAAGGTTGCCAAGGGTGGGTACAGGAGAAAAGACCTCAAATCTCTATCTTTAAGGACAGGACTGGAGGATATTTGTGGGAAAAGGAAGCAAGATCATTTAAAGTATGGGGAGAGATGATGAAAGTCAAATAATGTGTGGTCTATGCAGGCATAACCAAAATTTATGGTTTTACATAGGATTCACAGACAGAAAATGGTGGTGTGAAATGAGGATAGAAGTTTTGGGTCTCTAAAGTCAAAAGATCACCTATCAGATACTTGTGTCATCCTTGAAAATAACTTTGGAAACTATCAGTATTATGACTCCCCACATCAGAGGTATTATTTACAGCAACATCTTGGGAGATTTATATATATTACTTAACTGCCTGAGCTAAAAAAAATTAGTAAAGATGAAATCTTAAGGTGGTTTTAATTTGATTTCCTTAATTATTAATGATGTTGAACACTTTTTAAAGACGTTTCTCAGCCATCTTTACTTCTTCATTTGTGAAGTGTCTGTTCAGTTTTTTACTTCATCTTTTGAGTGGGTCATTTGTTTTCTTCCTCTTTTGTTTTTTGAGTAGTTTATATACTCTGGATGTTAATGTTCTATCACTGGTGAGGTGTTTTTTTTTTTTTTTTTTTTTACCTGCATACAATCCCAGTATCAAAATGTAAAACCCTAAACATGTTGTGGAAAAAGATTAAAAAAAAAAAATAAAAGCAAGGCTGCTGAGCTGAAAAAGAAAAGGAAAAAAAAAGAATCAATAGGATGTTGGGGGAAGGAGGATAAGGTAACAGAAAAACAAAAATTGTACGTCCTTCTCCAAGCCTCAGGAGGACATTGCAGAATAAAGAGCACAAAGAACATAAAAGCCAGAGATTGAGAAGGAGTGTGTCTTCTGGAGATGACATAGTTATTTCACTCATAAAGTCACTGCAGTTGTGATTACCTGCACAAGATTGGGCCATCGTGCAAGGGGGAGGGGCTCATGAGGTCCCAGCCCTCAGAGAGGGACCATGGGCAGTTAATGGGTGCTGGGGAAGGGGTGGCATGTTCTCCTGCAGCATAGCTGCTTATAAATTGCCCTTGTTCCAGTAAATAAAACTCCACTCATGTTTATTTAAGTAACTGTAATTAAGCATGGTGTGTCACAGAAATGTTAAACTGGGAAGAGACTTGTTGGGAATAACAAGGGCTTCAGTGAGAGAAAGGACAATGAGATATTAAGAGGCAAAAAATGACCACAATTCAGTATAGACATATATTAAATTATAAAAAAAATTAAACATTGTGGAGTTTTTGTGGATGTCACTTCCATACCATGTCTAGAATGATTTATGTAGCAGCAGGTATCCTGTTCTCCTGGCTTTTGTGATCCTTTTGCCTCTTTTTCCATGGTGTTTCCTGAGACTTGGGTGTGTGGGACTCACTGTCCATGTATCAGCTGGGCCTAGGCATCACATAGCCGCCTACTGTCTGCATCTTGAACATTTCTGGAACTTTGTCCTGGTATCTGTCCACTGCAAAAGGAAGCTTCTGCAAATATAAGAATATGTATTTAGAATATAGTAAGAAATTACATTGGTCTAGGAAAGGTGGTGACAGTAGGCTTTTCTCTAGGGTCTATGACCTCTCTAACATGATAACACCAGTTCACATACCAATGTGGATGGGGGAAATGACAGACAGTCCCATCTCTAGAAGAATAACTATTAGTAATCAATGGATGTTGTGGGAAGGAGAATTCATATTCTTCAGTGACAAGCTCTCTTATAGGTTATCTAATCCCGAGTGGTCAGCCCTAAATATGTGTACATACAAGCATCACTGAATAGATGCAGTGCATTATATGTATATATACAGCCATTTATATTTATAGATTTATGTATGCAAATGTATATAACAGTAATAATCAATGAACACGATAAGAATTTGAGAGGGCATAGTGAGGAAAAGAGGAGGAGGCAGTTGGGGGAGGGGAAGGAGTGGAAAGATGCAAATACAGTACTCATGCATGAAATTCTCAGAAAATAAATATATGTTAAATTTAAAAATTATTGAATTCTAAAATGTATGTGTATGTGTGCATGTGTGTACCTGTGCACATATGGGCATATGTGTGCCATGGGACTTGTGTGGAAGTCAGATAACTTTTTTTTATTTTTTTTTTTATTCTCTTTTTTTATGTGTATGAATGTACTGTCTGCATGCAGGTTGGCACACCCGTGTTGTGCAATGCCAGGGAGGTCAGAAGAGGGTGTCAGATTCCCCTGGAACTGGAGTTAAAGACGGTTCTTAGCAGCCATGTGGGTGCTGGGATTCGAACTCGGCTCCTCTGCAAGAGCAGTCGGTGCTCTTAACCGCTGAGCTATCTCTCCAGCCCTAGTCAGATAACTTTTATGAGCCTGTTCTTTTCTCCCACTGTGGGGTCTAGAGATCAGTCATTGGGTTTGTATGGAAAACAGTTTTAATTATGGAGCCATCTCCCTGTCCTCCAAGTTAGTAAATTTTAGAGTCAACTAAAAATAGTTATAAGCAAGTGAAAGTAGAGTCAACTAAAAACAGTTATAAGCAAGTGAAAGTAGGGGGTTTATTCAGGTTTCTTTTCTGTTTTAGTACAACAATCTGAACATTTATTCTTCAAATACTAATTTTTAATTTTTATATGAACATAGGACAGGGTTTTGCTATGTATACTAGACTTGCATCAAACATGGGACCCTCCTGCCTTAGCTTTCCAAGTTCTGGGATCTCAGGTTTGTGCTACCATGCCTAACTCTAAAGCAAGATAGGTGTAATTTCTTATGTTTTAAAATGATTGGTTTTGTAGTCATTTTTAACTGTATTTAACATCGGCTTAATTTGTTTCCTTAAATCAATTCAATCTTTTCCTGCAGTTAGAAGTTGTTTAGCATGAGCACTGTGCAGAGGTTGCCAAATCTGCCTTAGGTTGGACAGCCTGTTTTACTTTATTTAGCCTTTGAGACTTGAGGCACATCAAAGCCCTCATTACTGTATTTGAGATATGGTATTTATGGGCCTCTTATGGCTGATTATTGGTTACACCTATCCCAGTTACTCTTCTTGGTAAGATCTGTAGACCAGATTACCACCCTGACAGTCAGAAAGGCCATTTGCAGATATTGTGATTATTTTTCTGCTGTCTTTGAAGAAAAACTAATTTGAAGGGTGAATTGCTTGCATGAGTCCATAATCATTGACTTTATTTGACTCTTTGTTCCCTTTATTTATGCAGACTTTGCTCTTGAGGTGTTGGGGGGTGAAACCTAGCTAGGTCCTTGCATATGCCAGGCAAGGGCTTTAGCACTAAGCTGTACTGCAGCCCTTAGATTCTTAAGACAGGCTCTCATATAGCTCAGGTTGGCCTTGAATAGATCTTCCTGCCTCATGCTCCTGAGTCTTAGTCTTTTTTTTGTTGTTTTGTTTTCGTTTTTTTATTTTTTTCACAATGTTTATTGATAGATACAAGTATATAAAATCAGGGCATGAACATGATTTGATAGATTAAGTAGACTTAATTTCAATACCATACTAAGGGAACAATTCAAATTCTCACCATTTGTTTCACACCCACAAAAACCACTTCAAGGGCATTAACCATCTCTTAAATCTGATCAGTTTTGTGCAAGTAAACCATGTTTCTTTTTTAAAAGGCTTGTGCACTTGCCCAGGCTCAAGGATATTGAAATCTAGCACATAAAGCCCATTACTAGAGGTAGAAATACAGGCAATATACTGTTACACCAACAACCGTAAGTTGCAGTTAAGGATTTTCTGTAACAACCAAATGGGTAATCTGATATTGCAACAACTCAAGTATTACTGGCAAAGTGCATTTTTACAGTATTCAGTGTTGCTATTCAGTTTTCTAACTTTAAACAGCCTATGATAACTGGCAGCAAAGAAGGGCCTTGCAATAGATTGCCTCTGCTTGAGAACCTATGATGTAATTATTGCATGCTAATATACTATCTAAACATTAAAGATATTCCTAAAATATTTGATGGTAGACTATGATTAAGACATTACACTACAAAAAAAACCTTATGCAGAAGGAAACCCTTACTGACGTGCTTCTGCTTTAAATATTGTGTTGAGTGTTAGTCTTACAGTGATATGCCACCTTGCCTAGCTATTCCTAAATACTTGAGGTAATATTTTCAGAATTCCTTTTCATGAAGTTAATCCTTTAAACTGCACTCCTGCATGTAACACCCAGTAGCCAAAATGATCATCGCATACTTGAAATGTGTTGAGTATAAAAGTATATACTAGATTTCATAAACTTAAGATAATAATAATGTCAAATCTCAGGAATGATTTTCATATTGATCGCATTAAAAGGTTAGTTTTTAAAATATATCGGGTTAAATGAAATGTCATTTCCTGTTTTTGAGTTATTATGATAGAGTCTTGCTATGTTCAGGTTGGCCTTGAACTTGCCATTATAACCCAGGCTGGCATCCAATTCATGATTCTCCCATTCTACCCCTCGAGTATGAATTTCAGACATGTGTTGTCATGCCCAATAAATAAAATATAGGATTAACTTCACAAGCGAGGAATTAGAGATGTCTGAGAAACACCTCAAGAACTGCTCAACATCACTAATCATTAAGGAAATGCAAATCAAAACCACTTTAAGATATCATCTTACTCCAGTAAGACTGGCTAGGATCAAGAAAACAAATGATACCAAGTGCTGGAGAGGTTGTGGGGAAAGGGGAACACTCATCCACTGCTGGTGGGAATGTAAACTCGTACAGCCACTATGGAAAGCAGTGTGGAGAACCCTTGGAAGACTTGGAATGAACTTGCCACCCGACCCAGCCATACCACTCCTGGGCATGTACCCTCAAGACTTATGCCACCACAGAGATACATGCACGGCCATGTTTATTTCAGCTCTCTTCACAATAGCAAAGAGCTGGAACCAACCTAAATGCCCCTCAACTGACGAATGGATAGAGAAAATGTGGTACATCTACACAATGGAATTCTATGCAGCAGTAAAGAAAGACGACATCACGAGCTTTGCAGGAAAATGGCTGGAGCTAGAGGACATCATGCTGAGTGAAGTAACACAGTCCCAGAAAAACAAACGACGAATGGTATCCCTCATCTGTGGATGCTAGTGCCAATTACCCAGTTGTAAGTATTTCTTGTGTAGGCCTCCCTGAGCTTCTGTACAAAGCAGTTGGACATAATACATTTTGGAAACAACAACAACAACAGAAAATACTGCATCAAAGAACTGACTGAAACAGTGAACTTCTGCTCAAAACAGTCAACGTCCCCATGGAAAATATTGAGAAAGACTAAGAGATGGAAAGCATATTTGGCAGAATGCACGAGCTCTGACGGGGTGGGGGAATGAGCGGGAACACGGGTCTAGATTTGTTAAAAATAAATAAATACAATAAAAATAAATAAATAAAAAAAAAATATAGGATTAAAATGTGTTTGATGGGCCTGGGACATGATGTATAAGCTGATGACCTTAAATTCCTAATCTTCCTGCCTCCATTTTTCAAGTCTGGGATTATAGACATGAAGCATCATGCCAGGCTTCATTTTACCTTTGTAATGTGACAGATTCAAATGACAAATGTAGCTTGCTCTATACTCTTTTGGACAGCACTGCTTTTAAAATAGAAATATGTACCGTATGTTCAAAATGGTTTTAGAAGCCTAGATTCCTTGATCTATTTGAGGAACCCTGAGTGCGGTTACTTTAGAGCAGTGTGATGTGTAAATGCGGACCTACTTCATGATCAATAATTTGCTTATTGGTAAAGTTAATGAAGGTTTCAATACTGCATCTCCCAAGGATATGACATTTACAGATGGACAAATATTAAATTGGCTAAAGCAATGTCTTTATTGCTATCCTGATTATCTCTCTACTTGGTATAGATAAGACTCATGTAAACAATGACTATCTTACTTTAAGATGTATCTTCATTAAAAAATTATTCGCTATTGACATGAATGGTTCTGTACTGGGGTTTGCTTTGTATATGTGCTGCATTTTCATGAGCATCTAGAGTCCAAAGTACAGTTGATCAAGGGGTTTTCTGCCTGTGAATTATATCTGCCTTGCTTGACCAACCACAGGAGCTTTATATATAAAGAAGAGAGAAAGATAGTAATTTGATAAAAAAGTGTGACAAAGGTTGCAATAAAGAGTTTAAGAAATTGAAACAATTATATTGAAGACAAAACTTAAAATGCACTTTTTAATCAAGCACTGTTGTTACTGTTAAACACAGCTGTGACACTGATGATCAGCTCTGAGAACAGTGGAGAAGAGCCTTACCAGAGGTTGGACCTGTGGGAGGACTTTGGGAAAGTTTTCAAAGGAAAAAATGTGTTGTTTGAGATATAACCCAGCCTCGCCTTGAAGTTCTCTTCCTCCTGCTTCCTCTCAGATGTTGAGGTTACAGGCGTGGGGTGCTATGTCCACTGGTCTTTTGTTCTTTTAATGTTTTTTTTTTTTAATTTTATTTATTTCTGTATGTGTATGAATGTACTGTCTGCATGCAAGTTTGTGCACCGTGTCGTGCAGTGCCGCGGAGGTCAGAAGAGGGTGTCGGATTCCCCTGGAACTGGAGTTCTCCTGGAATTGGAGTTTCAGACGGTTCTCGGCCGCCATGTGGGTGCTGGGGATCGAACCCAGGTCCTCTGTAAGAGCGGTCTGTGCTCTCAACCTCTAGGCCATCTCTCCAGCCCCTGTTTTAATGTTTTATAAGATGGCTTGACAAAAGACAAAAGACATAAAGGCGAGAAGCCAGGAGCATGTACCTGGCCCTGGAGGAAGAGCTTGTACCTTGGGGTAACACAGATGTGTGGTCTTCTAAATCCTGAAGAAAAGATTGAGTGGAGGGTGGTAGGAGTTTAGCTTAGGGAAAAATTTTGGAATATCTAATTTAAATTTGAATTTTAAGTCTTCATTTTATGCTTGGTTGGGTTTGGGATGGAGATAATATTTTTAATATTTAGCACTTTGATTTTCAGTTTTGGTTTACAGCCCCTTATAATGTGCATATTTTCTTGCAAAGTATTTTTGAGCTTTGTTCAAAACTCTCTCCTTTTTTTCTTCTCCATCACTTCCTCTCTCCCTCTTTTCCTTCTACTTTTTTTTTTTTGAGGCAAGATCTCACTGTGTAGCCAAGCTAGTCTAGAACTTTAAAAAAATTTTTATTTATTATTTTATTTATGTGTACGAGTGTACTGTCTGCATGTAGGTCAGTGCACCCATGTCGTGCAATGCTGCGGAGGTCAGAAGAAGGTGTCAGATTCCCCTGGAACTGGAGTCAAAGACGGTTCTTAGCTGCCCTGTGGGTGCTGGGAATTGAACCCGGGTCCTCTACAAGAGCAGTTGGCACTCTTAACCGCTGAGCCATCTCTCCAGCCCCTAGTCTAGAACTTTTTATGAAGCCCAGATGGCCTCAAACTCATGACAGCCTCAGTGTATTGGCCTCCTGAGTGCCAAGGATACAGCTGTGCACAACCATGCCTTGCTTGTCCACAACTTCCTTATAGATTTAATGAATTGATTTTAACTGTGAGAATAGGTCACATTTCATCTATCCACCCAATGGTTGGTTATTCATAGCCCTTCAGTGAGGATCTTTGCATATGTTGTTGTTTGGGATTTGTTCTAGATTCTCTATAGATTTTTCAAGAGATTAAAATACATTCGTCTCATGATTAACAATTGCTTTCTAAAATGGTTCAACCAATTCATACTCTATGCAGAAATGTGCCTTTCTACACAAATTGACATTATACTTTATTTTCCCTAGTAACTAATGGTATTTTAGAATTTATCTCAATATTGTGGCACTAGATTATATACTATAGTTACTTTAATTTGTCTCTACTGATTGTTTGACCCTGAACATTATTTCTTTTGGGATTTGAACTTTGGTTGCATTTCCTGCTCTGGTCTCCTCAGTGCTGGGATGCAGGCAGAGACCACCAGGCTCAGTGTGCACCATTCCATCTTCTTGCAAGTTGTTTATGTGAATTGTATATTTTTCTTGCTTTTTTGTGCTATTCATTTACTTTTATATTATATGTATGAGCGTTTTCCCTGCATGTATGTAAGTGCAGCCACATTATACAATGCCTGCAGAGGCCAGAAGAGGAAGTCAGAGTCCTTGGAACGGGAATTATGGATTATTGTTAGCCCCATGCAGGTGCTGAGAACTGAACCCTGGTGCTCTGCAAGAGAAGTCAGTGCTCTTAACCACTGAGCCATCCCTTCAGCCCCTTTTTGTGGTATTTTAAAAATATATGTGCAAATTTAGGAATTATATTATAGATGGCTGGTTTATGTAACACAGAACTTCTTGTGCCTGATCTTAATCATCTTATCTTTCATCTGAAAAAATATGTAATTTTCTTCCATTTGGATATATCTGGAACCTTCCCTTTTTCTTTTCTTTTGAGACAAATTCTTACTATGTGGCTGAGGTAGGCCTCAAACTTGCAGTCCAGTTCTCCTGCCTCAGTCCCCCAACTGCTAGGATTATAGGATGTGTCACCACATCTGGCCATCTTAAAGCCTTTAGCAGAAAACTTTGTGATAAATAAAAAATAAAAATAAAAAAACCGTGTACTATAAATAAGCAAGCCTGCCTAGTAATTTTAGTGATTTTTAAGGTTTCAAAAGTTTTGTTTGAATGTAGGCTGTCAGGTTGTGTGGTGATTTGAATCCGAATGTCCCTGACAGGCTCCAGATATTTGGCTACTTGATCTCCAGTTTGAGAAGATATTTGGGGTAAGGTCATAGAGCCTTTAGGAGGTGCGGCCTAGCTGGGCGGCACTGGGGGGCAGGCTTTGAGAATTCCTAAGCCTTGTCTGATTTCCATTGCTCTCCCCTTCCTGTGGCTGCCTGAAGATGTGATTGCTCAGCTTTCTCCTCTGGCTACCTCTGCTGTCACGCCTCCCCTGCCATTATGGACTCTAACCCTCTGGAACTGGAAGCTCGAAAGAAACTCTTCCTTCTATATGTTGCCTCAGTCATTGTGTTTTCTCACAGCAACAGAAAAGTAACTGGTATAGGTAGGTAGTTAGTGTCTCTCATTTCTAAACAGGAGTGGTACTGTACTCTACCATCCTGTGGCATTCTCACATGTGTGTGTATGACACAGCTCAGACTGAGTAGAGGAAAGAGGAGTAAGAAGAGGATCAACAGGGTTAATTTTCCCAACTCTCTTGTTTAAGTAAAATTTGATTGATCGGAACTTTACCTAATGTACAGTTTTCTTTTCTTTTTTTTAAATAGTGTATTATGCTCAACTGATTTCTGTAATTTTCACTTACTGGTAGTCACATTTCTCATATGAAATTGCTAATCATGGGCTTTATAATTTACACAAAAATCAATATAGCTACTTTGTATTTGGCAGACTTGTCTGTGTTAGATTTGCATATATTCATGTAGTTCACCAATTCATTATATTCTCTGTAAACTGATGGAAAATCTTTTTGCATGCATTTTAAAGAGCTTTTATTGATTTAATAAATCAGATGCTTGCCAGACATGCGTCACTGTAAGTTGTTGTTTGTACATAATGTAAGCATAGTTCTTAGACAGTCGTACATAATTCATCATTCAATTACCATAAATATCTAATAAGTCAATAGTTTATCATCCAAGTCCCAACTCCTGCAGGGAAGAAACTTTCTTAATACATAAAAATTATAGCTGCTGATTTGATGTTTCTCCTTGAGTGCATTTGTATTCTGTAGATGCTTCAAATTTAGATTATTTTAATGCTGATTTTACAGTAACAATTAAATTTGACAGGTACCTAGAATACATGACACTTTTCTCAAAAACAATAGGGCAAATTGTGAAACTTTGATTAAATTCTTATATCATCAGAACCTGACTTCTAAAATCTGAATCTAATTATGGTACTGATTTGAAGGACTATGGTTTTGGAGGATATTCAGAAGAGGGTGTGGGAGGGGCATCAGGGGATGTTAGCCAGTTCCTTAGCTGGACAGGAGCGAGGCTTCTGTTTGTTCTGTTCTCTTGTCAGCAGTTATTCAAGTATGCACATATGTGTTAGCAAACCAGCCAGTCCTGAGAGCCTTCTACTGACTGTATTTGGCATATTTAAAAATTGATGACATGCTTACATTACTTTTTCATTGATGTCAGTTTTCGATAGCTTTTGTTGAATTCCTGTTACAGCAACAATGAAGATGACGTCATGTTCCACATCTCCTTAATTGTCTCCCACATAGCCTTCTTGGTTGATCAGTCAATATTATAATGCAACTGTGTATGTTTTCCTTCTACAAGTTTTGATTTTTCCTACAGTTAAAAATAACTTTAAAATTTCCATTAGCTTTTATTTTACTATATATTGTTAGTTTTTTTCTCAGTAGCTTAAAAATACTTGTCACTTTTTAAAGAAAAACATGGCCAGAAACACAAAGTAATTTATCAGGCATGCTTCTCTTTCTGTCTTTCTGTTTTTCTCTTCCATCCTAAAGATATTTCTAGAGCTCCCATTTTTTCCTGAGTCTGAACCATATCCTGTGTAAGTCTGATCCTTCAATATATTCGTGTGTTGCTGCTGCTTCTGAGTGTCTTGTATTCCTTATTTTATTGAAACATACACTCAAGCTGGCAACAAACAGTTGTGTTGAAGGTTTCCCCTCCATACCCCAATCTGAACATCTCTAAAATGTTTATTCCTTAATTTCATTTTTTAAGGTTTATTTTATTTTCTTTGTCTCATTACTCTATTGTATATGTGAGTGCCTGCATATGTGGATGTGCACCATGTGTGTGTGTGTGTGTGTGTGTGTGTGTGTGTGTGTGCCTGCATATGTGGATGTGCCCCATGTGTGTGTGTCTGCATATGTGGATGTGCACCATGTGTATGCCTGGTACCCAGGGAGGCTAGAAAAGGGCTGTGGATCTCTTGGAACTAGAGGTACAAGTGTTTGAGAGCTGCCGTGTGAGTAATGGAAGTCAAACCCAAGCCTTCTGCAGGAGCAGCCCGTGCTCTTAACCCCTGGGCCATTTCTCCAACCATTTTGCTTCATTTTTAATTATCAGTAAAGTTTTTGAAATTTCCAAGGTCTCTTTGTCTTTTTTTTTTTTTTTTACCAATATCTTTCTCTATCAAGCTAAATTTCTTTATGAACATCATTGTTTCTTTTTTTTTTCTCCAAGTTTCTCTTTTTGTTTGCTTAGTCTTCCACTTTCCTCAGTTGTCAGGGATGTTGTCTGGTCAGTCTCAAGAGTAGGACAGTGGGAAGATAGGAGAAGACTTTAATTGGTAACACCACCCGAGTGCAGTAGCCGGTGCCACATTTTGACCTCTCTCTGTGGCCACAGAAAGTACCTATGCCGTTAAGCTCTAGTGGCTGGTGCAGAGTATGAAAAAGAGAGAGAAACCACGATACAGAAGGCTCAGAGGACCAAAAGATGAGAAATGCTGACAAAGTCTCTGCATTGGTTGTGCAGTCTCATGTGGCATGTATGTTTGTGGGGAGAGGTGAAGCAGAGGAAGAATATACAATTTAAGATTATAAAATTATTATACCTGGCTGGGTCTGGTGGTGCATACCTTTAATCCTCAGCATTTGGGAGACAGAAGCAGGAGGATCTCTGAGTTCAAGGCCAGCCTGGTCTACACAGCGAACTCCAGGCCAGCTGGGTCTAAAGGGAGACCCTATCTCAAAAAAAC
The DNA here is from genome assembly GCA_009823505.1 of Rhizomys pruinosus. Taxonomy (NCBI): domain Eukaryota; kingdom Metazoa; phylum Chordata; class Mammalia; order Rodentia; family Spalacidae; genus Rhizomys; species Rhizomys pruinosus. The sequence goes on along the minus strand of VZQC01003434.1, from coordinate 2,296,732 downwards.
CCCCAAATTACTATACCTGGCCAGTTAACTGGTTCTGGCTTGAACACTTTGTTACCTAGCCACAATGTGCCTCTATCATTGCCTCCCTCTCTGCTGACCTCCCTTCCATCCCCTTCTCTCCCTTGTAGTCCCCCCTTCTCCTTATTTCTTCATCTGTGTCTACCTATCTATAATCTACCTGTTTTCTGTCTTTCCATGTCTGCCTATGTGGACATAAACACACAAACTTGTGAAGACACACATAGGTAGTGGGTTTAAATAGCTTTTGGAAAATGAGTCATTTTTTGTTGCTACCTGTTAAATGGCATCCCAAGCCAGGCGTGGTGGCACACGCCTTTAATCCTAGCACTTGGGAGGCAGAGGCAGGCAGATCTTTGTGAGTTCAAAGCCAGCCTGGTCTACCAAGTGAGTTCCAGGACAGCTAGGGCTACAGGGAGACCCTGTCTCAAAAAGACCAACAATAAATAAATAAATAAATAAATAAATAAATAAATAAATAACATCCCAATTTTTCCCTCTTGTAGATAGTGACTATTCTTTTCCTCTGGAGGCTCGGTGGTCAACTGCACAGCTAACTCTTCTGACTAGATAGTTGGCTCAGCAGTTAAGAGAAGCAGGCGGATCTTTGTGAGTTCAAGGCCAGCCTGGTCTACAAAGTGAGTTCCAAGACAGCTGGGGCTACAGGGAGACCCTGTCTCGAAAAGACCAAAAAAAAAAAAAAAAAAAGAGTACTCTGCTCTTGCAGAGGACTGGAGTACAGTTTCCAGCACCTACGTCTGGTGGCTTATAACAACTGCCTGTAATTCAAGCTCCAAAGAGGATCCTCCGCATGTACACACACACACACACACACACACACACACACACACACAAATAGAAATAAAAAATCTCTAAAAACAAAAATCTGTTGTCTGAGCCATTAAGACAGCTCAGCTGGTTTATGCTAGCTGGTAAAGTACTTGCCACCAGGCCTAAGAGCTTAAGTTCGATCCCTGGAACCCACATGGCATGACGATCAGGACTGACTCTGCAAGTTCTCTGACCTCTACATGTGAGCTAGAACACCCACCCAGCCTCATATAATAAATACTTATTATATAAAAATACTAAAAAATTATTTAAAACTCTCCTGTCCATTGGTCATTCATTCCTACCTTTATCCGAGAGAAAAGAACACCAACTTGGTTCCTGAAGTTGGTCCTTGGTAAGACTGAGTAGCCCTCTTCAGCCTAGATATAACAGATACTTTAATCCAACCACATGGCTGGCCCATCTTGAGTCTTCCTTGTTCCCTGAACCCTTGAGATTCAGGGTTTACTTTGATTCGGGGACTGAATGATATGAGATCTGGGTCCTGGGGTGTGAGGAATGCCACACTCTTCAGAAGGTGGCACACAGAAGTGTCTTCTACTCCAGACATTTTATGCTGGGAAATGCTGTCCCTGTAGCACCTGTCTCGTGGGTCACACAGGATGTTAACTCACAGGTTGAGAGAGACAGTGGAAGGAAAGATGGAATGAACCTGGGTGTCCGATTACATGGTGAAATTGCATAATTAAACAGTCATGCTCCCTACAGCATGCTCTAATGCATATTTCTGTACTTACATAAGAAAGTTGAAGCCTATTTTAAAGTCAATTCAGTTTGATGTTTTGAGAGTTATAACCAAAAGCATTATTGCTGAACCTTGTCATTGCTTTACTTTACTTCTGTTTTCTATAGATACTATTAACATCCACAAGCCTTCTTTTTGCTTTTAAAACCGTGTAATAAGTCACTGGACATAATACTTGTGTAATATTGCTGAGTTAATAGTCAACCTTCAAAGGAAAAAAAACTGAAGGATTTAAAAATTGATTTGTCTATATAATAAAGATATTTATGATACAATTGATTTTCTCATCATTTACAGAGGAATGCATTTATTAAACCAGTTTATTCAAGATGACTTGAAATTTGAAATAGGAACTAAATTTTATTGTGTACAAAATCATAATACCATGTTTTGGCTTTAGCTGTTGACTGTCAGTTTGTAACTTCTCTCAGAATTATGTATTTGGACAAAGACATTTGATATTTTATTTTTTACAATGCAAACAACTTTCAGAAATGATCTATTTTTCCACAGCTTTAGAAAGCACCTAAGAGAGAGCAAAATGAATTGTTCCTGTTTCTAATGCTTTGGCCACTGCCCAGGTAATTGTAGAATCAAAATAAACAGGAACAATTTAGAAAGAATTCAACTTAGATCGATTTTATGTTAATGCCAGGCAATAGGGTATTTTAAGCAGTCACAGTTCTCAAAATTCCTTGGCAAAGCAACCTATCTGGTTTTGAAGTTGTTGTGGTCCATTATTCCCCCAGTTAGTAATCGCTGAGGACCAAGCTGTCCAGATTACCCAAGCACAAGAGAGTTCCTGGTTTGATGGGACTCAAAGATCAGGGATGCAACAGCAAGTCAAATGCTTATGTTCTCATGTTGGAAGTGATGGTGTCAGAGTAAGAATGGGTGCAGGCTGCTGTGCGAGCATAAAGGATGGAACCAAATACAGATCTGGTGGGAAGGAAAAGAAAGATATTTTGGTGTCAGGAATATTTAAAATAGCAAAGGGGGAGGAACTTAAGGCCCTTTTCCTCCAAGTTCTGTTCCTCATGTGTTTGATCTTCAGCATGTTTAGTTTTTCTTTTTAACCACTTAGTGGCATTAGAGTAATAATCTAGATACAGTGATATCATAACAAATGAAATTGGTTCTGTTTTTATCATGGTGGTTAAGAGAGTGAGGATGGGACCCCTTAACCAACCCCAGGCTGCTTGGCTTCTCAGCCCACTTCTATCAGGTTCTTGTGTGGAATTTGATTGAGGTTTATTAATCATGCTGTATTTTCTTATCTGTAAAATAGATGTGGTAGTTGTCAGTGTCCCAGATATGCAGCAAGGAGTCAGTACACTCTATAAAGAGCTTAGATGGTGTGCTGGATAGCTTTAGTGTCAACACCCTGGGTTGAGGGAGCCTCAATTGGGGGAATTGGCTCCATTGGACTGGCCTGTGGCCACATCTGTGGAGTATTGTCTTGATTGTTGGGCACTGTGGGAGAGCCCAGCCCATTATGGGTGGTGCCATCCTGAGCAGGTTTTTGTGTACTGTATAAGAGGGCAGGCTGGGCATGGGCCAGGGGAGCAAGCCAGTGAACAGCACTTCTCCATGGCCTGTGCTTCAGCTCCTGCCTCCAGGTTCCTGCCCTGACTTCCTGCCTTGGGCTCCCTAAGTGATGAACTGTGACCCAGGAGATGTAAGCTGAATAAACCCTTTCCTCCCCAAGTTGGTGTCAGTCAGAGTGTTTTGTCACAGCAATGGAAGACAAACTAGAACACTTTTGGTACCGAGAGTAGGGTATTGCTGTGACAGACCTGACCTTGGTGTTTTGGGGAAGGATTGTGGAAGTGTTTGGAACTTTGGGCTAGAAAAATCATTGAATGCCTAGAGATTGTTGCTGTGGAACTTGGAGCAGTTTTGCTGAAAGAGTTGTAGACGATGGAGGCCTGGCTTGTGAAGTTTCTAGTTTCAGAGGGAAGCAGAGACCATCAGGACTGTGTAATCTGTTGGCTCTGGTCAGCTGGGGCTGAAGAATCAGCTGTAAGTAACAAGAGACCAGAACCTGAAGTGAAATCTTTGTTGTACTGGGACAATTGATGCTGGTTAGCTGGGGCTGAAAAATCAGCTGTAAGAAACAAGAGACCAGCATCACTGTGGTGAAATCTTCTGGGAAGAATTTCTTCAGGGTCAGCACACAGAATCTGTGTTCCAGAAGGGGCCTGAGACTCCATGTCAAGCCAGAAGCAGGACTTGGTAGTATGTAAGAGTCTCCTATATGGTTTTGGTGTTGAAAGCATGAAGGAGTCACAGAGAGCAGCCGAGGCTTGGCACTGTGAGAGGCCAGGAAAGGCCACTGGTCAGAGTGTGGCCTTGGTTGCAGTGAAAACCCCAGGATTCCAGGGGTCAAGAAGAGAAGCTGAGGTTTTGCATCAGGAGAGGTCAAAAGCAACCTCAGTTTCAGTGGCGACCCCAGCTTTTTGGAGATACTGGGACTGTGGGATGACCACCAAGAGCAGCAGCAGGTGTGGAATGAGTCGGCCTAGGCTTTCGAGATGAGCTGTGTGTGCCACTGACGGCAGAGTCAGAGAAGGGGAGATGCCGAAACCCTTTGGAGCCTAGAAGATTGTGAGTCCCAGGTGTCCAGCCTTGAGCTACTTGCTGGACTTAGGTTTTGTTTGAGAGTGCCTGATTCTTCCCTTTGAAATAAGACAGTATTTGTTTTGGATTTTACAGCAGCCCACAGTTAAGAGATTTTTAAAAGATTGTGAACTTTTAAGTGTTTGGACATTTTAAGGACTGTGAGGCTTTTAAGGTTGTACTGTCTTAGGTTGTGATTAATGCTAGCATCATACCTTGGGGATGAGAACTGGAAAGGTGGTGGTTTAATAGTGATGTGTTTTGTGTGTCAAGTTGACAAGGGGTCAATTGTGCTGCATAGCTTTAGTGTCAACTTGACACACCTTGGTTGAGGGAGCCTCAATTGGGGAATTGGCTCCATTGGACTGGCCTGTGGCCACATCTGTGGAGTATTGTCTTGATTGTTGAGCAGTGTGGGAGGGCCCAGCCCACAATGAGTGGTGCCACCCTGGGCAGGTTGTTGTGTACAGATAAGAGGGCAGGCTGGGCATGGGCCAGGGGAGCAAACCAATAAACAGCATTCCTCCGTGGCCTGTGCTTCAGCTCCTGCCTCCAGGTTCCTGCCCTGAGTTCCTGCCTTGGGCTCCCTAAGTGATGAACTGTGACTCAGGAGATGTAAGCTGAATAAACCCTTTCCTCCCCAAGTTGGTGTCAGTCAGTGTTTTGTCACAGCAATGGAAGTCAAACTAGAATAGATGGTTATACATTTTCAATGCTCAAATAAATGTGAGCTTGTATTATTGCTTGGGTAATCCCATTTAAAGATGCCAGAAATTGGATAAGTTATTGGGGTAGGCCAAATACATAAATGTCCTAAACCTACCAGCATGTCATTTTACATGTCTGAAAAGAAACCCATGATTTTGATGGTATTACGGTTTTTCCATGGGGGAGATTATCCTGGATGGCCAAGTTAAACAGAGGGGAGTTACCAGATCCTCCAAGGTTCAGAGAGGAACAGTCCCAGATCTGAGGATGCTGTCTTATTACCTCTGAAGATGGAAGAAGGATCCAGGAGGCAAGAAGCTGGAAAACAAAGATTCTCCTCCCCCAACCAGACCCTCTGCGGAGAATGTAGGTCTAGTATTGATTTTAGCCCCTGCTTTGAATTATGACCTCCAAATTTCTAAGAAAATCTGTGCCATTTTAAGCCAGTGAGTTCATGGTGATTTCTCACAGCAGCAATAGAAAGCAAATCCACACAAGTGTCATTACCATTTTATAGAGGAAGAAATTAGAGCTATAGGAGGTGAAGTTGCTGAACTGAGATGTGCAGGTCTTGGGGATTCATGGGCTTTATAATGGAATAGTTGATCAGGGGTGGGGGAAGAGGCCTTAGGGCTTTTTGATCTGCCCTGACACCAGCCTCCTTCTTGTACCCCAGCTGCCTAGCTGAGTCTCCTCAGGGCCTTAGGGCCATAAACTGCCTCCTTTCAATTGCTTTTGGCAGATAAAGTGCCCCTCTTATTAGATCTCCTAATGCTTTTCTAGTCTAGCTCTTCTTTAAGTTAAAGTTAGCAATCTTTTTGTGCTGATCCTTCTTCCCGATTTTGCAAATTTAGGTGTTCCTTTTCTCTTCCTAACTCTCCTTTTAGTAGGAGTTCATCATGAAAGAAACTCAGCTCTCTCAGCCACAGAGCATACTAATTTCTGACCCATGACAGTGGCTTCTGTCATGTTAGTTTAAAAGACTGTAATCAGTAAAGAATTCAGCCAGGATTATCAGTGAGAGCAGCACTCACAAGGTCCTTATGAAACATGGGCACTTACAGCATTCTTCAGCATCCTTTCCTATGGCCTTCAGGGTAGAGCAGTAGGCAGGAGCCACACTGCTCTTACATGCCTGCCAAAATAGATACAATGAATGGCTTTCCTAGCTAAGTTCCCATGTGCACTTCTAAGAACTTTCTAGGATTTTATCAATACTTTCACAACCCACTATCCCACACCTGAGGAAAGGAAATGGCAGTGCATATTTTCAGAGTGTGGGAGTATATGCCAGAGTCTCATGATGTACACGAGAACCTCTTATGAGAACTTGGTATTACTACGCACAAAGAGTAGCTAGATTAATTATTAATAAGGAACACATGATGTGAGTTATTAGAATTTTACAATTGTGGACCCCCCCCCTTTCTTACTGGGGATTAAATGCAGGGCTAGGGCTTCTCACATGCCTGGCAAGCCATTTGCCACAGAGCTGTAGTCTTTTAATATTTTATTTATTATCTTTATTTGTGTATGAGTGTATTGCCTGCATGTATATGAGTTCACTCTTGTTGTGCAGTGCCACGGAAGTCAGAAGAGGGTGACAGATTTCCTTGGAACTGGAGGTAAGGATGGTTCTTAGCCAACATATGGGTGCTGGGAATCAAACTAGGTCCTCTGCAAGAGGAGTCAGTGCTCTTAAGAGCTGAGCTATCTCTCCAGCTCCCAGAGCTGTATGCTTAGCCCCAACGTTGGTGGTTTTAAAAAGTTGTTTTTCAGACCTCCGTATTATAGACCATCGTGAAAATTAAACACATAAAGATTTTGAAAGTGCTAATGTTCAGATTGTAATGCATAATGCGTTTATTTTTTAAATCTTGTGAGGGGAAATCACATGTTTCTCTGGGATTGGAAATGGTAACTATTGGGTCTTTAGAGACAGATGTGTCTGGAGTTCCTTCCTTATTCTTGTTTCATTCTACAAGAATAATTCAATCCATATATGGTAGAACATACTTGCAAACCCAACACTCAGGGGTCTGAAGCAGGAGGATCTTGAGTTTGTGGTTGGCCTGGGCTATATATTAGGACCCTGTTTAAAAAAAAAAATTTTTTTTTTCCCAATCTGGTCTTGCATTCCAATTTATTTATCCATTAAGGATTAAAATGAACATGATAGTGGATCCTGGTTTACATATTCAATTTCCAGTTTAAAAAAGCCTTATTTTAAAAATTATGTGTGTGTGTGTGTGTGTGTGTGTGTGTGTGTATGTGTGTGTGTACACCAAGAGAGGGCTCTGTCCAGCTGGAGCTACAAGCGGTTGTGAGCTTCCTTGATGTGGATGCTGGGAACTAAACACTGGTCCCATGAAAGAGCAGGAAGTGCTCTTAACCACTGAGTCATCTATCCAGCTCAATTTTTAGCTAATTGTAATTCCTTATTCTAACTCCTGTTTGCTAAAAGTTCATCTGAATGAATGAAATGGGGCCGTGGCAAGAATATGGCATGTATTATGCTTTATTAACATATGAGTAATTTTTTTCCAGAAATTTGCTATGCTTCAATAAGTTCATCATTAGATCCTTGTATTTCCATGTAGAGGCTAAGAATTGTTAGCACTGTTTTTACAGAGAACAAGGGGCTGGTTATTCCTTGGATTACAGTACAAAGGAGGTAGGATTATAGAGGAAGATGGCTTGGTGGAGAGGCGCAGAGCTTTTCAGATGAGACAGTAATTATGTGATAGGCTAGTCCTGATTGTGAAAGAACAAAATTTCAACAAATTGCATGTAATGATCTAATTGGCCTTTATTAGCATTCATGAGCTGGGCAGGTTACCATCTAGAAAGAAGGCACTCTGGGTGCTGTGCAGAGGACTCAGGCAGGCAGACCATGGTGATTTCTCTGTGGGTTGGTGTGAATTTCCCACTTTAAAAAAGTCTGGCTTGTTTCAAAATTCAGTTTGATTATAGAACACATAGCATGAACGACTCTGTTCTGAATTGGTCTAGTCTGTTGAGCCCACTACAAAACTGGTCTTTGGCTTTTTTAAGGACTAGATTTTATAATGTGACTGGCTACCTGTAACAATTTAGTGAATGTAAAATTTTAACCTGCTCACCGTAGGGTTTGACAAATAAATGAGCCATTGTCACATGACAGGAATGTGGCAAAATATTTACATTCCTACTAATGGTGATTGTCTTAGCCTCCTTTTAGGTTATTTTAGTATGTCCTAAACATCCTTTGTGTCTGTGACTACAAGTGGGTAGAGCTAGAGCCGAGTGTTTGTGCTTCATATTAATGTCACATAAAGGTTTATAAACATTAAAAGTATGTAGGCTTAAGACATGCAAGGTAAACAATGGGTGCTTTCTCTTGCATATCTACTGCCACTACTTTTTTTTTTTTTTTTTGGTGTGTGGGACTGGGAATTGAAACTAGGGCTTCGTGCATGTAAAGTAAGCATCTTACCACTGAGCTATATTCTCAACCATCTTTCCCCTTTTTTCTTTTCCTGAGATGGGCTTTCCAAGCTGGCTTTGAACTGACTCTATAGCCAGACTGGCTTTCAGCTTGCAATCCTTTTGCCTCAGCTACCTGGGAAGCTGAGATTAAAGGCCTATGTAACCAGGCCCAACTGCATCTAGACCTTAAACATAGAAAATGACCAGTAAAACCTTTGGCAGGTATTTTGTTTCTATTCATTATTGTATTTCTTATCATTTGGGGGACAGTCCTGTCAATTTAAATCTGCTCTGCATTATATCCTGTGTGTGCGATGCACTTGTATATTAAGTACCCAGTCATTTTATTGTCACTAGCAATATTGCCTAAACTTACAAGAGACCCAAAACAATTATTTCCTTAGGAGACAATTTTCCAAGCTAGTGTCCTCCAGATTGAAAGGGTTAGTGATGATAGCATTCTTCCAGCTTAGATTTCCATGTTTCTGTCATCTAAATATCATTTGCCATCTAAACACTGCACTTCAAGCAGTGCCAATCTAATAATTTAAAGGACTGGGTATTAGTTACTGTTGTAGTTTCAATGTAAAATGTTTCCCACAAGCTCATGCATACATCCTACCCTGACAGAATGCATCCCCTTGGAATGTGAGCCAGAACAAACCCTTCCTTCCTTAAACTCCTTGTTGGGTATTTTCTCACAGCAACAAGAAAGGTAACTAATAGTCAGTTTGGAAGTCCAAATGTAAAATAAAAACATGGACTTATGACATTTAATAGTTTGTAGCTGCATAAAAGTCATCTTTTTTTTGGGGGGGGTGTCTTTTTGAGACAGGGTCTCCCTGTAGCCCCAGCTGTCCTGGAACTCACTCTGTAGACCAGGCTGGCCTTGAACTCACAAAGATCCAACTGCCTCTGCCTCCCGAGTGCTAGGATTAAAGGCGTGCGCCACCCCCCCCCCCGACTCTAAAAGTCATCTATTTTTGATAAGTTCTGGTATGCCCTTTAAAGAGGTAGTGGAAACCTGGCTGACTCAAGTGTGTGAGGCAGATGGGATAACCAGTGTAGTATGGAAAGGACTGATTTAAGTATTTGTGAAAACAAAAGTTCCTTTAGCTTTTCATAGCCTTCTGCTTGACAAAAGTTAATACTGAAATCTATTCTCACCTCAAGGTTGGCAAACTTCAAGGATTGGACCCGAAAGCTAAGAAAGATAAGGACTAATATTTTGCCCCTTGCCTTCCAAAGTGTGTCAGGATCCAGAGTATGAAGACACAGGGCCCCTCTGGAGAAAATGTATTCCTGTGGCTCCTGTAAATCAGTCCTCTTGATTAGAGAGCTGCTGAGGACTCAGATTGAATTCTATAAATTGGGGACTTTAGTTTTTGCTGCCTCCCTTAATTTTTCCCCTACTATGGTAACAGTCGATCTTTTTCTCATGCTGCTTGCCGCAAGACCCTGCTTCTCTTGTTTATATGAATTAACTTATAAAACAACAGCAACAAAACAGACATTGCTCCAGAAGGTCTTAAGTTCAAGACAATCCCCTGTGCTCCATCCATGTTCTTCCATTCCCTGGGTCCTAGAAGGTAGGAATTTAAGTTGGACTTGTATTCATCAAAATATGAGTTTTTGTTTATTTAGTTTTTATTTTATGTGTATAAGTGTTTTGTCTGCCTGTATAGTAAGCTCATTTTGTGCTTACAAATTTATGGATGCCAGAAGAGGTGCTGGATCCCCTGGAACTGGAGTTAGGGATGGTTGTTAGTCACCATGTGGGTGCTGGGAATCAAACCCAGGTCCTCTGCAAGAGCAAGTGCGGAGCCATCTCTCCAACCCCATGGACATGTGTTCTTCATCTCCCTTGGGTCTAGCCTTGAATACGCCTGTTTGCTTCCACCTAACAAAAACAAAAGTAAACAGCTACCTGCAAGTGGAAGAGGCTCTAAAGAGTTTTACCCATAGAGATAGAGTTAGCATGTTTAATGCAGTCATATTGCATAGGTGATTTATTGGGGTGTGAAAACTGGCCATGTATTTAAGAAGGAGGCTAATTATGACTTTTGTTGTAGCTCATGTTTTGTAATTTATCTCAGCCTATAGAGCTGGCATATTTGAGAGAATATTTAGTTTTCTTTTTCCAAAATTTCCCCCCAGTCTTCAAAGTCATATTCTTGTGCTTTTCAAATAACCACTTGTATTGTTTGATGTTTTGCAATGTCTGTCGTTGAGTGGTTCAGTTGGGTGGAGTATTGCCTCAGTAGCCTTCAAATGTGGCAGTGAGACAGCTCACAGTCTGTGATTGAAACTCTCTTCCTTCCTGGTAACTTAGATGATTTTTTTTTGAATACGAGTGTCTTATTCAGCAAGAAAGGATGAACAAATTCTGAGAGAAGCATTCCCATTAGTGAAAACAACGTTGTTGTGAGTAGATAAGCATCATCAGACACTTATAGGCAGAATAGAATAACTTAAAAACTACTAATGCTATATTTAAATTTAAAAACAATTATGTAATATTTATTTATTTTTTGTGTATATTGGGAGGATAGAAGGATGGAGAAGAGGTGGTATGCCTGTCCTGTGGAGGTCAGAGGACAACTTGTAGGAGTCAATTCTGTCCTTCCACCTTGTTGGTTCTGGGGATTGAGCTCAAGCTTGGCAGCAAGTCCCTTTGTCCTGAAGCCATATTCTTGGCTTCTCATTGTTTTCAGGCTGTCCTGGTAAGAGGTTGTATGGTCTCTCTGTGAGTATACCATGCTCTAACATTTCTGTGGCTTTGTAATAGTATTAAGAAATGTAATGAAGCCGATGAGTCAGGTTTGATTTTTCATGCCCAGGCTGCTTCCATTTTCTTTGGGAACAATTAAAGAGAGTTTTCTTAGTGAATCTTCCAGTGTATTTTTTGAAGGATGAGGGAAGCCGGACTGAGCAGTTGTTTTTTAGAGTGTTATCTTCCGATTGCCAAAATCTGTTTTAAAATGATCTGTATTTGGTTTTTCTCTCCCATTAACTTCTAATTAATGGCATCGCCACTGGAAACTGAAATCCTGTAATTTAGGGACGAGTTTTCAAAGTAATTAGATTTTACAATAAATTAATTCATGACTTATGTTGCAGGCTTCTGTGTATTCATGAAATTCTTTCTTTAAATATAGCATGTTTATTTTCTGAGAATTTCATAGGTGCATAAATATTTTGATCACATTTCCTTCACTCCTTCCGCTGACTTCCCACAGATCCACTTCTACCTGCTCCTCTCTCCCACCTTAATGCCTTTTTCCTTTTTGATAAAATAACCCACCAAGTCCATTTTGTGCTGCCCATAAACTCGTGGGTGGTGGCCATCCACTTCACCAAACTCTTTCCCCATAGATACATACACGGCCTGACTACATTCACCAGGCATATTAGGACTTGGTAGACCTGACTGCACTTGGGCCCTGCAGTGGAGTAAAGGTGGAAATGGTGGAAATGGCTTTCCTGGCTTGGTCTATTAAACTCTTCCATTCGTCATTCATGTTCAAAGGTTCATGCTAGTGACTGCATGCAGAGCTGGAAGAAACTTTAGCAGATGGCTAGTCACGAGTCCATAAGCCTGTGTCTCTGCATGACTGTGTGGAGCTGAACCAACCCCATTTAATCCTCTGTGCTGTCATGTGGAGAAGTCAGCCTCCATTGTATCAAGCTCCTGAAATTTGGATTGTGACAGTGTCTACCCATCTTCATATGGAATTGGTGCCATTCAAAAGTTTATTCTTCCTGGTCCCCTTGACCAGGAAGAGGACTCTGCCTCTGTGTTCTGCAGGAAGTGGAATGAGTCTTGGTGAGTGCAGAATTTTGTTTTCAGTAGAGATATTTTGTCAAACATTTTAGTTACAAAAGGCTTGTGTGCAGACTCTACACAACTGATTTTATCCCAGCTCTTTCCTCCCCCTGCAGTGTGATACGAGCTGTGTACTCACTGGAAATGTCTGGTGCCTCAAGGTGGCATCTCATTTTACTCTAAGTCGTGAATGTTTCTGCAGCAGATGACTTAGTCATTGTATTGCTTTATAGGCAACTTACTGGAATAGGCTGGTCTGGGAGTCCTGAATAGTGGACAGATGCCATTTGAAATAGTTTGCTGACTAGAGACTGGGCTTATTAATCTTACCCAGCTTCTTTGTTTGATGGATGTTAAAGTGCTATTCTTGCCTTTTAAATATGGTAACAACTTTTTCCTTACATGAAAATATTAATTGTAAGATAAAATGCCTTTCCTTAGAAAATCAACTTTCAGATATTTTTACTTTTTATTCTTTTTAACATTTAGAAATCTTTAATGACAGCCTATTTCTTTTATCCTTTTGCTCCTTGAAAATCTGGTGTTTTAATGAACATTCCATCACGTCATAATGGTGTAAACCTGTAATCCCTATGTTGACGAAGAAGAGAAAAGAAGATCCCAACTTCCAGGGTAGCCTGGGCTACATAGACACTATCTCAAAAAGAATGCAATAAAATCAAAACAGCAAACAAGTTGTTACTTGGAGTCCTGGGGTGAAGTATGGGTGAAGTATGGTCTTTCCTTTCTTAGGAAACATTGGGAAGCTCTTGAGCTTCTCTCCAGTGCTTAATGCCTCCTGCTAAGAATTGGCCACTTTCTGTTTCAAGAGAAGCATTTGGCTTCTCAGGGCTTTGGCGATGGGCCAGGCCTGGAGAAACAGACCTCTAATTTTAGCTCCTTAGGAGGCTGAGGCAGGAGGATCAGGCATTCAAGGTCATCCTCTGATACCTAATAATCCAAGGCCAGCTTGGGCTGCAAGAGACCCTGCTTCAAGTAACAACAACAAACAGTAAATAAATAAGTAAACAAGTAAAATAAAAGATTTTGGTGATGCCACTGTAATACTGAATGTTCGAGATATCAGAGGCATTTTCTCTCTCTCTCTCTCTCTCTCTCTCTCTCTCTCTCTCTCTCTTTTGGTTTGATTTAGTATTTTGAGACCAAGTCTTATGTGCCTACCCCAGTCTGTTAATTCACTTTGTGGCCCAGGTTGGCACCAAATATTACATTCTCCTGCCTCAACCTCCCAAGTACAAGTGCTGGGATTGAAGGTGTGGGCTACAAGGTCCTTCAACTTAAACTTTTTATTCCTGAGATTTCTAAGATTTACTTATGAGAAATCTTGTTTTTATTTAACTTTTAAAAAATCTTTTTATTTTTATGTGTATGAGGGTATCTCCTGCTTGTGTGTAGGTACACTTGTGTCTTGCAATGCCTTCAGAGGTTTGGAGGTTAGAGGAGGAGGGGTGTTGGTTTCCCCTGGAACTGGAGTCATGGATGGTTCCTAGCTGCCCTGTGGGTGCTGGGAATTGATCCCAGGTCCTCTTCAAGAGTAGCCGGCACTCTCAATTCCTGAGCTATCTCTCCAGTCCCTCCACTATTTCTCCAGTCCCTCCATTTAAAATTTTAAGTAGATAATTTGAAATCCTCCTGAAGAAATTTTTCTTCTGGGGCCAACATCCATCTGTGAAATGGGATATGTCTGTAAATAGTCTTCAGGACCAACTGCAGAAATTCTAGAAACTGTGATTGTCTATTTACATTACATCCCTTTTCTTTCTGAATTTGGAACTAACAAACAAGTATAGCTCAGTGAAATGTTATTGTATGTGTGAAAATTGATTCCCTTCACCTCCCTCATTAAGCATGCAAATTGCTAACTTTTCACGAGACGCCTTTAAAATAAATTAGAACTAATCAAACGTGTTGCTTTATTGCCTTTCAGTGACAGTATACATGCCAGCACAGCAAAGGAAAAAATAATCAGTTTGTTTATCCTTTACTGAAAACCAAAGTTGATTGGTTCAGGAAAGAATTTGCAAGTGATGACTTAATGTGTGGATGAGTAAGAACCAGTTTGCTTGTCAAAAACTCTGCCCATGACACATGGTGAGATGCAAGGTAGTTCATCCCTCGCCTTCCCATCTGTCTGCAGTTTATTTCTTTAATTAATGGAAAATACTTGAATTCTCGTTTGGCTGTATTATGGTGCTTTTTAACATAATTTAATGTTTTCATCAGTGATATAATTGTACTTAATTTGATGTAATAGTTTGTTATCAGTTAAAAAATTTAATTTTCATTAACCATCTTATATAATATTTGTGTATATACTTACTAGAATTGAATACTGGCTTATGTCAGTTAAAGAAACAATTAGTAATACTTAGTGATGTTCATCTACCAATACATACAAGATATACCAAAGCTGAAATAAAATATTGTATTTAATTCCTCACTGTTAATCTGAGAAAGTATCTAATTTTTGATCCCTAACATGAACACATATTAAAATATTAGGATATATTTGAAATTCTTCCATGTGTTCACTGCCAAGATGGCTGATAATTACAGCAAAATTAGTCTATGAAAATCTAAGTTGAAAAATGATTAATTTAGTATAAAACATGATTCCCTCCATCTGATTCGGATGTTTTCTTCTGTATTGCACACCATTTCGAAGGCAAACTTACTGTGCTAGCTGTAGTTCAGCCATGTCCTCTGCTCGTCTTTCCAAATTATCATCAGTAGCTTTTGTGTGTTGGTTTTTGTGTTTCAGAATGGCACTGCTAATATCTGCCTTGTCAATCAGTAAGCTGTACTGCTCAAGAATTCTGCAGAGCTGTTTTATTTAATTCTGTGCACATATGCAAGATTTCCTCCAAATTAATGCCAGGGAAGTACCTCTTACCCAGAGCTGTCTAGAGCTTTGCCATTGATTCTTCTGGGATTTTGATGCCTACTTTTGGAAGGTGACAGTTTTAGTCCTTTACATGTTCTCAGTACATGGATAGTCCATGTGGCTACAAGTTGTTCCCACAATCTAAAAAAATAGTTATCTCCATGTTAGGCATGGAATTGAAGCATCTAATTCCCTTGGTAGCATAGTGCCTGGAGTTTTTTTTTTTTTTTTTTCTGAACCTACCTTTGACTTTACAGTAATAGTGTGTAGTGTTTTATTAAATGACATAATTAAATTCTAGATAAACAAAGGGTGTTATGTCAAATGAAGTCTTATGTGTAATCAGTTTCACTGACTACTTTTCAAGCTTTAGGGGATTTTTTTTTGCAATCCATTTCATAAATCCGATTTTACTGATACGGGAACTTCACATTTAATCCAAGAAGGGAGGCTGCTTTTTCTTGTTCAACGGCAATGACTAGCATAGCACGTTGTAGATTGCCAATGATGTTTCACTTAAAATTCCATGGAACAAAGCTCTACTTAACAAATCTGGCTTGGGCACAATCAATGATTGAGAAAGTTCCCTCACCACAGAGCAAAAGAGTCCACGAGGGAGTTGCTTGCACACTGGTCCATCTCATATAGACTTGTTGGTTCTTGAACATTCTCTGAGAAGGGCAGAAACACCAGCAGTCACACCAACTGGTTATATGCTAGTGCCAAAGACATTGCCAGAGCTTGTTGATTGGGTCTCTTGTTGATTGGGTCTCTTCTACTCCAGTCTGTTCTACGGTCCATTCCCGAGGTGCAGGAGCTGGGTCCCTCTGCTTAGGAGTCTTATTTGGAGAATTGGAAATTTGAATAATGCCCTTTTCCACTTCCTGTGACATTTTTCTTTGGTAATAAGCAGCATCATTAAAAGTCACTCTCTTACTCAAAGTCGAGGTAATCCTGTGCTGTGTGGTAAATATGGTGTTTGTAGTGCCAGATGAAATTACCACCTGAGATTTCTCAGGGGTTTTGAAGTTTATTAAAACACAGAAGCTTCCTTTGTAGTAGTGTTCTGTGCATGAGAAAGTGTACTCACCTGGCGGTAGTTCTCAGTAATTACTCTACTCTTAGCTTCCAACTGTCTGGAGTGTGTAGTATTTTCCTGAGTCCTTCCATCCCTTTTTCTCAACAAATATTCTTGGCACCTCCGTGCAAGGAGCTGCAGGCACGTTTGGGCATTATGAATCAGACCCAGCTTTCTCATGCCAGAT
The DNA here is from genome assembly GCA_009823505.1 of Rhizomys pruinosus. Classification (NCBI taxonomy): domain Eukaryota; kingdom Metazoa; phylum Chordata; class Mammalia; order Rodentia; family Spalacidae; genus Rhizomys; species Rhizomys pruinosus. Next base: position 2,280,326 of record VZQC01003434.1, on the reverse strand, counting down.
GCTGCCTTCCGTGGCTTCAGTGTACCCAGTCCCCAGGCTGGCTGTACTTCCCTCTGCTTAGGGAAGATGGATGTTCATCTGCTCCAGCAACAGCGCTTTTTCCCGTGTTGTTTGTTCAGGGAATAGTGCCAGTGTTTAGACAGGACTTTTGGCCAGGTAAATTTTGGAAAGTAAAATACTTCAGTAATGTTCCCATTAATATAACATCCAAAGTGTGTCTGTAAAAGATCACTTCTGTTGTGCAGCCTTTTAGTAATAGTGGGCCAGTTGCTTTGCAGGGTTCCCCAGAGCCCACCGTTCTTCATCATTGGAAAAAGTCGGAGTCATCATGCATGTTTGCAGAGAAAGGGCCTGTGGCCTGGAGCCTGGTGGACAGGAGCAGGGCCTGCATTGATTAGTTCTGTGTGTGCGTGTGCACGCGCGTGCGCGCGTGTGTGTGTGTGTGTATGTGTGTGTGTGTAGGCAAATAATGTCTTGAGTATTTTCCGTTGAATTCTGATGAATACATCTAAGCTGTATTCTGTTTTCTTGCTTAAGTGACAACATTCAGTAAAAAAAGCCTTATTGATATTTGCAGTTTTGACGTGAAAGGATAGGTGATGTACTAAAATTGCACTGACTTAAAAGAATGATTCGAATTTTGGATTTATCTGTGAGTCCATTCATAAAAAGTGATTACATAGATCTGTACTTCTTTAAAATTTTTTAAAATTTTATTTTTTATGTGTATGAATGTACTAACTGTCTGCATGTAGGTTTGTGCACCCGTGTCGTGCAATGCCGCGGAGGTCAGAAGAGGGTGTTGGATTCCCCTGGACCTGGAGTTAAAGACGGTTCTCAGCCACCATGTGGGTGCTGGGGATCGAACCTGGGTCCTCTGCAAGAGCAGTCGGCACTCTTAACCGCTAGGCTATCTCTCCAGCCCAGATCTGTACTTTTTTGTACTCTTTCTGAGACAGGATATTTCCTTGTGTCCCATATTGGCCTCCAACTGGGGATTCTCCCACCCGAGCCTCCCCAGTGCTGGGATTACAGGTATGTGCCACAGAGTGGCTCATTTTGACTTTTCAGAGATGTAGTACCATTTTGGTGTTTTCAGATAATCTTTTAAAATTGATCTGAATGTGGTGGCTAAGCCCTGTAATCCTAGCCCAGGAGGCTGAGGCAAAGATGATCCTGAGTTTGGAGGCCGACTTGGGATTCATAGCTAGACCTCTAAAAACAAAACAAAACAAAAGAAATTACATTGTTGTCATGTGTTTTTCTTCTGTGATGTTCTATGTCAGTTCCACCTTTGAGAGTATCAGTCTTTTTGAGCTGTTCCCTTGGTTTCCTAGGAATCTCATTTTCAAAGTTTTAGTTCCATAGTTTTCTCACTTCCTAAAGAAATTGCATAGAACTTTTTTTGTGAGACTTATTTCCCTGTAGGAGGAACTGGTTCACTTTCCTTTTCTGAGAGTGCCTGAGAGAGCAGAGCTAGGAGCTGTGAACGCAGCTCAGGTGATTCCATCCTCAGTGCCATGTAAACAGGGTGTCTGGTTTGGAGACATCACAGTCTCAAAAAGTCCTATGAAAAAAAGCAAAGCTAATATTTATATTATTACATTTTATCAAGGAATATTTTTATATTGATAGCTTCACCACCAAAATTTAATTCTATGCTTGATTAATGATTTTGACATTACTCTTAAATTTTACATGAAATATTTTAGTTTTCCAGTTTCATTTTCTTCTTATAGATGTTTGTGTTAACTTTGAAACATATTTGCTGATATGATGAGACACATCTAGATTTTCTTTGAGCTTGCCCCTGAGAGCTGAGCATTTTTTAATATAAATATACTTAGGATAGGTGGACTGGGAAATAGCTAAGTTCGTGAAGTGATGTGGACCCAAATTGATCCTGAAAACCCGTGATTAAAAACAGCCAGGCATGGTGAGGCACTTAGAATCCTAGTGTCGGGGGGAAGCAGAGACATGCAGATCCCCTGGCCAGCCTGAGTAGATAATCAGTGATCTCCAGCTCAGTGACAGACTCTGCCTCAAAAGCAAGGAGATGGTTTCTAAGGAAGGATGGCCAAAGTTGTACTCTGACCTTCACATGATGCACACACACATGCATATACACATGTATGTGTGCAGGTACACACACATATGCACATATACAGAAAATGTACTTAAATAATTGAGCATTTATTGTTCAGTCTTTATTACACATAAACCATATGCTAATTGTTGATCTTTGCTCTTCTAAAACAAACAAAGGAAGCAACCAGAATTGACCAGAGTCTAAGACAACAGCTCCAGAGAAAGTAGACTGTTTTGCTTCTCATCCACCTGTGCCCCTTTTCTAAGCCTAGGGAACAATCTGCGGAAGAGGGGGCGTGGTACAATGTAAGGGCTGCGATTGGGGTGAATGGTGAAACTACAGCAATATAGATAGACTGGACACTCATCTGATCAACTTGATTGAACATACAAGCCCCCCCTGCTGGATGGTGGGACCCAGGGGCTGTGTGGGTTTGGGCACAACTGCTTGCAAATTGGTTTTACATGAAGGATGCTTGTACTTGTAAATTATCACTTATTGTTAAAAAATGAAAAAAAATCTGAGAGAAAGATGCAGGACAGTTATGGCAGAATGCATGATCTGGGATGGGGTGGGGTGGGGTGGGGGGAAGGGAAAGGGAAATATGCCTGAACTGAATTGGAAAATGATGTATGAAGTACACAAAGCATCAATAAAAAAAATGAAAATTAAAAAAAAAAATTCTCATTCTCGTTTAACAATAAATTTAAACAAATTTGCATTGTTATTACTATTTTGACAACTACGAGCTGATTGAAAATAGACTTCAAAAGATCATCTTACCATTAGAGGAGCTCTGCTTTGTTTAAAAGAAAATATTTTTTTCTTTTATGTGTATTGTATGAGCGTTTTTCCTACATGTATGTATGTGTGCTAGAAGAGGACATTGCATTGTCCAGGACTGGATTCTAAATGGTTAGCTGCCATGGGCACTGGGAACTGAAATCTGGTCCTCTGGAAGAGCAGCAGCTAGTGCTCCTAATCCCCAAGTAATCTCTTCAGTATGGAAGTGATACCATTTGGGGTTGGGTTTTTTTTGGCAAAATTAAGGCCAAATAAAATTAGATTTCTTTCTTTCTTTCTTTCTTTCTTTCTTTCTTTCTTTCTTTCTTTCTTTCTTTCTTTCTTTCTTTCTTTCTTTCTTTCTCTCTCTCTCTTTCTTTCTTTCTCTTTCCTTCCTTCCTTCCTTCCTTCCTTCCTTCCTTCCTTCCTTCCTTCCTTCCTTCCTTCCTTCCTTCCTTCTTCCTTCCTTCCTTTCGTCTGTCTGAGACAGGGTCTCCCTGTATCCCTAGCTGGCCTGGAACTCGCTCTGTAGACCAGGCTAGTCTTGAACTCACCGAGATCCTCCTGCCTTTGCCTCCCAAGTGCTAGGATTAAAGGCATGCACCACCACACCCGGCTAGATGTCTCCTTTTATAAAAGTTGTTTTAAGCTAGTTGGGGCTACAGGGAGACTCCCTTTCAAATCCCCCCTGCCCTGCAAAAAAGTTGCTTTTTTAGGGAACAAAAGATAGTAGAAAAACTGTTTCTTCATATTTGGATATTGACTGTATTTCTTAATTGCTTTAAAGTGGTTTTGACTGATGTTCATCGGTTCTGCACAAATTTAATCAAACAGTTATGGAAACAGTAAAATGTAGTGAAAGACATCTGGACCAAAGAGATTTAAGCTCTGTGATGCAGGGCAAATTGATAACTTGCTGGGTCTTAATTTTTCTTGCCTAGAAGATGAGAAGAACAGATGAATGGTCCATTTGGTAATACAATGTTATGAGTGGTGTAGAAACAAATTTTACTTCTTTGATTCTGGAGAGTTTACTCTTTCTGCATTATTTTTCATTAGTTCTCATACACCTGCATGCATCTTTCATCTCTTATAGATTAGTCATCACAAATGTTTTTCTTTAGGAATGATTTTACAATATGGATATACTCTGGGCAAAGGCTTTTACCTAACCTTGCAACTAAAAAGTTACTGTTTGTAATATAAGCAAGCCATGTGTTCCTCTTGTGACTTGGAAATATGACCTTAATCACCCAAAGACCCTTCCTTACCTTCTACCCAAGACAGTGCATGAATGTGTGTATACATGTTTTAACATGTCAAAGCACTACAATTCTTGCACTTTTTTTCATTGCAGCAAATGAGAGAAATTGAGAACCAGGAGAACTATCTGTTTGTAGTTGGGTGTTCTAAGTCTAGGGATCAAAGGTCAAAATTCTTCTCTCATAAGGTTAAGGTGGGTCCTAACTTCTACTTCTCCATTTCATTCTGGAGAAACTGTTTCAGTAAAGAATGAGCCAAGCTCTTGTTTGAGAGCACAGTTCCAACAGAAATCTGAAAGCACAGGATCTCAGCAGTCCCTCTCTGCTCTGGGCCTTAAAATGTATGCTGAGTCAGGGTGTTCTTTATCAAGGCATAACTGTAATATGACTTAGCAATGGTGCATTTCCTTCACCTTTTACTGATAAATTTGGAGTGCTTCTTGACACCAGTGACAAGTTTAGTATTCTTGTCACCTTGCAGACAAAGCATAAAATACTGAATTGTCTTCAAAGAGGGAAAAAAAGAGTATATATTACAACTATAAGTCTTAGCCTTTAAACATTACCTATCTTTTGTGGAATGTCTATTACCTGCACAAAATTTATTTTAGTGTAATTTTTTTTCATGCAGAGTCTCATGTAGTCCAGGCTGGCCTCAAATTCACTATGAAGCTAAGGATGACTTTGAATTCTTTGATCCCTCTGTCTCTGTCTTCCTATTGCTGGAATTAAGAATGACTTTATAGTTGAGAATATGAGCAAAATTGTTGCTTTTTAATCACAGGTGAAATAGATGAAGAAATTACGGATTAAATTTAGACATAGTAATAGAAGAATCTGTAGGGCAGTAACCCTGAGGGAGGCTTGCCTTGTGGGCTTTGGCTCCTCTGGGGCAGTGACAGTTTTTGAGCAAGAAAATTTAGATTCTTTCACAGTGGGGCAGACACTTCTTACCCATGGCAAGTTCACTGTGAGAAACCACAGGAGGCCACACGACTTAGAAACACGTCAAAAGACCCAACTCCGTTGCCCCTGGGGACTAGATAAGATTTGACTATCTTTTTAAAAATTTATTATTTTATGTGTTTGAGTGTACTGTCTGCATGTACGTTGGTGCACCTGTGTCGTGCAATGCTGCGGAGGTCAGAAGAGGGTGTTGGATTTCCCTGGAACTGGAGTTGACGGTTCTTAGCTGCCTTGTTGGTGCTGGGAATCAAACCCGGGTCTTCTGTTAGAGCAGTCAGTGCTCTTAATTGCTGAGCCATCTCTCTAGCCCTAATAAGATTCTTTACATGAGTGCTTCAAGGTGGGCTTAGAGACATACTCCTAAAATCCTAGCACTCTGTAGGCTGAAGCAGGAGTATACTGTATTGGGCCTAACCTGGTTTACATAGTGAGACTGTGTCTCAAAAAACAAACAGAACAAGACTTGTTTCTTTTCTAAAACGAGGTGTGCATAGCTGGATTCTGGTTTCCCTTTTACACTAACCTACTGTGAAATCAGGGTCATGGCATGGACTTTTCCTCTCTGTTTCTAGAACCTTCTCAGTTGCCCTGTAAGAGAGCAAAATCCACGGAAGTCATTCCAATCTGAATTTCTTGTTTTATAAATGATTTCAGTTTTACTCTTCTGAGATGGAGGCCTATTGGGCTAGAGTCCCATCAGAGTATAAAAAACAGGGACTCCTAGCAGTGCCCCTTGCTGTGCAGGTCTGGCTCATGTGTATGTGTGATATTGTAGTATAGTTCTTTATTTATATGTAGATGAGAACAGTCTGTGCTTGTATCCTAATGACAGGGTCAGGTGACGGTGCTTTGTGATTCCCATGGAAGATCACAGTCATCCTAGTCATGGGAGTTGTTCATTGTCCATGTTGAGTTTTCTATGTTTGCAGATGCACATACTAGAAAGAGTAAGGGGAAGCAGCAGTCAGTGCCCAGGTCTACACCGATCGTAGCTTTCTTAGTATAGCCAGTTACTCGTCCCCCCTCTTAATTATGGAAGCTGGACTCACCAGTCATATTTTTATATTTTAAAACGAGGTATTGATTGGTTACAGTTTGTCATCCAGAATCTCTGAATCCCAAAACCTCTGTAAATTGAAAGAAATTTATTTTGTAAATTTTGCCTGAACATATTTAGTGACCAATTGTTGTGAAGGAATGAGGCTGTCTGTAGTTGGCTTTAAGGCCGTAATGGAGAATGGGGGCAGTCACACATTGCCTTGAAAGCATCTTTTATTTTTATTTTTATTTTTATTTTTAGAGACATGGTCTGGCTGTATAGTTGTGCCTGTTCTAGAACTCACTATGTAGCCCAGACTGGCATCAGACTGGTGGGAACCCTCCTGCCTGAACCTCACAAGTCTTAGGATTATAGGAGTACCACCATACTGACCTATATTGTTTGGGTTTTGTCTTTTTGAGACAAAGTCTCTTGTAGCCCAGGCTGGCCTCAAACTTAATTTGTAGCCAGGGCCAGCCTTGAACTCCTGATCCTCCTACCTTGACCTATAATAAGTCATATTTGTTTTAATGAGAAGGCTTCTCATTGGGACCTTTGTATAAAATAGACACTCCATTAATTTCCTAAACTATAAAGAATTGAATTTCCAAGTACATCTGCTACTGAAGTTTCATATTAGAGACTGTGCTAGATACTTAAGACTCAGTTTTGGGTCTAGAGAGATGGTTCAATGGTTAAGAGCACTGTCCTTACAGAGGACCTGGGTTCAATTCCCAGCACTTACATGGTGGCTATCAACCATTTGTAACTCCAGTTTCAGGGGATCCAACGCCCTCTTCTGACCTCTGTGGGCATTGGATGACACAGGTGCACCTACCTACATAGATGCAATACACTCATACACATAAAATAAAAATAATAATTTCTTAAAAAGAGACTCATTGCTAATATTTATTGCCATAAGTTTTCTCAGAAAAAAATGTTGCTTATTTATTGCTTGCAGTGGTAATACAGTATTGTATAATAAATAGATAAATAATGATCTAGTGTTTATTCCTAAGAAATGCTGAAATTAGAATCTAGAAATTGAACTACATATTGTATGAGGGGCTATTGACAAACACAAGGCATATAATGGGTCTTATTTACAGAAATTGGAACATACGACTTTTAATTTTTATAATCATTTTTCTGTTGCAGTTATAAATGCAAGTACTAGTCTGTACAGATTTACTAAGAAAGGTTTAAAATATTCTGAGTTGAAATAGTAGATACGCAGCTGATGTTAGCTTGGAAAACTGATTAAAGCACCTTGGTGAAAATGCTCAGTATATGGTTGAATTATTTAGCTTTGTAAACAAAGTAGCAAAAGATGTTATTTTAATGACAAATGCAAATCACATACAATGACTTTGAGTCAGCAGATTGTATCTGCTCTTTTCTAAACTATAGGAAATTAAACTGAATAGTTCCTATAAAACAATGTCTTTCTATTTCTGATCTGTGGTCATAGATGACTGATTCAGAATGGGTGCAAACCTGGCTCCTCACCTGCTGTTAGTCCAGCTCTCTGATGGCCAAGGCGAATTTTAAATATGTTTGTTTGTTTTGTTTAATTTCCTTTTGAGGCAGAATCTCACTCTGTGCTCAGGCTGGCTTCCAACTTGCCCTGTAGCCCTGGATGGTGTCAAACTCAAAATCATCCTGCTTCTACCTCTGGAGTACTGGAATTGGCAGCACACCTGGATCCCTGTCACCACTCCGGGAAAAATACTCTTTAAGCAAACAAGCAAGCAAGCAAGCAAGCAAGCAAGCAAGCAAGCAAGCAAGCCAGCCAGCCAGCCAGTGGGGGTGGGGATCCTGTTTACATTTTAAAAATGTAAAGGAAAAAAGTCCTTTTTAAAGCTCTTAAATGATTCCCTGATTGGTTGACTTTAACTTAATCTTGCTATTTTCTATGAGGCCAGTTTTTGAAAGATTATATCATGCTGTAGATAGCTGTATTTATAGGTAAATTTGTAACTATATCAGGGGATAGAAATAGTGGTTGTTGAATAATTTATGAAATGGCCCATCAATTATTGACTCACAATCTCACAATTTGTGGACTCTAAAAAGCTAGACTCTCGTTTCCGTATTCTCTCTGTGTCTTATCAGGGCTTCACTTTACTATTCAGTAGGATTGCTTATTTCTCAGCAGGTCAGAGGCCCCACATTCCCTGAGCCTGGCTCCCAAGCTTGTGTTTCTTGCTTTCCTTCCATCTGCTTCCTGGCCAGCATCTGGAGAGTTCCATACACGCCCCTTCCAAAACCTTGCTTTACTGTCTTTGCCCATTCCCTTACTTCTCTGGAGTCTGAATGGTAAATGGCAACTTTTACTAAGGAAGATGAATGAGATGTATTTTATCTTAGAAATATGTGGAGCCTGTGGTGTCATTAAATATTCATGGGATTTAATAACAGCATGGTAAAATGTGATCAAAGTTTTTTTTGCTTCATGCCTTTTTTTTTCTGGAGATTTTATTTCTGGTCCCATTTAGATGTTTATTATTTTGTCTGTTGGTTCATGGGAAATCTTAAATGTTTCCTCAATTTTTGGGGGGAGTGGAATGGGGGTTGGGGGGTGACTTCATCTTTCTCTTCCTTTGTGGCTTCCTGGCTTTCTTAGGAGAGGAGGGTTGTATGATGCTGTAGATATGAGATGACAGTTCTCCCTCTTGGGCTGTCTCTAGAGGATTAAATCGTGATGAACATACAAGGTCCTTCAACACAACAGGGCATTTATGGTAGTTAAATCAGCTTGTTAATAATGTGTCTCTTGGTAGGAAAATTGAATGTTATTTCCTGGCCTCAGAACTATATGATGTTTTACCCTAATCCTGTCTCCAGAATGGCTAGGGTGAATGTTCTGTCCTTAGTGTCCTGGGGATGGACAGGGTGTTATGTTGGTCACCTGCAGCTTTCCTTCACATTCTGAGAAGTTTCTATATTGAATGATCTGAAGCTAGAGGTATATCTGTTTTTAGAAATAAAGGAATGACTGTCTATGGGATTTGGAGTTTTCCCCCTTTTCCAGTGAATTCATGCTGCCAAAATTAAGAATAACAACACACAGATTTATTCTTCAGGTATGCAGTGGGTAGAAAGGGAAAATGAGACCACGGGCTATTTTTGCTCACCTTAAAATTCAGATAAGAGAGAGCAAGATGAAATTAACTGCCGGAGAATCCTTATTCTAGAATTTAAGAATCATTATGGCCACCACTCTCTATTGTAGGTTGTTATGGCAGAAGTTCATTCTGGGCTGTTATGTAAGGATTTGAGGAACGCCCCTCCTCTCCTTCTTTCCCTTGCCTCACCTCCTTCCTCCCTCCTCTTTTCTCCCCTCCTAACCTCTTCTCCTGACTCCTCCCCTCCCCTCCTCCCACCCCTTTCTCTTCTCTGCCAGGGATTGACTATATAGCCCATGCTGGCCTTGGGCTTGAGATCATTTTGCCTTAGCATCCCCAGTGGGAAGATTCCAGGGGTGCACGACCACATCTAGCTGCAAGAATGCTTTTATGTGCAGAAGCAGCACTGTAATTAGCTTCCAGTATACATCTCTTTGGATCCTGTTAGCTACCAGAACAGAATATGTTCTATAATTTATTTCAAGTGTATCTGTATGACCTGCAAATATTGACATTCTGAGACTTCAGTGTGTTCCTTATGTATGTTAAGATTTATAATCAGTGTTGCAAATATCAAATGTAGTATTTTCATGATTTGGGAATATTGAATTATGCACGGATAGACTTATAAACAGTCTATCTGTCTGTTGGTAAAGGTCTGCTGTCATGATTTATTCATGTAGATACATCCTGAGGAAATTATATCCCTTTACATACATGTTAAAAAATTGACTCTTATAAATGAAAGGCATTTTAAAATCAGTACAGATGTAAATTAATTGGATTTAGGTTCTTTATCTTTGACAGGACATAAAATACTTTTTATTCTACCATGACTCTGGAGTCAGTGAAAGTACATGACAAAGCAGCTATACATGTATGTTCTGAACATTTTAGAGGGTATAGCCTGCATGTATGTTGAGGACCTGGGATGCAGCCAGATACCTAGAGAAACTATATATCATCAGGGGAAAGAAACATTCATCTGTTGTAGGAAAAGTTTCAGGAGGTTGGAGAGATGGCCCAGAGGAGAAGAGCATTTATGTTCTTCCAGTGGACCTGAGTTCAGTTCCCAACACCCATACCAGTAAGCTTGCAACTGCCTGCAACTAACACTTGGCCTCCTCAGGCAGCTGCATACATGTGGCACACACACACAGACACACGGACACACACAAATGTATAGCATACACATTAACAAATCTCTGACATGTTAAGCTTTTTAAAAAAAAAAATTTCCAGAGGGCTTGGGATAGAGGCTTTTGAAAGTGGTTGTTAAGAGGGCCTACTGTAGTCTGGGTCAGATTGCATACCAGTGGAAGCTCAGAGGACTTAAGAAAGTGAATGCAAATTGATAGCTGAAGGATGAGTCAAATGAAGCTGACAGACGTTTCCACATTTTATTTGTGGATACACTCCCATTTCAACTATGGAGTATACTTTTTCAATTTAATCTAGTGGTTTTTCCCTACAAGTACAAGTCCCCCATTACTACTAATAAAGTTCATTTCAGAAAAATCAAAAGGAGAAAAAAAAAAGTACAACCGGCAGTAAAACTATCAGCAGTAACAATAGCCAGTGAATCAAGAATCCCATCCTCCCAGAGCCTCCCCTGTCTCCTACAGAGCATAAATCTGAACAGAGAGTAACATCTGATATGCTGATAGATAGCTTTAGAATAACGCTTCTGGGCACACAAGTGCACACACATGTATTTTGAACAAAAAATGGTATTATGATCTGCCTCAGATTAGACATCTCTTACTGGTTTCAGCATCTTTGTAGTGGCTTTTCTGCTATTTAATCACCCCCCTCCCATTGTGACCATTTTGGTTATTTTTACAGTTCAAAACCTTGAGGTGGGGAAATGAGATGGTTCAGCAGGTCAAGGTGCTTGCGCCAAGGTTGAGAACCTGAGCTTCATCCCTGGAACCCACATGTTAGAAAGAGATAACCGACTTCCAAAGATGTCCTGTGAGCTCAACACATGAGCTCAACTCTTGCCATGACAAGAGTACACCCCCACACAAACACATATATGTACAGAATAAATAAATGTCCAAAATTAAAGAAGAAACCCAAAGTATTTTAAACAGTAACCATTGTGTTTATGCAGTTGACTTAATCAGTTTAGCACCTAAATTAATCTTTAACAGGGAGATATTTATGAATTCCAGAGCTTCTTTACTTATGTTCCATACTAAAAAGGGTTCAGATGAGGACCCAAGGTGCAGATACTTCATTACTGAAATGTGTTATGTATCACATAAATTCGTGAGTAGTGCCAGGATCAGGAATCACTTGTATTACAAATTTTCTCTATCTTATGTCCGGGATTCTAATGGAAAAGCATGCCAGATTTTCTTTTCCAATTTTCATTTTTGAAGGTCTTTCTTTAGATTGTCTCTCATGTGACATGTAATTTTCAGACTGGGAATGGTGGTACACATGTGTAATGCTAGCACTTCTTCCTTCCCACCCAGAAGGAACTAGTGACCATTTTCATAAACATTTTCTATAAGTTGAAGCTGTACTGGGAAATGGGCCATCCTAACCAGCTTTTTTCTTTGTTAATTTTTTTTTTTTTTTTTTTTGGTCTTTTCGAGACAGGGTCTCCCTGTAGCCCCAGCTGTCCTGGAACTCACTGTGTAGACTAGGCTGGCCTTGAACTCACAAAGATCCACCTGCCTCTGCCTCCCAAGTGGCTTTGTTAATTTGTGCATGTGTGTGTGTGTGTGTGTGTGTGTGTGTGTGTGTGTGTGTGTGTGTTTGTACATACTGTGTGGAGACCAGAGGACAACTTTGTGCAGTTGGTTCTTTCCTTCCCCATTTTTCTGTGTTCCGTGTATTGAGCTCAAGTTGTTAAGCTTGGAGAGCAACTGGATTTCCCTGCAGAAACATCTTGCTATACCTCCGTTTGTTTTGAGACAGTCTTATGTAGCCCAAACTAACCTTGAATTCACTATGTAGTGGAGGATGACCCTGGGCTTCTGACTCTTCTGTCCTTTGGAATGTGCCATCATGCCCAGGGGAAGGGGATCAAATCCAAGGTCTCATGCAGGCTAGGCAAGCACTCTGCAGATGAGCTCATCTTCCCTGGGCTGTGGTATTCTGATTGGCTTGTTCATTCAGCTCTCTTCTTCCACCTCAGGAAGGGTCTTTTCTCCTGCAACCTTTAAAAGGGAGGTGGGAGGGGAAAGAAGTGGAGTGATTCTGAGGAGGTCTTGTAATAATTGTTGCTGTTGCTGTTGCTGTGTTTGAGAACAAGGTATAGTTGAGAAATCATTTTCATTGTTGATATCTCATTACATAAGCAGCTTTCTTCTACCTATCCTCTTCCCTGTAATCTTGACAATAGTAGGAAATAGATGCTATCTCATTTACCAAATAAGCAACAGTCTAGCTTAGCCAGTAAATGCAGAGCACAGTCCAGGCTTGCCATATGCTAAAGAACATGCTTTGTCTTCATTTATCATATGAAATGTACTTTTCAAGTTTTAAATAAGTCACTATTTATAATACATTTTGTAAGTTAATTTAGAGTTGGAATAAAAAGATTTGTACATTATAAATAAACATTCCACAAATATTTATAGTGTTGAGTGTATAGCACTCTTTCACTTAAATATTCTGTTGAGTTTTGCATGTGACTGAGGCAGTATAGAAGAAAAACATCAGCTCATTAAAAAAAAAATCAAGTGTGCATCAGTGTTACTAATCATCGGAGGAAGATGGTCTCCTGCTCTCATGGACTTAGTGATTATAAGTCATGCAAATGGGTGTAAAATTTCAAGCTGTAAATGTTCTGTCTGAGATTGGGGAAGTCTGGGAACGGTCATCAGATAGCTTTTGCTGGGATGCAGCATTTGACCCTAGAGCTGAAGAGCAAAAGTAAGCTAACCAGGCAAAATGCAGAGAGAATTCCTGATACAGATGTGGCATGCTTAAGAGCTCGGTGTTTCTTTAAAAGCACCCAAACAAAAATAAAGTAAAAACCACGAAACCCTGGAGCCAGTGAGATAGCTCTGTAGGTGAAGCTCTTGCTTCATAAGCCTGACAACCTGAGCTTGGTCCCCAGAACACTCGTAAAGGTAGAAAGAAGGAGAAAATGGACTCTACAAGTTGTCCTCTGACTGTCATACACATGCCATGGCATGTTTTACCCTCTGTCATCATACCACACAATAATAATTAATTAATTAAGTTAAATAGCCCTTGAAAGGAGTTTTATTGTTGGTGGGGTGTATGGAGGATGCTGGGCAGCAATGTGAGATAAGGTGTGACAAGTGGACAAGAGCTCTCTTTGTGTACCTTAATTCTCTGGGAAAGTTGCTCAGATGATATAATGCTATCTATTGCAGTTGTCTCTCTGAGCGTTGATAGTGTTTTCCTAATAAGTTTTCTTCTCTCAAAAAAGCTATTATATTTCAACTACAGAATTATTCTGGCTTTAAATCTTGGCATGTTACATATGTAACAGCTCTTACACTTTATTTATAATCACTTGTAACTTGACCTTAGATGTAAAACAGTGAAAGTCTCTAAATGTGAGCGAATATGGTTTCAAATGTACATTATGTTAGTTCCGATTGAATACTGTACAGAGAAGTTAAGGTGTTAGCCTTTTAGGAAAAAAATATGGCAATAATTACAAAGCTAGCTTATTGGAAGCTTAAGTACTGGGTGACATCATATTACACTCAGTATTTTCATCTTGTATAAAAGAAAAAAAATCTATTTTCTTTTTGTAGCAATGGTGGTTGATCCTAGGACCTTGAGTGACTGAAGCACCATTGTACCATTGAGCTACACCCCTGGCCCTAGATTTGAATATTAATGAAATTGCATTTTTGTCTGCTTATTTTTCTTTTTTCTTTTTTTTTGGGGGGGGGTGGTCTTTTCGAGACAGGGTCTCCCTGTAGCCCCAGCTGTCCTGGAACTCGCTCTGTAGACCAGGCTGGCCTTGAACTCACAAAGATTCGCCTGCCTCTGCCTCCCAAGTGCTAGGATTAAAGGCATGCGCCACCACACCCGGCCAGTCTGCTTATTTTTCATTGTAGCTAAAGAACAAGTGAAGTCAAATTTGATTTAAATGTACGGTTGAGTGTTACATATGACTCAACAGTATTGAGTAAATGAAATGGACTCACTTTGAAATTTTTATTTATTTTTATTTTATGTATATGAGTGTTTTACTTGCATGTAGTCAGTGTACCACATGCATCCAGGGCCTTTGGAGCTCAGAATGTTAGACACAGCCTTGATGCTGGGAGCCGAGTCTTGGTCCTCTGCAGTAGCAGCTAGGGCTCATAGCCACTGAGCCATTTCTCCATCCCTGTAATGGATTCATGAAAAGAAAAGTAAAGTGTGTATCAATGTTGTTAATCAGAGTAAGCCTTGGTTTTTTTCAAGTTCGACGCTGCCAAGTCTTGAAGTATTCGACCTGTGGTGCACTGAAGCATAGAAGCTGCTGACTGGTCCCTTTACTTTAAAAACCAGACTGGCGTGGTGGTGCATGCCTTTAATCCTAGCACTTGGGAGGCAGAGACAGGCAGATCTCTGTGAGTTCAAGGCCACCCTGGTCTACAGAGTGAACTCCAGGCCAGCTGGAACTAAAGGGAGACCCTGTCTCAAAAATACAAAAAAAAAAATAAGTAAATAAAAAATTAAAAAAACACAAAAATACTACTTTATGCTTTATCAATTACTTCACTTATGGAATATATAAAGTATGTTTTGCAAATGGGAACATGTATGCTTTACAGACTTATTTAATGTTTATTCAGTGTTTCTCATCTTTTGCTTTCCTAAAGTGTGATTAATTTATCTAATTGGTGGAAGGGTTTGCTTTTTTTTGCTGTGAGACTTTCTTACCTTGTCTTCGACTTGAATGGCTCTGAAGAAAGGCAGCACAGATAGTCATACATGGTCCCCACCAATAGGCTTAAACTAAAATAGGATTCTTTCTCCCTTTCTTGGAATACAGGATATTGCAACAAATTCCTTTCATCACACTTTTGAGATGGGAATAAGTCATGTAAAGACTTTCATGTGCAGTGTTCTCCTGAAAAGAAGTTCACTAATGGTGGACTGCTAACATCTCTGCTCTTTTGTCTAGAAAAATGTGTGCTTCTATTTTTTTCTTAATCTCAGAAATCTTCCCCTATATCATACTGTGGGGAATGATCTAATGCATCTGTCATGTTCACTATATGGATTCAGAAAGGAAAGCCTCAGAGCCTGCAGATACTCTTGACATCCAGAGTACCATCTGCTTTTCCACAAGAGGTTCGTGAAGGCATCTGGCAGAGGGTCTTGAAACTCACTGTGCATGGTGGTGGTATATATACTCAGTGATGTGTTGCATGCCAAAATTTACACATTTTTATCAAAGTTTAAACTTTCTTAGGTAGCAAACATTGTTATGATATTATTTTCAAGAGTTTTAGAAAAATATAATTAGGTACATTTTGGTTTCAGAAATTCTGTTTTGACTAATAAACCACTGTGTTTGGTCCCCTAGGAATTTTAGGATAAAAACAATTTGTCTGCTCCTTCATTCTGCCTCTGTGTCAGATGGTATCTGGAGGAAGGAACCTATTCTACTGTCTTGGTAATTGGAGATGTTTCAGAGGAAATTGTCCCTGAGATTGAGTTTTGAAGGATGATGAGGTGTGCTATAGGTTATAGGTTAATGACTCTGTGTAGGAGCAAAAGTAACATTTATTGAATAGTTTGTTTAAGGCTTTCTTCCATACAGGTATTATTTTGTATATTCTTCATAACATGCCTAAGAGAAATGAATTCCTGATGAGGAAATTGAAGCTGAAGAGTGTTTAATTGTATTAATCGTTTATATATATGTCTAATGAATATATGCATATAATTTATTAAATCTTCTTTGAAATAGTGTAAACAGTTTAATCACACTTGAGAGGCTGAGAACCCCGTAGTTGCTCAATTTCTGAGGTTCAGTGCCTTAGCAGTTAGAGTAGTCTCAGAGTAACTGTCTCACACTAGAGAGATCAAAACCTACTAGTTACTTAGTACACAGGGCTAGGTGCTTCAGTGCTCCCAGTCTATAGATTCCTGGAGATTCATTGATCCTTAGTCAGTGATAGAAGCCTGGAAATGCTAGTTCTGATATAAGGAACAGAATCATCATTATCAGCAGCAATAGGATAAACTAATTAAGGAAGGCCAACTGAGGAAAAGGCAAATAGTCTTTCTTCTGCCATAACCCTTTATATGGGCTGCTACTGGAAAGTGTGGCCCATATTTGCAGTGAGGCTTCCTACTCCGGTGATTCAGATTTGTGGCAAATTTGACATTCAAACCAACCATCACATTGATGTTGGTCACTCAGTTCATAATGACAGAGAGAGTCTGGAGAGAGAGAGAGAGAGAGAGAGAGAGAGAGAGAGAGAGAGAAAGAGAGAGAGAGAGAGAGGAGAGGAAAGAAGAGAGGAGGAGAGAGAGAGAGGAGAGAAGAGAGGAGGAGAGAGAGAAGAGAGAGGAGGAGAGAGAGAAGAGAGGAGGAGAGACAGAAGAGAGAGG
Source organism: Rhizomys pruinosus (assembly GCA_009823505.1). NCBI lineage: Eukaryota > Metazoa > Chordata > Mammalia > Rodentia > Spalacidae > Rhizomys > Rhizomys pruinosus. Next base: position 2,263,499 of record VZQC01003434.1, on the reverse strand, counting down.
AGGAGAGAGAAGAGAGTAGAGAGAGAGAGAGAGCTCTAGAGAGGGAGAATATGGCATCTCAGACTTGATAAAAATTGGAATTGCTGCAAGTTAAAGTCTGTGTGAGGCAGATTAAAAAGACAGGGGAAAGTATTGGGAAATGGGAAAGAAAAGGAGTCCCTCATTCTGGAGTCTGGTTAAACTCTTTCCACAGCTGAGAATGTAGAATATTGATAATGTATTAATATTTGGTGTGAAAATTGCCTATGTAAAGACAGTATTCTCATATATAAAGATATTTTCAAACAGGTGTTATAAAAACCATGTGCTTAAGGCCTGAACATATATAATCTTGAATATGGGCTTCTTTAACACATGTTTTTGGGAAACCACATAACATGGCTATTAACATTTTGTTTACTATGAAAATATCTTCACTTCCCGTAGAACTCTTGTGATCTAGCTTGTTATCTCATCAGCTGTGGTTCTATCTGGAGCACTTCAGGAATGACCTTAATTTCACTATTAAATCCTGTAACAGCTCTTTAAAGATAACTTTAAACTCACCAAAATCATATGTGGTTATTATAAATACAATAAAGTAAGACTCTCAGGAACTCCCCCCACCACACACACACTTTGGATTATTCTTTCCTTGAACTCTTTTCATTAACCCCATGGTAAATCCAGATTAAAGTCTTTTAATAAATTTCAACTCTATTTCATAAGGGCCTGTCCTGAATTCTTTTCTTTGTGAATCCAAGGATCTGGCTTTTACTAGGAGAGTCTACATACCCTAAGGAGGAACCTATCACTGTTGTTTTGCTAAACAACATGTTGTTGTCAAACTACCTTCTAAATATTTATGCCTATATCCATAGACTAGTGCTGTCCTCAGCCTTGGTTAGGGGAGCTTCTCCCTGTAGTGGTCAACAATTAATGCAAGACTCAGACCTGGCCACTGTGCTAGCAATGGGTGTTTGTTGGGTGTTTAGCCCTAAAGAGGACATCTGTATCGCGCGCACGCATACACACACACACACACACACACACACACACACACACACACACACCTGTGTCAGAGAACATCACAGAAGTTTGGGGAGGGGTCAAAGAGCCAGAAGACGGGGAAAGGTGCTGTGAAGTTCTGTCTTTGAGTTCTCATGACAGCATTACAGCTGTCATTACCTGCTTAAGATCAAGTCAACAAGATTATCAACCTTCCAACAGGCGGCACTAATTGAATTCAGTGGGCCATTAACAACAAAAAAGGAAAAGCCCGTAAAAGGGGAGAGGGGAGGGGATATGTTTGGGGCACCTGGGACGATGGAAGTACATATGACTAACATGCATTATTTTATTTTATTTTTTTTGTGAGACAGGGTCTCCCTGTAGCTCTGGCTGTCCTGGAACTCACTCTGTAGACCAGGCTGGCCTCGAACTCACAGAGATCCACGCGCCTCTGCCTCCCAAGTGCTAGGATTAAAGGCGTGCGCCACCATGCCTGGCATTTATTTATTTCTGTCTGTGTATCAATGTACTGTCTGCATGCAAGTCTGTGCACCCGTGTCATGCATAACATGCATTATTTACATGTATGAAAGTTTCAAAGAATAATTAAAACATACTTTATTTTTTAAAAAGGATCCAGCCTTAACTGAATTGAGGTCTCTGAAAAGAATTCTGCCTTCTGTGTTTCCGGCCCATGCCATACCACTACTGACTCTTAGGTAGTTGTAGGAAGGATTTAGACTGGAAAGGCGGCTGTGGATCAGATAATGAAGAGCCTTAGCAAGCATGCTAAGGACTTAGAATTAGATTCTGTAGAGTTGATCTGTGTTTCCTGGAAACCTTTTTTTCCCTATCTGTATTACCTGGAGTGCTTTGTGGAAACACTCATTGTCAAGTTCAACTTGAGACTTGTCAGAATATCCCTGCCTCTGATTGTGGGCAGGAAACTTGTATTTTAAGATGGATCTGAAGATCCCATCAGGCATTGCCATTGTCTGTCTGAAATCCTTTGATATTTAACTTGTGGAATTAGAAAAGAATATAAAGAATTCGAAATTACATTTTACTTATTTATTTAAAAAATTTATTGAGCTTTTGTGCATTTCATATAACCTTTCCCAATCAAATTTAGACTCCCTTCCCCATCCATGCCGGCCTCCACCAGAGCACACATATTTTGCCATACATGTTAGGTCCTGTCTTGCATCTTTTTCTTAGTCTTTTTAAACTTTTTTGATGTAAAAGTTTATTGTTTTAATCAGTTTTTGAACAAGTCTTTTTTTGTTGTTGTTGTTCCTTTTAATTTTATATTACTCCAAGATACATATATAGACATTCCTCACATGTAACAAAATGACAAGAGTCTGAAAATAAACTATAAGTTATTCCAAAACACTTTGGAATTCAAATAGTAATGTTGCCTGCAGGCATAAAGGTATATAAAGTGGTAAGTTCATTTTGAGTCTTTTAAAAGTTCTCCACACTGCTTTCCATAGGGGTTGCATGAGTTTGCATTCCCACCAGCAATAGATGAGTGTTCCCCTTTCCCCACCACCTCTCCAGTCTTTGGTATCATTTGTTTTCTTGATCATAGCCAGTCTTACTGAAGGAGTAAGATAAAATCTTAAAGTGGTTTTAATTTGTATTTCCTTAATTACTAACGATGTTGAATACTTTTTGAGATGCGAAACTACATTTTATATGTGTTGAATTTAATTTGCATGTGAAATATCTTGGAAATAGGAAGGAATAGAAATGTTAAGTCTTCTGACATTGGTGAGAGACTGTCATTGGTATAGTGATTATTTATAGTTAAAAAACAAAACAAAACAAAACAGTAGTAAACGTGGCCTGGAAGCACTAAAATATGAAAACCAGACTTGATAAGTGAAAACAAGGAAACTCAAGAGATGAAGAAGGTAGCGTTCAGAAGACTAAGTCCAGGGAAAGGTTTCATTCTAAGGATATGAGGGTTTCGGCAGTTCAAGGAGAGCCCAGGAAGAGAAAGAATAGGAAATTAAAAAGGCCATTGGTGTCCTGAAGAAGCGGATTCTGGTGGAGGATGAGGAGCAGAATGCGGGCTGTAGTGTGGATGTGAGGGTGGGAAGTATGTGAGGAGAGGTAAGTCTTAACATTATAGTGAATTAAAAGTAGAGTTAACACTGAGCAGTGCCTACAGCATAAGGAGAGGGTTTGAACACCACTAGCACCTTTTCTCATCACACAGTGTAATTATGTTGATGGAAATGACACAGATGCACACAAAGAATAATTTCATCCGAAACCCTAGAGAACAACTCAGAAAATCCGTCGTTTTCAAGCAGTATTTCCATAGTTATATAATTATAGTAGATATGTATTTATTAATTTTTTTAAATTTATTTTTTGTTATTAAGCTTTTTCCATACATCATACATCATTTGTATTTATTAATTTTAATGGAAATATGTTCCATCTGATAAGCGTTGTCTTCCTTGTACTGTGTCAGAAATACCTGTCTGTTTTTAAACATATTTTCTTTGGCTGGAGAGATGGTTTAGTAGTTAAGAGCAGTTGGTTTTTCCAGGGGACCCTGATTCAGTTCTCAGCCACCTCTAACTATAGCTCCAAAGGATCTGACACCCTCACGCCCTTTGTAGGCTTCTGTGGTCACCTGCATGCACGTGCACACATACAGATACACGAACATACTGGAAAATTAAATCTTTAAAAATACTTTTTTAAAGATGGGGTGCCATGTAGCCCAGGCTGGCCTTAACCTTTCTGTGGTGCTAAGTGTGACTTGGTCTTCTGCTCTGTACCTCCAAAGTGCTGTGATTACAAGTTTAAAAGTATTCTTGGGCTAGAGATGTAACTCATTTGGATAGTATGCTTGCTCAGCATGCCAAAGCCTGGGGTTTGAACCCCGCCCCTAGCACCACATAAAATTGTATTCTGGCACGTGTGTGTAATCCCAGCACATGGCAGATGGAAGCTAGAGATTAGATGCTCAAGTTCTGTACTACTTGGATCCTTTCTTCAAAAACAAAAAGCAAAACACAACAAAACACCCTTATATTCCATGACTACTTCAGTTGCCTAATACTATTATTTAATGTTTATATGATACAATAATTGGGAGGGGGTGGTACTTTTAAAAAATAAGCATGATTTTTTTAATTTTTAAAGTTAGACCTATTATACCTATTATGTGTGTGTTTAGCCATGTATATATGCATACTGTCACAGTATGCATGTGGAGGTTAGAGAAGAACTTTGTGGAGCAAGTTCATTCCTTCCTTCATATGGGCTCTGGGAATCAAACTCAGGTCTTCTGGCTTGTATCCTTTGTTTGTCATGCCTTTACATGCATGCTAAGCCATCTCGCCAGCCTTGATTTGTTTATTTTAAGTAATGCTCCCATTAATACCTTTGGAGCTAATTTTTCCCACTTCACAATGATGTAAATATTAAAAATTATAGAACTGTGAGACTAACTCTCAAATGGACTGTGGGTTTATGGGATCTATATAGTAAATTGGTGGATTAGGCTTGGGTAAAAGGATAGGCATTTTCTTCTTGAATGCAGAAGAAAATGTGCTATGACTCTGCAAGTGGGTGACTGGTAGGAGAAAGAGGTAAAGAAGTTCCTCAGGGGCGGAACAGATGGTTTAGAGGTTAAGAGCACTAGTGGCTCTTGCAGAGGACCCAGGTTCGATTCCTAGATAACAACCATCTGTAACTCCAGTTCCAGGGGAATCTGACATCTTCTGATTTCCATGAGCATTTCATGGCCTGATTGTACTTACATACATGCATGCAATACACTCATACATATAATAAAACAAAAATAATAAAAAATAAGTGTCTGAGGGAGGAGCCGAATGCATGGCAGTCTTTTACCCTAATGTGAAATAGAACAATGTGATGATAGTCAGAAGACAGGTTCTATTAGGTCTTGGAAATTGTGAAACTTTAGAAAAAAAAAAAAGCAAGAGAAATCTATGAGGGATGGTTTCTGGGGTCACTGGCCAAAGTCTTCAAAAGCTGTTGTTGAGCACCCCATGTCCATATGGCACCCAGGCCCCTTAGTGTCACCTTTCTTGGCAGCAACATTCAGGAGGAGAGTGCTAGACATGATGTCCACCATTTGGAGCAATAGAGTCGGGCTGGTGCTCTCCAGGGAAAGGTGGGAGTTGCCCAGTGAGTGAAGGAGCAGAACGTGCTACTGCAGGGACCAGCAAGGGCATGAAGACTGGGGCATGACCTGTGAGACTGGTGACATGCTGTGAGGAAGACTGCAGGATGGTGTGAGGATGGAGGACGGTGTGAGGGGACTGCAGGACAGTGTGAGGATGGAGGATGGTGTGAGGGGACTGGAGGATGGTGTGAGGGGACTGCAGGACGGTGTGAGGGGACTGGAGGACGGTGTGAGGGAACTGGAGGACAGTGTGAAGGGACTGGAGGATGGTGTGAGGGGACTGGAGAGTGGTGTGAGGGGACTGGAGAGTGGTGTGAGGGGATCGGAGGATGGTGTGAGGGGACTGGAGGACAGTGTGAGGGGACTGGAGGACGGTGTGAGGGGACTGGAGAGCAGTGTGAGGGGACTGGAGGACGGTGTGAGGAGACTGCAGGACAGTGTGAGGGGACTGGAGGGCGGTGTGAGGGGACTGGAGGATGGTGTGAGGGGACTGCAGGACGGTTTGAGGGGACTGGAGGACAGTGTGAGGGGACCGGAGGACGGTGTGAGGGGACTGGAGAGACGTGAGAGGGGACTGGAGGACAGTGTGAAGGGACTGGAGGACGGTGTGAGGGGACTGGAGGGCAGCGTGAGGGGACTGGAGCACGGTGTGAGGGGACTGCAGGACGGTGTGAGGGGACCGGAGGACGGTGTGAGGGGACTGGACGGTGGTGTGAGGGAGTCAGAGTTGGAAAGAGGGTGAGTGCCAGTTGAAGAATGCCAAAATGTGTGCCTAGAATTTAGAGTAAAACAAAGAAGAAAAGAAAGCAGAGCATAGTGGTTTGACCTTTTGCAAGAAGAGCAGTTCTCCCAGTCAGGTCCAAAGTCTAGAGACAAAGGTAAGGTAAAGGAGATTCTGGAGCCCTGTGCAGCATGACACTGTCCATGTGGTTGTGTGTGATGGGAGGATTGTACTGAAGTGCTCCGTAGCCCTGAAATGACATAGAGATTGTAGCTAGTAATTGGTGAGATATTAGGGCGCCCTAGCTGGTCGATCTGAATAATCAGGAAATGTTGTTTGGGAAATGAAACATGATGGTGAAGATGACGATGGGTGTGAGCCTGAATGGGGTCAAAGTAGCAAATTAAGCTTCCAGCCATCTCTGTCTCCAGAGGTGAACTGACGGAGGGGATCCAGGGACAGTTTCTTTTTGTACTGCTGACCCAATTTTGTTAAGCTCCAGTCTCTGGCAGTGAGGAGGGGGTTTCATCTGTCCTCGGGTTTCAACTTCTGGCTTGCAAGCCAACAAGGAACATTGATACCTGCATTCAGCATAGCTGTTGCCTGCCATCAGCAGTAACTTTGTGTTAGTTTCTGCATTTTGCTTTTACCTTTTATTTTTTTTAATTTCATTTATTTTTTTTATGTGTATGTATGTACTGTCTGCATGCAGGTCTGTGCACCCGCGTCGTGCAGTGCTGCAGAGGTCAGAAGAGGGTGTTGGATTCTCCTGGAACTGGAGTTAAAGATGCTCCCTACCATTTTTAAACAGTTTTCTTAGGTCTGAGGCTTTGGGAATTAGGAGCAAACTGTCTGTTCTTGACTCTTGGTAGACATTTCAGAAGGAAAAGGGGTTGTAAGGGCCAGATGATGAGTCTGAAAAGTAGGAAGGGTCCTGGGAGTGGTGTCAGTGATTGGACTGCAACAAGAAATGAAGATCAGGTAAAGGCTGAGCATTGGCTTCTCTGTGTCTGCCTTTTGGGTCTGGCTGTGGAGAGATGTCTTTCCTTGGGCCAAATGCTTTCAGAAGAGTGAGAAGTGAAAGTCACCATTCTCTTGGGGGGCTGGAGAAATGGCCTAGCGGTTAAGAGTGTTGACCACTCTTGCAGAGGACCCGGGTTTGATCCCCAGCACCCACATGGTGGCTGAGAACCGTCTGTAACTCCAATTCCAGGAGAACTCCAGTTCCAGAGGAATCTGAGACCCTCTTCTGACCTCCGCGGAATTGCAGGACACGGGTGCACAAGCCTACATGCAGATAGTACATTCATTCACATACAAAAATAAATAAAAAAAATTTTAAAAAGTAACCATTCTCTTCAAAATTACACCAGTAATTAAAGTAATTTATGGATTCCAGCTTAAACTTGTGAATTTAAGAACCCTGTACCATGTTCTTCAGATTGTATATACCAAGCACCCATCATCTGCACTGAGTTTCTCTGAGCAAGCATTGTAATATTATCAGGATTTATCGTCAACCAGGATTATGACAGCTTTTTTCCCCTCTGAATAGGAATTCAGCGCTTGCTTCAGGCTTCACTTTTCTTTCTTTTCATGTTACCCTCTGTTAATTTCACTCCTCTATAATATTATTTGCCTGCATTGTTGTGTTTATTGTGTACAGCACATTTTAACTCTATACTGAAAGCTACTTAAGCTTTGCTCTCTGTCCCTCTTTTTCTGGCTCAACCCATTAGACTTTTGAGCTTAATCATCCAAGTCCATTTGTACTAGATTGTTTCCTTTAGAGCTCTGCAAGCCACAAAGTGAAACTGATTAGGATTTTACAGGCCTGGTGATTTCCCTTCCGGCATTGATCCCAAAATAATGCTATAGAATCAGGAGCTGATGAATCATTTTGGCAGCCTTTTGTTTTTGAAAAATTAGCAATTTATGGGTTCCATGGACATGGGAAACTCTCCTTATATCCTGAAGACATTACGACCTTAGAGTAAAACCATCAATGTTGTTTTGGGTCTTGATAAATGTAACATGTTTTTAAAAAATCAAACAGTTTGGGCTGGAGAGATGGCCTAGTGGTTAAGAGCGCCGACTGCTCTTACAGAGGACCTGGGTTCAATCCCCAGCACCCACATGGCAGCTGAGAACCATCTGAAACTCCAATTCCAGGAGAACTCCAATTCCAGGGGAATCCTACAACCTCCGCGGCATTGCATGACACGAGTGCACAAACCTACAATGCAGACAGTACATTCATACACATACAGAAATAAATTAAAAAAAAAAATCAAACAGTTTTCCAGAGAACATTCATTCATGTAAATTTCACTTCTATAAATTTAAATTGTTTGAGGCCTAGCATGGTGATACACACTCATAACCAGCTGTCTGGAGATGGAGACAGGTATATGAATTAAGGTCAAGGTCATCCTGGGCTACAGAAGAACCTGTCTCAAAATTATACATATATAATATAATATAATATAAATATTTATTACTAGGACTGGCTAAAATTATTGTTCTACTGCTGTTCTGTATCTGATGGCTTGAGGCCCTTAACACTAAGCTATCACAGCAGGCTCCAAAGGTATAGATGTGAATCCTCCAGTTTTACTGAAAAGAGATTGAAGCTGAAGTGTGTATGGGTAACTTTTCTTGTGCCACTCAGCTAGTAAGTCTCAAAGCTACAGTCTGACTCTTGTTAGTCTAGATCAGGCTCCCTGAGTGCAGGAAGCAGAGGAGGAAGGCTTCATTTGTCATTTAGATGTTGATTGAGTGGAGATCAAAGGCTGTTGGGAATTGGTTCATCATGGATCTTTGGCCAGGTGTCTGGCTTCTGTCAAATAGTTCTGCCAGATTATAAGGAGTAGCCTGACCATCAAGGATTTCATTGCTACATAGTTCACTGTATCAGTAAGTGAACCATTAGAGAATAAATGCACTTGGGTCATAGTCTTTATTTCTCCTGCCTTGTTTGAGGTATTATTTGATGTAGTAATTCCTTTTCTATTGCTGTGATAAAACACTATGACCAAGGTAACTTATAGAAGGAAGAAAAAAGTTCAGGGGTAAGAGTCCATAATGGCCCGGCATAGGGGTGTGTGACAGTAGAGGTGGCTGAAGCAGAAAGCCAGATGATCACAAGCAGGCACGGGAAGCAGAGCCACTGAAAATCGGACAAGGTTTCCGAACTCTCAAAGTCCTTGCCTAGTGACAACACTTCCATCAGCAAGGCCACACCTCCTAAAACCTCTCAAAACTATACTACCACATTAGGACAAAATGCCCAAATACTTGGCGTCTGTTTGACTCGGGCTGTGATTCCCAAGGCTGGACTCTATCACCTGCCATTTGCTCTTGCCTTCTTGTTCTTCCTGCACCTTTCCCATTGAAACTTGTTCTTGTTTCAATACTATGATAGATTCTTGATTTTTATCTCTATTTTCTTGTCTTTGCCCTAAACATTGCCTACTAGAGTAACATTTTCAAAATAATAAACTTACCTTAGAATGTTGCCCTGATTCTTACTCCATGCTGAGGTGACAAAATTGGGGAACTAATGGAAAGATTGGTGGCTGCCTGGAGCAGGAACTTGAAGATGAAAGAATGAATGAAACATGTGCCTCTGAACAGCAAGTGTGAGTGAAGAGTTCTGGGCTTTGATTTGTGGTAGTGCCTATGTGACCCATGCAGGACAAAATGACAAAGAGTACAAACTTTAATGTCTATTTTGTGGATTTTGTTTTTCTATGTGTAGGCAATATATAAGCATTGGGAGAAACAGTAAAAGGTACATGAGACTATACAGTCCTTGAAATTTTATGTGAATCTTTATTATTCACAAGTTAAAAAGTAAAAGGAACTGTTGTGCTTTAAAATGTTCAAGTTCTTTGGTCACTACTATCTTCATTGTTTCATATAATTTCCTTCTGAGGTAATCCATGTTACTGCGTTTGATTTTTCTACTTAGATATTGTTTGAAAGTAATACATGTTTGCTTCCTGACTTAATGATCGAACAAAAAAATATGGTTTATGAAATGCAATGTATATTTTCTGTATCTGGTCGCTACTCTAATAGTTCATTCAGCTAACTAATATTGTATGTTCTGTGTGTTGTGCACTAAAATAGCTGGCTGTGCTACAAGTATAAATGGACATGGAACTTAGTCATCTCAAGAGATTTGCAATCTAGTTGATAGACATAGAAAAATAAGTAAGTTTGCTAAATTCGCATCATTTGAAATATGTTCATTGAAGCAGTGGGGTTCTTGGGAAAATAGTAGTAAAATTCTTGAGATACATTTTAAATAATTGTTCTGAATCAATTCAGCCTTCAGAATTGAAGGTTATGAAAGAATAAGTTACATGTTCATCATATTGTTCATTCTTAACAATATTTTTCAAAAAGATGCTGTGGGGGAGGCAATATTAAAAAGTAGGTTTGGTCTTGAGAGCACAGCTCAGTGATAGAATGTATGGTGTGTGCAAGGCTCTTAGTTCCATCCTCAGACACACCACACACACACACATACACACACACACACACACACACACACACACATGCAAACCCACAATTTCAATTCTTGAATGCTATAGTGGCTGCAGAGAGTACTTTCTGATATGGAAAGAGGACTTGAGAAAATCTGAGCATAGAAACAAAAGGTCATTACTGAAAAGCCTTTAAATATTGCTGAAATAATAACACCAATCTATACTGAGGAAAAAGTGTCAATTGGGAGGAAGATTATTTCAGGAAGGTTCTGTTAAAACTCACCCAAGGTGATTTAAAAAATCTGTATGTGCTGGGCGTGGTGGTTCACGCCTTTAATCCCAGTACTCGGGAGGCAGAGGCACATGGATCTCTGTGAGTTCAAAGCCAGCCTGGTCTACAGAATGAGCTCCAGGCCAGCTGGGACTAAAGGGAGACCCTGTCTTAAAAAGACAAAAAAACCCCACAAAACTGTAGGTTTTCTGTGTCAGATTTAAGAAGCTTCTAATCCATTTGGAAGATGTGTTTATACTCGTATTTGTACAAATAGATGAGCAACATGATGTTGATTTCTCTTGTATAAAACCATACTTTCTTTAGCTTAAGCCTCTCTTTTTTTTTCCTCTTTGCAGTGTATCCTACTCAGTTCATGTATCAGAAGATTACCCAGGTATGCTTTTCTTATTTCAAGTTTTTATTAAAGAACTTAGTTTTTTCTTCTGGAGATTTAAAATATGTGCACTCATATGGAACCAAGAAGTACTGTCAGTAGTCTTAAAGATAGAGAAAAATTCCATTGATTGCTTGTGAAATACTCTAACTCCTAGTTCAGAATCAAAAGTAATTTCATGCCAGATATGGTGGCACACACCTTTAGGCCCAGCACAAGGGAGGCAGAGGTAGGCAGAACTCTGTAAATTCCAGGCCAGCCTGGTCTACATAGTGAGTTCCAGGACAACTGGGGCTGCAGGGAGACCGTGTATCACAAAAACAAAATGAAACAAGCAAACAATAACAAAACAAAAATAAATTTTATGGTGATATCATTCACATGGATGCATATAATAGCTTCATCTTATAAAAGATGAAGTGCTTAATGCAAACTGCCACAAAACAATCAAGTGTCAAAGAAAGGTTTTATAATATCCTTACATCAAACTCTAAACGAATTATTTTAAAAAATAAATTCAAGCATACCTATAGACATATATATTTACATATGCATGTGCACATATACAGAGGAATTGCTGGAAAAAATATCCATTAGATATTTTCCCCATTATTTTTATTTAATTGTATTCATACCAAGTGAACCAACATTTAGCTCCCTCTTGTGGCCAAGGGGTATTCTGTAGGTATTTCTTCACCTGAAGGGAACCCCACTTGGAAGTAGGACTTGGTTCAGTGTAAAATTTTAAATTTACTGGGAGGCAGAGGCAGGCGGATCTTTGTGAGTTCAAGGCCAGCCTGGTCTACAGAGCGAATTCCAGGACAGCTGGGGCTACAGGGAGACCCTGTCTCAAAAAGACCAAATCAGAAATTTAAATTTACTTTTATCTTAATTTTTTGGCCCTTCTGAGAATTGAAGGAACAAGTTTGTGCATGCTAGTCAGTGCTCTGCCCCTGAGCTACATGCCCCACTCTTTAAAAATTGTAATTTTATAATAAAACAGTGATTATCATTTGTGCTGTTTTACTCAATTCCCATGTTGGAGCAAGTTTGTGATAAAGTTCCAGTATAATTTCATTTATACAAGTAGATAGAATTTAAACATATATTTGATTTTCTTAGTCAGATTATATGCAGTTTTGCTTTACTGGAACACAAGGATGTTGTCCAGTCTCATTTTAAACATTCCAACAGAATTTTGAACATCAAAATACATTATATTGAGTACTGTTTACCAAGAGCCTCTGTGTGTATAGTTGCCTCAATTCTAAAGGCAGTGGCAGTTGAAATATTCATACTTGAAGAGATGTTTTGAGAGGCCAAATGATTCTTCTCAGGGACTTAAGTAATATAGTGGGAAAAGAGTATGAATTTCAATTCCGATTTCCATTGCTTCTTGGGAAGTCATGTTAGTTCTTTTATTGAGCTTCAAAGTGAATGTTAGTACTACATGTTCCCTGTTACTCAATTATAATCCATACGTATTTGAGAGTTGTTAGTTAATATGAACAGCTTTTCAGATTGCCAGTGTTTTATAAAATTATGCGTTTGTTTTTACTTTCTAACGGCCATCCCTCTATACTGGATGGAACTTCTAGAAAAAATTTTAACAGTAGATATGAAAGTTGGCAGTTGTATCTCTCAAAATTAGTATGTTTCCAATTCTCAGAGAAAAAGCATCATTCCTTTTTTTATTGGCTACTTTAAAAATATTAATGACTATTAAATATATTGAATTTATGCTTGGCATCTTTTGAGGTATCATTTTCTCCTTTAAACAGAAAGATAGTGAGTTATTTTAGTGGGCATCTTAATGCTTATCTATCAGAATAGTGTGTATTTTGTTTTATACTTTGGTATTACAGACTTACTAATGGAACTGAATGGTTCTTTGAACTAGCAAGCAAATTTGTCTTTTTAGGTATGGTTCTCAGACAGTTGTATTTTTCTGCCATAATTATTGATCTGTTTGTTCTTGGTTTTTAAATCGTGTGTTCTTTTTGAAAATCTCTAAGTTGCTGAAATGTCCCTTTAGTAGAATGTGTTTGATACTGTTTGTTCTATCATTGTTTACAAAAAAGTCTTCTACATCTTTGGCTCTTTCTCCCTTCTCACGTCTATTGTTTAGATTTGTTCTTTCTTATCTTTCCCATTTCTTCCCACCCATTTGCCTTTCAAGAAGTTTACCTGTTTCAAAAATTCTTTCAAACAAATAGCTTACTTTCCTGTTATTTTTAATTACTAAATGCAATAATCTTGACATTGCTCTTATTAATTCCTTCTGGTAATCTTCCATAGGCTGATTTTCCCCACCTTTTCTGGATTGTTTGGCTCAAATATTAGCTGACCACTGAGTCCTGGAGGCCTGGGGTTTCTTTGCCCTCAACAGTGAGTCCTCATCGTCATCATAGGCAGGAGGAGTCCCTTGTCTCCCTTCAGTCCCTAGAAACAGGGTTTTCAGTTCACAGTTTTGTGCTCCTACCTAGTACCATTGTCAGGCACTCATTTCCTGGTTTGTTTCTGTAGAAATGAAGATTTAAAGTCTTTCATTGCGTGGAGTAGACATGACAAAGGGACAAGATCACTCTTCAAAATCAAGTGAACAAAAAAGGGGGGGGTTCTGGAGAGATGGCTTGGCTCAGCAGTTAAGAGCACTGACTGCTCTTGCAGAGTACCTGGGTTTGATTCCCAGCACCCACATGGCGGATAAGAACTGTTTTTAATGCCGGGTGTGGTAACACGTGCCTGTGATCCTAGCACTTGGGAGGCAGAGGGCAGAGGCAGGTGGATCTCTGTGAGTTCATGGCCAGCCTGGTTTACAGAGTGAGCTCCAGGCCAGCTGGGACTTAAAGGGAGACCCTGTCTCAAGAAAACACACAAAAAATCAAGTGAACAGACAAAGCATGAGTGTACTTCTTAATGGATTTCACAGAGAAGATTTTAATTATTTGGACATGGGTTTGAGAATGGTGTATTTGGGGTGAATGGGTGCTGGTTTCTGGATTATTTGCCCCCGTGAATCCAGAGTCTTGACTTTCACTTAACAGACATGAACGCTGTATCTAACTTTGTGAATTAACTACTTAAAGGAGAATTAGAATCCCAATACTCTATTAAACAAAAACCCTTAAAATTATTTTTATAGTTAGTAAATAAGCATTTATATCTTAAAAGATACTGCAGCTTTTGAGATTATATATTTTCTGTGTTTAAAACACAACACAGTGACAAAGCACTGACTTTTGAATTCTGAATGATTCAAGGTTTAATTACTTACTAATTGTGTAGTCAATTAATTGCTTCATTAATTTCAGAGAATTTCTTAATTCCTTTTAGCCTTGGTTTCCTTATCTTGTAAAAATGGTTGATGGTTAGTTTGAGAAATGGCAAATAGAACATTCAGAGAAACTTATCGGGATTATATTAGGAAACCAATATAATTATTTTTTATCAATATCATTTTCTTTTCTCTTAAGTTACATAGCAGTGAAGAATAGAATGACTTGACCCTGTAGTAAAATCAAATAAAATCCACATTTCAAGATATACTCTTCTGTAGTTCTCTACTCTTCTCTTTCCAGTTGTCTATAAAAGTTATGGTAATGGCCGCAGTGTTTTGGCAGGGAAGAGAAACAAAAATACAATGTTAACAACTTTTTTAAAATTAATTTTATTTATTTTTGTATGTGTATGAGTGTACTGTCTACATGCAGGTTTGTGCACCTGTGTCGTGCAATGCTGCGGAGGTCAGAAGAGGGTCTCGGATTCCCCTGGAACTGGAGTTCTCCTGGAATTGGAGTTACAGACGGTTCTTAGCCGCCATGTGGGTGCTGGGGATCTAACCGGGGTCCTCTGCAAGAGCAGTCGGTGCTCTTAACTGCTAGTCTATCTCTCCAGCCCCACAACTTTAAGAAAGACCCATATGTGCTCTATAAATCATGCATTTAAAGAACCTGTCTTCAGAGGTTTAAAGAAGAAGGAGGGGGAGGAGGGGGAGGAGAAGGAGGAGAAGGAGGGGGAGGAGGAGGAAGAGGAGGAGGAAGAGGAGGAGGAGGGGGATGAGGAGGAAGAGGAGGAGGGGGAGGAGGAGGAGGAAGAGAAGGAAGAGGAGGAGGATGAGGAGGAAGAAGAGGAAGAGAAGGAAGAGGAGGAGGAGGAGGAGGAGGAGGAGGAGGAGGAGGAGGAGAGGAAAACAAAACAAAGCAAAAATGACAGACAGAAATAAAATAAGACAAAACCCCAAAGCAGTGCTAGTCAAGTGAGAAAATTCCAAGTGTGAAGGAATTTGAGTCGGAAAGAATCCTGGCCTGTCTCACTGACTATGTCACCTTAAACACATTCTTTAACTATATCTACACCTTACTTTTCCATCTCTAAACAAAGATGATGTTACTACAGATGTTTAAATAGTTTAAGAAAGATATAAAGGATGAAAAAGTATTTATTTAAAGGACGAAAAAGAAGACAAGAGATTCCTGTAAATAGGACTATGCTCAAAGGGCTTCTGTAGACGTCCTCATTTTGAGGTTAAGACTGCGACCTAGGTTAAGAGGAATCTAAAATTAGTTGGTGTCAGTGTCCAGATTTTTTCAAAGAAACCTTATTTGTTGGGGGCTGGAGAGATGGCTCAGCAGTTAATAACACTTGGTTGTTCTTGCAGACGACCTAGGTTCTAATTCCAACACCCATATGGTAACTAATAACCATCTGTAACTCCAGTTCCAAGGGATACAACATGCCCTTCTGCCTTCTGTGGGCACTGCATGACAGAGTGCACTTACATGCAGACAATGCACTCATACACATACAATAAAAATCAGTTGAAAACTTTGTCAATCATATATATCCCCAATCAAGCAATGAATATATGCATCTTCACTCGGGCTGTGCGTCAGCTCCTTTGTCTCCCACCTGCTTACTTGCACCCTTTGGCCAGTGGCTTTCCATGGCCCTCGTACAGCTCCCGACAACTACTGCTTCCCTCTCAGCATCTTTCACTTTGGCTCTGTGGAGTTTCAGGTCCGAGATGGCAGTTGTTTTTCTGTTTCTGGCTTGTTTCTCTTATGCTAGTGTTCTTCAGATTAACTCACATTATTTCAGGATTTCCTTTTCTTTTTGTTGCTGAGTAGAGCATTCTGTTGTATATATTTACTGTGTTTGCCTAGTCATTTATGTGACAGACACTCAGGTTGTTTCCAGTCTTGGTCAGGGTGGGTGAACAATGCTCCAAGCACAGGAGAAGTGATATTTCTTGGCTGTCTGGATTTCCTTTCATTTGGCAAATCCAGAAGAGGGATTGCTAAGCTAGATAACCTAAAAGAAATGGACAAATTCAGACTATGCAGACAGAATCCTCAAGGATTCTAAACAGAGTAATGAATAAAGAGATTAGTCAGTTATTAAAAACCTCCCAGTAGAGAAAAACTCACAGCCAGAATGTGTCTTGGGTGAATTCTCAGCCCTTGAAGAATTACCGCTAGTCTTTTCTTAACTCCCCAAGTGGAGAATGTGGAGATTTGATATCTTCTTAACTCTGCCTCCTTTCTGGTGATAAATTAGATACGCATGGCCTATTATATACTAACCAGTTTAATGCATCATATTTTAAAACGAGAACATTCTGCTTGGGGAAGTATTAATAAGTCAAAAACAGAATTTAAATATATGACAGTGTCTAAATACTAATCAAAATACAAACAGGTAGGAAATATCTTAGCAGATATTTGAAAATAATCCTGTCCTTCAGCAGTATGCAATAAAGATTTACCAAATTATTTTCTCTTCAGTTAAATCTTACTGCCTCCGGTAGTTGAACTATTTGAGGATTTTAAATTGATTTGTCTTTCTGGTTTAATTTTGATGAATTCTTATATATATTACTTTATGTGAAGAAATCCATTTTTTGGTAGAAAAATCTGTTAAATTGAGTTACATACTGTATTACCTCCTGCCTTTGTACTTTCCCTAAGTATAATGGGATGATTTACTTGCCTCTAGCCACACATCATTGGATGGTGCTGTCAATAGCAATTGCTGTGCAGTCTGTGGATTATTCTGGCTTCCAATTGGCACCTACCTTTTCTAATCTGTTGCTCTAATACCTGTCCCTCCTTTCTATTTTGTTTCTTTCATTAGTTTTGAATTTTTAATTGAATTTTCATGATTTTCATGCAATATAGTTTGATGACGTTTAGATCCGTTCCCATCTCCCGGCATCCCCACTGCCCTCTGCCCAGTTTAATGAACTCTCATATATATAATGTGGCCTACAGAGCCTACTTTCTGTCTCCCAATGTCCTTCAGTGTGCGTAATCCACTGAGCCCACCAAGAGTTCCTGTAAGACATGTTTCTCCTCCTCCCAGCAGCCCTCAGTTCCATAAAAGTTTCTTAGGTTGGGTTGGGAAATCTTACCCCCTTCCCCACGTCTGTGTTGGGATTTTGTCTGGTTTGAGCTGGCATAGGACCTGTGCAGAGCATTGTTGCTGTGGGTTCGTATGAATAAATGACTGATATAGTGTCTCCTGTATCTGAGGATGGCCTTGAACTCCTGACCCTAGTGCTCGGATTACAGGCCTATGCTCTCATGCACACTCAAATGCTTCTATTATTATTATTATTATTATTATTATTATTATTATTATTTTCTCCTTATGTTTTTGCTTTTTTTTTTTTTAATGCTGGGGATGGAATCCAGTGTATTAATACTTAGACTAGCACAATATTATGAAGCACACCTCCAGCCTCTTCTGTCCTTTTGTACAGGGAAGTATAATTAGTTTATATACAAAATAACTTCAGATCAGTCAGAGTAAGTGAAAGTTTAAGAGAAAAAAAAAACAGTGTGTCTCTAAAGTTAGGCCCAGTGGCACTTGCCTATAATCCTAGTATTTGGGGATGGGGGTGCTCAGGCAGGAAGGTCTCAAGTTCAGGGTCAGCCTGCGCTGTGCAGGGAGACCACGTCTAGAAAAAAATATCTAGCTTTAATGGAGTCTCTTCCCCTTCCCCTTCCCCTTCCCCTCCCCTTCTTCCCCCTCTGATCCTCCCTCCTCCCTTCTCCCTCCTTCCTCCTTTTCTCTGACCTATTGACAGAAGAGACTCCAGATAAGTAGTCAGGGCCTTGGTGTCAAAACAAGGTGAATTTATACAAGATCTGCTTCTTACTCTGTGAGGCCACTTAATGAACATGAAAATTTCACATTTTCCTTAGTGGTATCTGAAAATTAAACAACCCAAAACTTGTGATTAACAGTAATCAGAGTGATGAGTCATACTTCAGATCTCATCCATTGCACCCCTTTTTCACCTTCCTGAATAATTTAATGAAGCTTTGTACTTTGAGGCTTTGCAGTGGAGAGAGGAGAGAGAGAGAGAGAGAGAGAGAGAGAGAGAGAGAGAGAGAGAGAGTTGTGTGTATATATCATTTACTTACTTAATCTTAAGGTCTAAAAATAGCTCATTCAGCAGGGAGGGGAACAATATTGACTTAGATCTATCAACTAACAACCATGTTCTCACTATACTGATAATGCCATTATTAAAACCTGTCTCAATATTTTTAAAGATGTCATCAGTTTTCTGATACTAATTTCCCTTAGCAGAAATCAATTCGTCTTCCTCTGTGTTGAAGCTGTTTTACTATACATTAGGTCATTGGTGGTTGTGTTAATAGGAAAATTGCCTTTTAGATCTGTTTCATTTATTTGTGTGTGCACATGTGAGAATTAGATCACAGGATAACTTGTGGGAATCACTTCTTTTCTTCCATCCGACATGTGAGACCCAGAGGTTGACTTTGGGCTGTCAGCCTTGCTGGCAAGGGTCTCCACTTCCTCAGCCATCTCAATGGCCTTACAGGACAATTGCTAATGAGCTATTGACATGTTCATTAAATAGCTATCTTACAGATGTGCTTTAATCATCAGTGAAGCAAGTACATAAACATCTAGGCATTATAGTATTATAATGTAATAGTATTTTGCCATATACTTTAAGATCTGTAATTATTAGAGAAATTGGTAAACTTGTAAAAATATATTTTTTTCTAAAGGAAACAACATAATGAACAAGAAAATTAGACTTTATGGTATAATGTAATGTTCCGTGTACGGTTCATTTAGATAAAATTGATTTGTAGAAGAATGATAGTTGTGATATTTAATAACAACTTAGTGTAGCACTATGGAGAGTGGGATTTCAGCAGAATGGTGGTGGTCAGTGATCTTGAGCTTGCCCTTCCCTGTGTCTCTTTTCCTTTTCTTCCCTTCCTCAAAGATTTTTTTTCTATTTTGTTTTAGGCAGTCTCTGTATGTGATGGAGGCTACCCTCAAACCTGAGATCCTCCTGCTTTTGTCTCTCAGAGTTTGGAATTATGGGTGTGGCAGTGTCTTTGGTTTCCAGGGTTTATTACTGTTGTTGTTTGTTTTTTGAAGACAGGCATCAAAGTGCTGGAATCAGAGGCATGTACCACTATACCCAATTTCTTTTTAAGAATTTTATCAAGAGCTCTTTAGTTTCTTCCTCAGCTGAGTACCCTGCTTTCTGAAGTAGACACTGGTGCTAAGCAGAATGCTCTTTCATAAGGTGAGCCAACCAATTGCATCCAAATGATTCCTTGCCTTAGGGCACATTAGAAATGCATTAGGAACCAGGTAGGTGGTAGATGCCTCCTGGAACCCCAGCGCTGGGAGACTCAAGCAGGAGGATCTTTGTGTTCAAGGCCAGCCAGGGCTATATAGTGAGACCCTGTCTCAAACACCCACTCTCCCTAGTGAAAGGAGGGTGTGGTTTTGGATATGTTCTATTGAAAATCTGCATTTTTGTAGGAGATACAAACATCTCGGAGGAATCCTCAAATTTATGCTTAATTTTTATCTTTGCAAACGATATATGCATTCAAGATCCTATGTCTTTATTCATATTTCCTTGCAGACAATACATATGTGTCAAGTTCAGAAAATGATGAAGATGTTCTAGTTACTACAGAGCCAATTCCTGTAATTTTCCACAGAATAGCAACAGGTAATAGTAATGCAACATTTTTTTTTACCTTAGATTAATTTTTCTTAAATTGAAGGTAACTTTGGTGATTTTTGCTGTCACTATAACATATATATATATATATATATATATATATATTCCATAAATCTGTTTATATAAATTTTATATCTAAAAATGTTAGTTTGATTTGTAATAATGTGGAAATGTATCAATACCTTGCTCTTTTAAAAGTATTTTCCTCCGGGGCTGGAGAGATGGCCTAGCGGTTAAGAGCACCGACCGCTCTTACAGAGGACCCGGGTTCGATCCCCAGCACCCACATGGCGGCCGAGAGCCGTCTGAAACTCCAATTCCAGGAGAACTCCAGCTCCAGGGGAATCCGAGACCCTCTTCTGACCTCCGCGGCATTGCACGACACGGGTGCACAGACCTGCATGCAGACAGTACATTGATACACATACAAAAATAAATAAAAAATTAAAAAAAAAAAAATTAAAAAAAAAAAAAGTATTTTCCTCCATTGGGACACAGCTAGAAAGGCTGAATATGGAAATGGATCAGGGTTGTGAAGCCTCCGGGAGGCATGTAACGAGGGCTGAAGACGTCTGTCCATGTGCTTGCTTTTCCATTTGATAACACTTATCTGCATGATGAAAAATCAGAATAGCTTGTATATTTTATAAATCTCCAATATAACATATTTTCAAAATATCCCTTAAGTATTTTACTAAAGGGAGAGACTGGCCTAGGGTGTTTGTATATAGAAACTCATGGATGTTTGCTAAATAACATGTGAAGACCTAAAGTAATTTAAAAATTATAACTTTCTTTCAGAATTAAGAAAAACAAATGATATTAACTGTTGCTTATCCATAAAGTCCAAATTGCAAAAGGAAAATGGGGAGGTATGTAAGTTATACTTCATACTTTTTTTATTTTTAAGCGTTTAGACTTTTCAAAAATTTGATAGATGTTTGTATTTAATATCTCATTTAGATTAAAGTTGCATATGATGAATGAAACACAAACTCATGACTTGGAGGATTTTTGCATGGTAGGAAGTATGACTTAAAATGAATTCTGCAGAGAAAGTTTCTTTTTGAAATAATAGGACCTATGATTTAAATCTAAATAAAATATATATTCCATTTCATTTACTTTACATTCTTTTTATCATGTTGTGTAATTCACAAAGAAACACTCTTACGCCTTGTTTCAACTATACATAGCTATACATAGCTATACATAATTTTGATGAAGCCCTTAAAGTTTTGTTTGTAGAAAATGGTTGCTTTAGCATTAAGTACCACAGAGGGTGGGTCGAAACTATTTTTCAGTGTTTAAAAAGAACCACATAAATCCACTCTTAGGTCTTCCTTTCAATTTTTTACTGGAATCTATGAATACGTTTCTGGAATTTAAACTGAGGAAGGTGCAGTGGGACCAAAAATTTTAATTGAAAATCACCCTGACAATATGACCCTTTCTTTCTTCTAGCTCCACACCATTCGTTGTTTTCTGCCTTCCTTGTCCACCTTGAGAATTGCTGCTTGAATAAAGCTGTTACCAAAGCCTGTTAAAATCTCACATAGTTCAGAGTCTCTTCCTTTGTTTTCCTCAAAAGCTTGAAATTTAGGAATGATTAGAAACATGGGTAGATGGAGTCTCGCATCCCCCAAACACTGTGCTGTTTTGTTTTTGTCTTTTACTTTGCTAATCAGGACAGTGATAGAAATGCCACGATGAATTTTCATTGTACTTCAGACACCTAACAGATGTGCTTCTGTTAATTAAAAACCCAGACTTTAAGTTAAAGCTTATTAAATTAAACATCATTTTTTGAAATCTGAATTCCAAGACAAATAACTTCTGCATACTGAAAGTTCTCTTTGTGTTATGATTCATCCTTGGTTTCATAATTTGATTTTTATATTATTACATTCTACATTTCCTTTCCTTCGAACTATTGTTTTGAGTTGGCCATGAAAGTGAGATCAATCTTTGATAATGTGACAGAACTTTTTAATAAAAATTGAATTACTGTGAGCTTGCCAAATGTCTTATCAGGACAAGACTGCAAGTATAATTGATTACACCCATGAGCTGTGTGGGTCTGGGCACAACTGCTTGCAAATTGGTTTTACATGAAGGATGCTTGTACTCACAAATTATCACCTATTGTTAAAAAAAAATGAAAACAAAACAAAACAAAAAAGCAGAGAAAGATGCAGAAAACTTATGGCAGAATGCAC
>VZQC01003434.1:2010929-2240657 GCA_009823505.1 Rhizomys pruinosus | reverse complement strand
TTTTTTTGTCTTTTTGAGACAGGGTCTCCCTGTAGCCCCAGCTGTCTTGGAACTCACTCTGTAGACCAGGCTGGCCTTGAACTCACAAAGATCCACCTGCCTCTGCCTCCTAAGTGCTAGGATTAAAGGCATGCACCACCATGCCCGGCTTACCTTTCTTAAAAAGGAGCTAAATCCATCTAATACTGTCTTTTACTACCTTTTGTTCTGAAGTCGTACTGCACCAAGGAAGTGTTATGTATAAAATACATTCAGTCTGCACAAAACATGTCCATTATGCCTACTTTCTACTTTATTTTCCAAAGAAGGTAAAGGAGTTTGGTCACTGGAACTGTCTTTATTGTTTTAAGGAGTCAAGGCAGAATAGCACTGTGGAAGAAGACTCTGAAGGTGACAACGATTCTGAAGAATTTTACTATGGAGGACAGGTAAGTAAACCTGTGCCCCTTACCCAGTCTCAAAGTTCTTCTCATGGTCCTACTTGTCCTTAGTGGAAGAGCCTAGAAGTTGTTCATTGTATGATTAATAAGTAGAAAATCTGAGTAACTTGCTTCTTAGTTCTCTATGTATTTTCAGAAATTAAGATTGCCTTTGTAAATCTCTTCACTGAAGCAATCTAGTTATATTGAAGTTGCCTTAATTAGTGACAGAGACGTTGCACATTGCATCTGATTGTGATTTTCCTCTGGGCTTTTACATGATTACTTTCATTATTGTTAATGCTGTGGTTAGCATGCATGGAAACGGGCTCCACTGCGGCAGTGTCCTGCTGACTTGCTGGTCCTCTTCCCTCCCCCCAAGTAGTCTCTTCTCTGCTTTTGAAACAGCTGTGCCATCCTTCTTTCCTTTCAAAGTCTCTCATCAGTTTCTTGTTCTACACACACGCACATCTAGGTTTCACATATGAGTGAAAACTGTGTTTGGCTTTTTGACAGACTTAACAATAAATAGTTATTTTTACATAAATTTTAATTTTTTGATATATTCATATATAAGTACTGAATCATGCTATTTCCATTCTTCCCTCCTCAGTTTCTCCTGTGCACACCCAACTCTTTTATTTTTTTATTTTTATTTTTTTTTTTTAATTTTTTTTTTTTTTTTTTTTTTTTTTTTTTTTTTTTTTTTTTTTTTAATGCTGGGGATGGAATCCAGTGTATTAATACTTAGACTAGCACAATATTATGAAGCACACCTCCAGCCTCTTCTGTCCTTTTGTACAGGGAAGTATAATTAGTTTATATACAAAATAACTTCAGATCAGTCAGAGTAAGTGAAAGTTTAAGAGAAAAAAAAAACAGTGTGTCTCTAAAGTTAGGCCCAGTGGCACTTGCCTATAATCCTAGTATTTGGGGATGGGGGTGCTCAGGCAGGAAGGTCTCAAGTTCAGGGTCAGCCTGCGCTGTGCAGGGAGACCACGTCTAGAAAAAAATATCTAGCTTTAATGGAGTCTCTTCCCCTTCCCCTTCCCCTTCCCCTCCCCTTCTTCCCCCTCTGATCCTCCCTCCTCCCTTCTCCCTCCTTCCTCCTTTTCTCTGACCTATTGACAGAAGAGACTCCAGATAAGTAGTCAGGGCCTTGGTGTCAAAACAAGGTGAATTTATACAAGATCTGCTTCTTACTCTGTGAGGCCACTTAATGAACATGAAAATTTCACATTTTCCTTAGTGGTATCTGAAAATTAAACAACCCAAAACTTGTGATTAACAGTAATCAGAGTGATGAGTCATACTTCAGATCTCATCCATTGCACCCCTTTTTCACCTTCCTGAATAATTTAATGAAGCTTTGTACTTTGAGGCTTTGCAGTGGAGAGAGGAGAGAGAGAGAGAGAGAGAGAGAGAGAGAGAGAGAGAGAGAGTTGTGTGTATATATCATTTACTTACTTAATCTTAAGGTCTAAAAATAGCTCATTCAGCAGGGAGGGGAACAATATTGACTTAGATCTATCAACTAACAACCATGTTCTCACTATACTGATAATGCCATTATTAAAACCTGTCTCAATATTTTTAAAGATGTCATCAGTTTTCTGATACTAATTTCCCTTAGCAGAAATCAATTCGTCTTCCTCTGTGTTGAAGCTGTTTTACTATACATTAGGTCATTGGTGGTTGTGTTAATAGGAAAATTGCCTTTTAGATCTGTTTCATTTATTTGTGTGTGCACATGTGAGAATTAGATCACAGGATAACTTGTGGGAATCACTTCTTTTCTTCCATCCGACATGTGAGACCCAGAGGTTGACTTTGGGCTGTCAGCCTTGCTGGCAAGGGTCTCCACTTCCTCAGCCATCTCAATGGCCTTACAGGACAATTGCTAATGAGCTATTGACATGTTCATTAAATAGCTATCTTACAGATGTGCTTTAATCATCAGTGAAGCAAGTACATAAACATCTAGGCATTATAGTATTATAATGTAATAGTATTTTGCCATATACTTTAAGATCTGTAATTATTAGAGAAATTGGTAAACTTGTAAAAATATATTTTTTTCTAAAGGAAACAACATAATGAACAAGAAAATTAGACTTTATGGTATAATGTAATGTTCCGTGTACGGTTCATTTAGATAAAATTGATTTGTAGAAGAATGATAGTTGTGATATTTAATAACAACTTAGTGTAGCACTATGGAGAGTGGGATTTCAGCAGAATGGTGGTGGTCAGTGATCTTGAGCTTGCCCTTCCCTGTGTCTCTTTTCCTTTTCTTCCCTTCCTCAAAGATTTTTTTTCTATTTTGTTTTAGGCAGTCTCTGTATGTGATGGAGGCTACCCTCAAACCTGAGATCCTCCTGCTTTTGTCTCTCAGAGTTTGGAATTATGGGTGTGGCAGTGTCTTTGGTTTCCAGGGTTTATTACTGTTGTTGTTTGTTTTTTGAAGACAGGCATCAAAGTGCTGGAATCAGAGGCATGTACCACTATACCCAATTTCTTTTTAAGAATTTTATCAAGAGCTCTTTAGTTTCTTCCTCAGCTGAGTACCCTGCTTTCTGAAGTAGACACTGGTGCTAAGCAGAATGCTCTTTCATAAGGTGAGCCAACCAATTGCATCCAAATGATTCCTTGCCTTAGGGCACATTAGAAATGCATTAGGAACCAGGTAGGTGGTAGATGCCTCCTGGAACCCCAGCGCTGGGAGACTCAAGCAGGAGGATCTTTGGTGTTAAGGCCAGCAGGGCTATATAGTGAACCGGTCTCAAACACCCACTCTCCCTAGTGAAAGGAGGGTGTGGTTTTGGATATGTTCTATTGAAAATCTGCATTTTTGTAGGAGATACAAACATCTCGGAGGAATCCTCAAATTTATGCTTAATTTTTATCTTTGCAAACGATATATGCATTCAAGATCCTATGTCTTTATTCATATTTCCTTGCAGACAATACATATGTGTCAAGTTCAGAAAATGATGAAGATGTTCTAGTTACTACAGAGCCAATTCCTGTAATTTTCCACAGAATAGCAACAGGTAATAGTAATGCAACATTTTTTTTTACCTTAGATTAATTTTTCTTAAATTGAAGGTAACTTTGGTGATTTTTGCTGTCACTATAACATATATATATATATATATAGATATATATATGTCCAGAAAATCTGTTTAATATAAATTTTATATCTAAATGTTAGTTGATTGTAATAATGGGAAATGTAATCAATACCACATTGCCATCTTTTAAAAGTATTTTCTACGGGGCTGGAGAGAGGGCCTAGCGGTTAGAGCACCAACCGCTCTTACAGAGACCGGGTTTGATTCCCAGCACGCCACATGGCGGCCCGAGAGCCGTCTGAAACTCCATCCAAGAGAACTCCAGCGCCAAGGGAATCCGAGACCCTGTCCTGACGTCCGAGGCATTGCACGACAACTGGTGCACAGACCTGCATGCAGACAGTACATTGATACACATACAAAAATAATAAAATTAAAAAAAAAAAATTAAAAAAAAAAAAAGTATTTTCCTCCATTGGGACACAGCTAGAAAGGCTGAATATGGAAATGGATCAGGGTTGTGAAGCCTCCGGGAGGCATGTAACGAGGGCTGAAGACGTCTGTCCATGTGCTTGCTTTTCCATTTGATAACACTTATCTGCATGATGAAAAATCAGAATAGCTTGTATATTTTATAAATCTCCAATATAACATATTTTTCAAAATGAGCCCTTAAGTATTTTACTAAAGGGAGAGACTGGCCTAGGGTGTTTGTATATAGAAACTCATGGATGTTTGCTAAATAACATGTGAAAGACCATAAGTAATTTTAACAATTATAACTTTTCTTTCAAGATTATAGAAAGAAATGATATTAAAACTGTTCTTTCCATAAAGTCCAAATTGCAAAAGGAAAATGGGGAGGTATGTAGTTAAATTACATATTTGTTTTATTTTTAAGCGTTTAGACTTTTCAAAAATTTGATAGATGTTTGTATTTAATATCTCATTTAGATTAAAGTTGCATATGATGAATGAAACACAAACTCATGACTTGGAGGATTTTTGCATGGTAGGAAGTATGACTTAAAATGAATTCTGCAGAGAAGTTCTTTTTGAAATATAGGACCTATGGATTTAAATCTAAATAAAATATATATTCCATTTCATTTACTTTACATTCTTTTTATCATGTTGTGTAATTCACAAAGAAACACTCTTACGCCTTGTTTCAACTATACATAGCTATACATAGCTATACATAATTTTGATGAAGCCCTTAAAGTTTTGTTTGTAGAAAATGGTTGCTTTAGCATTAAGTACCACAGAGGGTGGGTCGAAACTATTTTTCAGTGTTTAAAAAGAACCACATAAATCCACTCTTAGGTCTTCCTTTCAATTTTTTACTGGAATCTATGAATACGTTTCTGGAATTTAAACTGAGGAAGGTGCAGTGGGACCAAAAATTTTAATTGAAAATCACCCTGACAATATGACCCTTTCTTTCTTCTAGCTCCACACCATTCGTTGTTTTCTGCCTTCCTTGTCCACCTTGAGAATTGCTGCTTGAATAAAGCTGTTACCAAAGCCTGTTAAAATCTCACATAGTTCAGAGTCTCTTCCTTTGTTTTCCTCAAAAGCTTAAATTTAGGAATATTAGAAACATGGGTAGGGATGAGTCTCCGCATCCCCCAAACACTCTGGTGCTGTTTTGTTTTTTGTCTTTTACTTTGCTAATCAGGACAGTGATAGAAATGCCACGATGAATTTTCATTGTACTTCAGACACCTAACAGATGTGCTTCTGTTAATTAAAAACCCAGACTTTAAGTTAAAGCTTATTAAATTAAACATCATTTTTTGAAATCTGAATTCCAAGACAAATAACTTCTGCATACTGAAAGTTCTCTTTGTGTTATGATTCATCCTTGGTTTCATAATTTGATTTTTATATTATTACATTCTACATTTCCTTTCCTTCGAACTATTGTTTTGAGTTGGCCATGAAAGTGAGATCAATCTTTGATAATGTGACAGAACTTTTTAATAAAAATTGAATTACTGTGAGCTTGCCAAATGTCTTATCAGGACAAGACTGCAAGTATAATTGGATTACACCCATGAGCGGTGTGGGTCTGGGGCACAACTGCGTGCAAATTTGTTTTACATGAAAAGGAATGCTGTTTACTACAAATTAAGCACCTTTGGTAAAAAAAAATGAAAACAAAACAAAACAAAAAGCAGAGAAAGATGCAGAAAACTTATGCAGAATGCACTATCTGCGATGGGGAGGGGGTGGGGTGGGGGTGAGGGAAGGGGATATATGCCTGAACGGAAAAAAACAAAAATTGGAAAATGATGTATGAAATACACAAAAGCATCAATAAAAATAAATTAAATGAAATAAATAAATAGTGTTAATGTATAACAAATATTAAATTGCAAATATTAACATCAGTGGAAGAAAACTTTAAGAAAGGCTTACTTACCTTTAACCAACTTTCAGTAAACTTTTTTTCTGTTCCCTCCCTTCCTTTTGATTCCTTTTGTTTCTTTTCTTTTTCTCTTCCTTTCTCTCTCTCTCTCTCATTTTTTGAGACCCAGTCTCCTTGTAGCCCTGGCAGGCCCATAACAACTCACTGTGTAAACCAGGCTGGCCTTGAACTCGCAGAGATCCTTCAGCCTCTGCCTCTGGAGTGGCTGGGACAAAGAGGTTTATTACCAGGCACTGGCAATAAACCTTCCGTTTTGTTTTTTTTTTTTTTTTTTTGTCTTTTGAGACGGGTCTGCCCTGGAGCCCCAGCTGTCTTGGAACTCCTCTGTAGACCCAGCTGGCCTTGAACTACACAAAGATCCACCTGCCTCTGCCTCCTAAGTGCTAGGATTAAAGGCATGCACCACCACCATGCCAGCCTGACCTTCTTAAAAAGGAGCTAATCCATCTAATACTGTCTTTTACTACCTTTTGTTCTGAAGTCGTACTGCACCAAGGAAGTGTTATGTATAAAATACATTCAGTCTGCACAAAACATGTCCATTATGCCTACTTTCTACTTTATTTTCCAAAGAAGGTAAAGGAGTTTGGTCACTGGAACTGTCTTTATTGTTTTAAGGAGTCAAGGCAGAATAGCACTGTGGAAGAAGACTCTGAAGGTGACAACGATTCTGAAGAATTTTACTATGGAGGACAGGTAAGTAAACCTGTGCCCCTTACCCAGTCTCAAAGTTCTTCTCATGGTCCTACTTGTCCTTAGTGGAAGAGCCTAGAAGTTGTTCATTGTATGATTAATAAGTAGAAAATCTGAGTAACTTGCTTCTTAGTTCTCTATGTATTTTCAGAAATTAAGATTGCCTTTGTAAATCTCTTCACTGAAGCAATCTAGTTATATTGAAGTTGCCTTAATTAGTGACAGAGACGTTGCACATTGCATCTGATTGTGATTTTCCTCTGGGCTTTTACATGATTACTTTCATTATTGTTAATGCTGTGGTTAGCATGCATGGAAACGGGCTCCACTGCGGCAGTGTCCTGCTGACTTGCTGGTCCTCTTCCTCCCCCATATCTCTTTCTCTTTGAAAACAGCTGTGCAACCTTCTTTTCCTTTCAAGGTCTCTCAGCAGTTTCGTGTTCTACACACACGCACATCTAGGTTTCACATATGAGTGAAAACTGTGTTTGGCTTTTTGACAGACTTAACAATAAATAGTTATTTTTACTAAATTTAATTTTTTGATAATTCCATATAAGTACTGAATCATGCTATTTCCATTCTTCCCTCCTCAGTTTCTCCTGTGCACACCCAACTCTTTTATTTTTTTCTTTTTATTTTTTTTTTTTTAATTTTTTTTTTTTTATTAATTTTTTTATGTATTTCTGTATTTGTATATCTGAAATGTAATTGTCGCAAGCAAGTCTGTGCAAACCCGTGTCGTGCAATGCGGCGGGAGGTCAGAAGAGGGTGTCGGATTCCCCCTGGACGGGAGTCTCCTGGAATTGGAGTTTCAGACGGTTCAATCGGGCGCCATGTGGGTGCTGGGGATCGAACCCGGGTCCTCTGTAAGAGCGGTCGGCGCTCTTAACCGCTAGGCCATCTCTCCAGCCCCCCAACACACCCAAACTCTTTGTTAAGAACCGTTACACACACACACATACACACACACACACACACACACACAGTGAAATCTCAAATTCATATATGTATTTGCCTTTCTGACAGATTTAATATTTGTTATTTTTATTAAATTTTTTTGAATATTTTCTCTTTTTTAAATTTTATTTTTATGTATGTGGTATGAATGTACTGTCTGCATGTAGGTCTGTCCCACCCTGGCGTGCAATGCCGCAGAGGGTCAGAAGAGGGTGTTGGAATTCCCCTGGATCTGGAGTTCAGATGGTTCGTAGCCGCCAAGTGGGTTTCGGGGATCGAATTCCGGGTCCTCTGCAAGAGCAGTCGGCACTCTTAACCGCTGAGGCTATCTCTCTAACCCCAAATTTTTGATATTTTCATGCATGAATACTATATTTTATTCATTTCCCGTCCCTCTTCAGTCAGCGTCTCCTATACACACACCACCCCATTTTTTTCTATAACTATTCTCCTCGCTCTCTCTCCCTCTCCTCTCTCCGCTTCTCTCTCTCTACACACACACACACACACACCACACACACACAACACACACACACGATCTCCAAGTGTATGTGCAACCTACTGAGACTATTCAGCATTGGTCTACATACATGTATTTAGGGCTGACCAAAGAAGAAACATTTGTACGGGCTGGAGAGATTGGCCTAGTGTTAAGATCACCGACTGCTCTTGCAGAGACCGGGGTTCGAGCCCCAGCCACCCACATGGCGGCTGAACCATCTTTAACTCCAGTTCCAGGGGAATTCGACACCCGCTCTGACCTTCTCGCGGCATTGGCACGACATGGGTCCACAACCTACATGCGACAGTACGCTTCATAAACACATGAAAAAAAAAAAAAGAAAAAACAAAAAGAAGAAACATTTGTAGGTGATCACACCTCTACGCAAATCCATAGACTGCTAGTTCTAGAACAAAAATGATTAAGTTTATAGAATTTTGATTGTTTCTCTTTATTGAGCAGCCTTATTTATTTGTATTTATTGTTTTGAAAAATTAATATGTGTATATGTCATTATTCAAATATGTGAAAATCATCCAACCAACCCCCCCCCCCCCCCCCCCCTCCTCTTCCCCCCCCCCCCTTTCTCTCCTTTTTTTTTTTTCTTTTTTTTTTTTTTCTTCCAGCACTTTCCACTTACTCCTTCCCCCAACCTTCCTCCCAAATCCCAATGAGAAAAGAAACAAATGACACAGTCAATGAGAAGAAAAAAGAGAGAAAAAAAAGAAAATATCCTGGTTATACATGTGTAGTAAGTACCTCAACAAACTTATCCAGGATGATCTTAAAATTAAATATTGAGCATTTAATTTTAGGGTATGGCTGTCTAATGTATTAAAGTTTTCCTAACCTCCTTGGCAAAAAGTGCTTTAGACCTTGTGTATTATGATGGAAGCATATGATGAAGTGGGCCCTCATAGACAAAGCTAATACAGAAGAGAATTGAAGTAACTGTATTCAGAACAAAAAATCAATAGTTAGTAGATTAGACATAAGCAAGGCAGTAGAAACACAGACACAACAAAAGCAGGCTTCTCTCTACCGAGTAACCGTCTAGCTGTTAGTTTTTCTAATAAAATGATTCTTTAACCAATCAAACACTTTATCATAATATAGAAAGTTCTTCCAAGTTTGATTTTTGTTTACACCACTCATCCTTACAGAGAAGAGCTTGATGCTTTTTCTTCTGTTCTAGATGTTCATTCTAAAAGCTTTCCAGAATGTCTACCAGTCATTTACTTCTTTTTAACATTCCATTTTCTCCTATCGAAGCAGTCCTCACTTGAAACCTTTAAACACAATGTTGGCTGGGCGTGTGGCGCTTGCCTTTTTAATCCTAGCACTTGGGGGACGAGGCAGGCGGATCTTGTGAGTTCAAGGCCAGCTGGTCTACAGAGGTGAGTGTTCCAGGACAGCCTGGGTGCGTACAGGAGACCCTGTCTCGAAAAGACCAAAAAAAAAAAAAAACATGCCAGATTCTCCCAGCCGTATGGTCACCTGGGAACATTTGGCTGTTGGGTCTTTGGTCCTCTGTCTCCTCACCATTTCTGGCTTACCCCTGTCTCAGGTGAGCTACGACGGGGAGCTGCACAAGCACCCACAGCTGGAAGCTGACTTGTCAGCTGTGAGAGAGCTCTATGGGCCACACGCTGTTTCTCTCAGGTAAGCAAATGCCTTCTTGTATGAAGATTAAAACTGTTTAGTAAGCCATTGGCATTTTCTTAAAGGAAAAAAGATGTGTGATCAATTACATTTCAAAGTGTTTTAGTATTCTTTTGTGTTTCTACTGATATAAAGTGGTGCATTTATGAGTACTTTTGCATATTGTTTAAATGTTATATTGATTGTATTAAAGAAATCATTTTCTTGGGCTGGAGAGATGGCCTAGTGGTTAAGAGCACTGACTGCTCTTGCAGAGGACCGGATTCGATCCCCAGCACTCACATGGTGGCTGAGAACTGTCTGTAACTCCAATTCCAGGAGAACTCCAGTTCCAGGGGAATCCGAGACCCTCTTCTGATCTCCACGGCATTGCACGACATGGGTGCACAAACCTACATGCAGACAGTACATTCATACACATAAAAAATAAATAAATAAAATTTTAAAAAAGTAAAAAAAAAGAAATCATTTTCTTTTGGACAGTTAGTTTTAAAAACCAGCATTCTTGAAAAGTATAATTACCTGGGCAAGGTGGTACACACTTTTAATCTCAGACCTTGGGAGGCATTCTGTAGGGCTGAGGCCACCTTGGTCTACAGAGCAGGCTGAAGGCCAGCTGGGACTACAGGGAGACCCTGTCTTAAAAAAAACAAAACAACACAATAAAAAAGTATACTTATCTAGATATACCAGGACATACTTGTCACCCCAGTTCTTGGGAAGCTGAGAGGAGGATAGTTGGTTTGAGGCGAGGCTGGGCTGTATAGCAAGTTCCTTTCTCTACAACAGTGTCCTAATTAGTTACTCAATAATACAGAACTTCTAGTGGACAAGTCATATTGTGATATGGCCCCTAAAAGTAAAACCGTTCCAGCTAGGAGCACTGGATGCTCTTGGAGAGG
The DNA here is from genome assembly GCA_009823505.1 of Rhizomys pruinosus. Lineage (NCBI taxonomy): Eukaryota > Metazoa > Chordata > Mammalia > Rodentia > Spalacidae > Rhizomys > Rhizomys pruinosus. Next base: position 2,230,011 of record VZQC01003434.1, on the reverse strand, counting down.
ACCTAGGTTCAGTTCCCAGTGCCCACTTGGCTACTCACAACCATCTGTGACTCCAGTCCCAGGAGACTGATGCCCTCTTCTGTCCTCTTTGGGAATTGCATGCATGCACTGATACACTTAGTACCTGAAGGCAAAAACTCTCATACACATCAAAATAAATAAGTAAATTAATTAAATAAACAATTTTTAAAAAGACTTAAATGTGCACTCATTTGAATGATGCTGTATTTTATTCTGTAATTTCCTAATTTTTGGTGATATATTTCCCAACTGCTTTTAGTTATACTTAACTGCTGGGACCATTCCCCCCATTCTTATTTATTTTCTCTTTCCTGTCTGGTGTAAGGAAAAGCCATTTCTGTTCTTAGACTGGCGGCTAGGAGTCAAGGTCTGCTTGTTTTAGATTCTTGTTCTTTGCCTACAGTGTAGTCTTTAAGTCCATGGAATTCTAGACTCCTTTCACAGCCTGACCTCAATTCCAGACTCACCTACCCAAACCACCGGGCTGGGGCCGGCTGCCCCAGAACTTAGAACATTTGCACAGTAGTCTGCTTGTCAGGGATTGCTCCCTGCAGATCCCATTGGCAAGGTCAACATCTCTCAGCTCAGGGCAGCTGCCTCAGTTCCTGTTCTGTCTGCCTAGCATCTGGTGGTTGCTGCTGCAGTGGTTGTACTTCTTGTGTATTTTTAGTATTTTTTGTTCCTCCCCTAGACTACAAGTTCTGTGATGGCTGAGGCAGTGCCTTTTTCTTATTTGTTGAACTTGGCTTTGATTTGTTTTTTTAATAATGTATTCTGAAATTTAACATAACATGGGACATACATAAAATAGAAGATTCATTGTAGATTCTTAAGTATTTCCCATGGCAGCATCTGAAAAAAGGACACATTTGTCTAGTTGTTAGTTACAATCCATCCATATTTGATGAAGGTGAGTAAATATTTTTATTTGGGAAGTCAACGCAGCTATGTTTTACACTTGCCAAATACTGCCTTTTGGCTTAGATGTCAGAAATAGTAACTCAGTGCCACGTCTAGTCTAAAGAAGCTAGAATTTTTCACCCCAGGTCCCTTCTTCCACTTCTTGAGGTACATCAGGCCACATATGAGCAACACTGATAGGATTATATTTAGAAAAGCAAGTTTTACAGACTTTAAAACTTTGGCCACATAGCTGTGATAATTCCACAGTTACTCTACTGTGGCCCCAGCTTAAGAGATATGCATATTAAATATCAGGACAGTGTAGGGGCTATTAGTAAATTAGCCAAAACTATAGATTTTTCTGCAGTAGTTAAAACCTTAAAAATTAATTTTAAGTGCATAATTGCCCCACTAAAAACAGCCTATGGAATATAATTACTATGATACAACAAGAATTTAGCTCCTTTTATTCATTTCTTTGTTAGAGGGTTACCTTGGCCTATATACATGGCTTGTATGTATCATTAAAAACTTTTCTAAAATATATTCCCAATATTTTCTGAGGTCATTATCATGTAACTTTAAATTTAAAATTTTTCTTTCTTCACTAAGTAGTTATTTAGCATCTATGGTGAACTCTGTTAGTATTTCCTGTTATAATAATTTCCTATTAATAATATTATTGATAATTATCTGTTGAAATTACACGAATGTTTGGAATTTGAATCACATGAGATACCTAACATCATAAATGGCTTGAAATTTTTCCCTTTGACTATTTCATTTACAACAGTTTTCAATCAACTTGCACCTCAACTCAACACAACCTGTTAGTCTTCCCTTGTCTAGACTTTTTTCTAGCTCTGGAAGATGATTACTGAATAAATAATCTCCTAGAGGTGTCATGGTTTGAAGGTGAATCACAGCAAACTTATTTGATTTACTGAAAGTAAATAAAAATGAATTTGCAGTGTCTTCTGCAGTCCTGGATCAGACATTGGGAAATGGGTAGTTACAAGGTCTTAGAATCTTCTTCCTTGCAGAGTTCTAAGTCTGTTGAAAGCAGACTGTTCTAATTAGCTGTTCCGTTACTTAATTGAGGCTTATAAGAACTTAATGGAGTTTGAAGAGCAAAAGTACCTTAATATGCACATTAGGCTATTTGGTGTCTTTTTTTATGTGACATCTAATGAGAAAGGCAGCTAACCACATCTGAGTTCTTTATACGAGATAGAAATAGCTAATGCCTAGATTGAAGAAAATCCCTTTTATATGCAGGCTAAATGCAGATATAGAAAAGTAATCTTATTAAAATTAGTAATGCTAGCTTAATCTGACCCCTGAATCCAAAACCAAAATAGTGGCTGTTTTGAATCACACATATAAATCTTATTTGGTGTCTTTTACTTGAGGGTGAGTTAGTTCCCTGCAGGATAAACAGCTTGTGTTTATTCTAAAGGTATTCCATCTTGGATCATGCAGTAGCATATATTAGTGTTTCTTGTTATGAATGTAGTCCTCTACTCATTTGTTTATAAAGCAATATTGATATATGTTATTTGAAAATATTCTGAGATGAATAATTTTAGAAAGGCAGAGAATCACAATTTAGAACAATTCTTATTCTCTTATAGGAAAATGATCTTTGTAATTTCTTTGTGAAATATAAAATTTTCCACATATCAGTCTATCCCAGATAACACATCCTTTATGCATGATCATGCCATCTTTCATTTTCAAAACCGAAGTTGCTAGAGGAACTGGAGAGGTGGCTCATGGGTGAAGAGCACCGGCTGCTCTTTCAAGGGACCCTGCTTCAGTAAAATGCACTCACATGGTAATTAACAGTCGTCTATAAATCCAGTTTCAAGGGTTTCAACACCCTCTTCTGGCCTCTGTGGGCACTGCATGCATATGGTATATTTACATACATGCAGGGAAGACATACATATAAAAATAAAAACACCAAAAATCTAATGCCTAACGTAGGCGGGATGCTCCCAAGTTGGTGGCAGTTCCATTTTGATCATCTTCCATGAAGGGACCATTGGGTGAGGTCTTTCTGAATTGATCTTTGAAGAACAGAGTATCCAGAGGTGTGGCCTTAATACACCAACATTACAATTAGCCACACAAATAAAATCATAAATCTTAAATTTAGTTTCTAAGAGTGGGACTGAAGCTGGAGGATACTTGTTTCTCTAGAGAACTCTCAGAACTGACCATCTTCTGGAACTATGCTGATGGAGTTGTTATCTGGAACTCCATTCCTGGAACTATGTCCTGAGTCCAGCCCCACCCATAATTTTATTCAAAATGCTTTCCCCTGCTTTAATGGGGAAGTACAAGCTTGGCTCCATCCTAATCTTAGCAGACCTTCTGGTCTTTTCCTCCCTAGTTCTAGAATATTTCATACATCCGAGATCACACATCCTTCCCACCCTCCACTGTGTTCAGTTGAGATGGGTGCACCGCCTTTCAGCTCTTTGATATGTTAATTCTTAAGAATACTCATGTTCATTCATCCTTTCATTATTTGGGGGGATGGAGGACCAAATTGAGGTTGCCTAGGAAAATGAGATCAGGTGTCAACATCACAAGACACAAGAGCACATGGTGTGGATGGGGTTCATTAAAAGTCCAGATTATTTCCATGGATAAAAGTCATTCCAGTGAAAAGCTTTTTGATTATTGGAGGAACAAACACGCTGAGCTGGACTAATACAGCAAACCATTTTCTCTAAAAGAAAAGAAAAAGTAATAAATAAATGTACAAACCCAACATCAGTCAGGATGGTCCACTTCAATTTCTCTGGACCTCGGATTTCCATTTATACCATCCCTAGGAACAGCTTCTTTGTCTCTAGCTTCTTCCCCTCTGGTCACGTGTTTAGGACAGTGCTTGCCGCCACCTTTAATCCTTACTCTGGTTAGTGCGTCCTGTGTACTTGTGCCATGTTATGAGTCTCCAGGTCTCCTGGATTCTGCTCAGTGAGGTCCCTGTCCTGTTCCTGTCATTCAGTGCCATGTGGAGTGAGATGTCAGTCTTTTTCTGTGTTAAGCCACTGAGATTTTGAAGCTGTATCTTCACATCATTAATGAGCCTACACAGAAGTCTGTTATTCAGCAAAAGAAGAATGGGACTGGACGTCTGTACCATCCTGTCTAGCATATTGATTCTCATTGCTCTGCCTGCATTGAAGGAAGAAATAGTCTTGTCACTGAGATCAGGGAAGTGATGGGAGGAACTGCAGAGTGCGAAGAAACCAAATGAGTGTTTCCCAAAGACGTGCGAACATAGTCTAGATGCAAGCTTCAGTTGCTCAGGTCCTGGACGCCACCTCCGCTCTCAAAGCTTGGACTGTCTTAAAGCAAAACCAAGGGTTTTTAAGCTGAGCACAACATTGTAGTGGCTGTTTCTTCTATATTCCTCTTAGGCACTATTATTTTGTCTTATAAAAGATCATATTCCTCTTATCTGCATCCAATTTTTAAACTCTTTTTTAGCTTGTTGTCTTTTAGAGAAATTTAGACCTACATTGGATAGCAGACTTGAAAAAGCTTCAGTCTTGCCAAGATTTCTTCCTGACTACTGAGTTTGCATATTTCTTGGCCCATTCACAAACATCTCTCCCACGCTGGGCAAAAACACACTTGAGTAGGCACGCAGAGAAAGACATGCAAGCTGTCGAGTTTCAGTTGTCACAGGAAGACATGTGTTTCTTCATAAATTTCTTCTCAAAATATAACTGCTCAATGGCTCAAAGCAGAATTAATTAAATAGCAAATAATGTTTATTCTCAATAACCTGGGCAGAATTATGTATATAAATCTATAGTTTTTTGTAGTAAAGAAAATCTAGGTATCTGAAATGTTATATGTTAAGCTTAATAACAGCTAATTTTGATCAAGTTATAACTATTATAGTCTAATTAATAAAATAAAGTTTTACTGAGGAATGAGACCCAATGTAGTCTAATATTTAATACAGTATACGTCTTCAATATATATTAATATATATTTGAATGTCTCATGAGCATTTTTCAGTTAGTTCCATTGAAACAGGAAATTGAATCGCCAAGAATTCTGTCCTCACAAATACATTATTACTGACAAAGGCATACTTTTTTTAATGTTAGGGATTAAATTCTGGGTTTTGGGTATACTAGACAAACACTCTGCCCTTGAACTCATTATGTAGCTGGGATAGATATTGAACTCCTCCTCTGGCTACCTCTACCTTCCAAATGCCTAGATTACAGATGTGCACCACTGCTCCTGAAAAGTACCTGTATTCCTGAATAATCTGCATCACCTGTGTGTTTCCAAGCATCACGTAATTCAAAAAACATAGACTTAAAGAATAGCTTACCAGGAATTGAGGTCACACTAGATGTCAGAAAGGAACATTTATGCAGCAGTTCTTCTCAGAGCTAGCGTTCCAGGGTAAAACAGCCACATCAGGTCATTTCTGTGTTGTTTCCCTCATCTGAAAACTGAGAATAAAGTCATTTGATTTCATTTCAGTTTGATTTTTTTTCATGATGAATAGAAGCAGTGGACAAAATCATTTTGTCATAAACTTAATCCTCCATTCAGAACATGGTCACAATGCAAGCTGCATTCATACATCACACATTTGACTTGATTCTGCATTTCTGTCCTTGAGATCTTGGGCCACAGAAAGTAATTCAGAAACAGAAGGGATCCTGATAACTGGGTCACTGCATCTGGACAAACTGTAATCATGCTTTGAGTCTCCCAACGGGAAACACAAGATTACTGGCATATCTAAAAAGGGTATCACCACAAAATGAGTTCGCATATATATGCAGTGTGCTATTTGTGAATGCTTTGAAGTGTGGCATTTAAACAGGAACCAGTGTAGCCAATTTCCAGATTTTCCAGATGTATACCTGTTGCAACTCTTTGGAGCCTTTGTCTTGAAGTTGTATGCTTCCCTTCTTCCAAAAATGTTTTAAGGGCTAGAGATACAGGTCAGTGGTTGCTGCTTTTACAGAGCTCCCAGGTTCAGTTCTCAGTAGACACAGGGCAGCTAACACTACCTGTAACTCTAGTTCCAAGAGGATCCTACACTCTGTTTTAGCTTTCACAGCATTATATGCATGGATCCACTTACATACATGCGGGCAAAACACTCATACATGTAAAATTAAAAATTAAATTCATTTTAGAAGTAGGGAGGAAACTAATTTTTTAACAAAATTGTTTTAAGAAATCATATACAAAATATTAATACTTTAAAAGTTCACAATTAATGGTTTTAAATTAGGCACGTTGTGCCTTATTACACCTTTATGGTAAATTCTGTTGAAGTTGTGTGAAAGCTACTTACAGGAAAACAGTTGTGGATAAGGTTTCTCCCTATAGCTGAGTCCTTTTTCTCTGCCTCTTAACCAAAGTCTTACCAATGTAAATAAACTCCCAGTTACTCACCCAGTGAAATTCGTAAAAGACTAGAGAACGAAAATGTCTGGTGATGATGAGGAGGTAGGAAGTAGTAATTTTGATAAATTTCTGTTGTGGTTGTAAGTCATTGCAATTCCTGATAACAGCAAAGCACAGTGTATTGACAATCTCAAGGATGTCTTTTCATGTATTTGACCCCATAATTCTAGAAATTACTGTATTGAGAAGACAGATATGCAGAGACATTTTTTCCAGGGATCTTGTTTGTCAGTATTTACCATGGAAAAGAATCAAATGTCAGCTTTAAGACCAAATATCCACCTCAGTGTCTAGCACAGCATAAGGTATTGGTGCAGTAGTGGCATTTTGATCGTAGGGGCAATCAACAGCTAACTAATTGGACTTAAATTCCACTTAGATGGAGAAAACTCATGTGAGGCACTGTAAACATAGCCAAATACACATGGATAGAGATAGTCCTGTTAACACATGGATATTGTTTGTGAATTGTCCAGGCCTAAGTGGCACATCTCTATATAATGCAACCTCTACACCTTAGGTTCAGGCAACTTAGATTAAGGGGACAAATAGACACTAACGAATTTCTCAACTCTCACTAAGGAAGTATACAATAAAAGCCCAGAAACTCAAAAATCATACATGACCAAACCATGGAGATTAGGAGTCTGCAGAGTGTGGGTCCATGGACAGATCTCCTATATTAAACTTCCCTCACCCAGGGCTCAGGAACCATTGCAGAAGAGGGGACAGAAAGATGGTAAGATCCAGAGAAGTGGTGCATGACAGTGTGGAAATAGAATCCTATGAGCTCCTGGGGCCCTGTTCATATGAACCTGTAGCAGTGGTATCAGCATGTATAAGACCTGTGCACACTCAAGAAGAGAAAAACCCAGCATGCAACTGGGGAAATGGGCAGATGCCAATCTTAGCTGAAGAAATATTGGCAGCTGCTTACTTTTGGGTGAAGAAGAAATGGTCTTAAAGGGAGGGACTCCAGATGGGCTGACTAGAGCTCAGTGGATGAACGTATCTGAGTCTTGGCCAGGGACATTAATTTGGCACAATAGATCTTAACAGAAATGGAAGAATGTATGAATTCCAGGTGGGGGAAGATGGGAGGGTGCCCGGGGAGAAAGCGTTATAAAGGTGATTAAGATTGAGATTTTATGTATGAAATAGACAAAAATTCAATAAAAATTAGTAGTAATTTATCAAAAAGCTGAAAAAAATGTAACAAGTATTTTATTATGCAATTCTATTTCTGTGATAAATACAGGCATTTAAATATATGATTTTGAAAAACAATACAACCCCTCACTACTAATTATAGAAAAAGAGAGCAGAGCAAAAACCTTTATATACCATATATGAACACGGTTAGAATGAGATAGAAACTAAAACAGTGATCTCTGGCCAGACATGGTGACTTGTTACTCGAATCGCAGCTCTTTGGACGCTGAGTCAGGATCATGAGTTTGTAGCCAATCTGGGCTACACAGTGGGGCTGTCTCTCAAAAGGAATGTTCTCTGAGGGTGCTATGCAGAGGAACTTTTTGGTTCATTTTTCTGTTTCTCATACATAAGCCGATTATAAGATCTTTCTAATCGGAGGTTAAGTATTTCCTTTTAGAAAATGTGTAACTTTTTTTAAAAATGAAATTTAAATACACAATGTATTTACTATATAAACATTTTTTTTCAGGCAGGCGAGATGGAGACAATATTACAGACATTGTCTTTGCTTAAGGAGATTACCCAAAAAGCATGCAAACTAGGATGATTAAAGAAAAGTAGAAATGTACGGACTGGAGAAATGGCTCAGTGGTTAAGAGCACTGGCTGCTTTTGCAGAGGACCTGGGTTCAGTTCCCAGCATCCGCGTGGTGCCTAACAGCTATCCATAACTTGATTTCTAGAATACTTATTTTTTTTTAAATTTAAATACATCTTATTTATTGAGTGCATGTTATGGGAGGGGGTGCACCCACATGCCTGAACACCCTCCAGTGTTCAAAAGGATTAAGTTGCAGGAGCTGTTTCTTTCCTCCTACCATGGGAATCCCTGGGATTGAATTCAGGATTTCAGGCCTGGTGGCAAATGCCTTTCCTCAACCACTGATTCATCTTCAGCCCAAGCAGAAGTTTTTGACATCAACATAAATTAACTTGTTTGCAGTGTCTGCTTTCCATGTATTGATTCAGGTAAGGACAGCATCCATTCTTTGTTATTTTCTCAGGGTTAACTCCTGTCAGTACAGTGTTCTTTGTACAGGACTCTTCTCCCACTGACACTTCTCTTGAAGATGTTCCATCAGGTCATTGCTGCCTTGATCGGCTCTTTATATATAAAAGCTTGATCAATGATTATTTATGATATATTTACCTGTGCTCAGGGACATTAAATTCTGACCACCACATTCTGAGAACTGTTTCAAATAAAGCAAAAGCTACAAATGGATTTTGCTTTTCTAAAGAGTTGAAGGAATGAAGTAAAAGGAAGAAAAAGCCAAGATGAATATGTAACAGAGGATGTACTGCAGGATTCACTTTTTTTTTTTTTTTTTTTTTGTCTTTTTGAGAGAGGGTCTTCTTTTAATCCCAGCTGTCCTGGAGCTTGCAATGTAGACCAGGCTGGCTTGGAACTCACAGAGATTTGCCTGCCTCTGCCTCCCAAGTGCTGGGATTAAAGGCATGTACCACCATGCCTGGCAGGATTCACTTTCTTGACCATCACGGGAAGCCTTTTCTGTATCTTGAGTTAGAAGCAAAGTAGAAATTAGTGTTTGTTCCTTACTGTCATGCTTAAGTATGATTTCATCAATAATTTGGAGTTATCTTTTATGAACATATTAAGATGTGGTTGGTGGTTTTAAAATCCATTTTTATGTAACGAGTTACAAGATTTTATATAACTTTATATAGTAATATTTAAAATATTATTATGAAAAATTTAAACATATTTCCTACAGAAGATGTGTTCCATGGTTTAATATATATTTTAAAATATTTTTATTGATAGAGAATTTCATACAGTGTGATTTGTTCATATTCAGAATCTTTTTCCCCCCATCTCTATCCCTCCTTTCACTTTCTGTCCTTTATCATTTTGTTAAGGCCTATCAAGTCCAGTTTGGGTTCCCCAAATGCTCTCAGGTGTGGGTCCATCCTCTGGAGCCTGATCAAAGTAACCAGCATCACACCGTTAATGAAAACTGATTCTCCTCTCAGCAGCTATAAGTTGCTCATAACATCCCAGCTAGAGCTAGGGCTTCCTGTCTGCTCCCTTTCTATGCTGGGATTCTCTCTGGCTTGGGCTTGTGCAGGCCTTATGCATGCTGTCACAAGAGCCGCAGGTCCATGCATGCAACTGCCCTGTTGTGCAGTTAAACAGTACTGTATTCAGCCTCCTTTGGCTCTTTCTGCCCCTTCTAAAATGAACCCTGGAGCTGAGAGGGTGTGATGTCAGTGTCTCATCTGGGGCTGAACACTCTGCAGTCTATTCTCTCATGTTGAGCAGTTGTAGTCGTCCGTGTTAATCACCATCTGTTGCAAGGAAAAGCTGCTCTGGTGAGAGTTGAGATGTGCTAATCTGTGGGTGTGATAGTCATTAGGACTCTAACATTTTAAGTTTGACATTTTTGAAGAGAAAATGAAAAAGTGTAAGATTATATCCAAACATCACCTTTTTGTCATGGAAATAAAAAATCAAAAGTACCCCATATATTCCTTTATTAAACTATGTGAATTCAATTATGTGATCATTCAATCATTGAAATTTTCTTCTCTGATCTCTGAAAACATGCGGCAATCCTCTTGTATTGGCATTGCTTGTGTACTCTGCTCACCAGCTTTTGGTGAGTGCTTGCTCTATACTAGATACTGTACACAGGTCTGAAGGTGAATCTTCATGGCTACATTCAGTGCCTCATTCCTCACTGGCTCTAAAAAATATTCGGACAGTTTGATACATTTATATGATGAATTTTAGTCACTTTTATCCCTCCGTGCTCCTCCCCGGCCCTCTCTCTCTTTCAGGCACCCCTCCTTTCTGCAGTTTCCCTTCCTACTTCCGCGGTTCCTTTTCTGTGTGGGTCACTGAGTTTAATAGGAATTGCTTGCATGAGCATGGGTGGGAAATAATTTAGTGGAATCCCATCAACTTCTTAATGTTCCATTTGGTTGGTGACTTTCTACTTTTATGTCTCTCAATTTCCTTATTAATATTTAATGTTGATTTTTGTCTATTTCACAAGGTTATGAGGAGCTAATGATATAATACATTAATATTTAATCTGGTTTTCTAAACAGTGGTAGATTTGTGAATATTTGGCTGTTATAAATGATTGACACATACATTTATTCAAGAGTAGGCTCTGTAGATTCTCTCTCTCTCTCTCTCTCTCTCTCTCTCTCCCTCTCTCCCCCTCTCTCCCTATCTCTCCTCTGTCCTTTGTTTCTTTCTTTCTTTCTTTTTTTTTTTTTTTGAGCCAACGTCTCATGTAGTCCAGATTGATCCTTGAACTCACTGTGTAGCTGATAATTTTGGACTTCTGCTCCTCTTGATTCTACTTCTACAGGTTAGGATTATAGGCATGCACCACCGTTCCTGGTTTTGTGCAATACTGGGGCTTGATCTCAGTGCTTCATGCTTGCTTGGCGAGTAATCTCTCAACTGAGCTACATCTTCAGCACTGTTTTATGGATAGTAAATCATCACGTTTATAAAATACTTAGACTAGATTCTACCATTTAAGAGCTCAACCTACGTATTGTCTGTAAAGTCCTATAATTTCAGTTTTATATATATATATATATATATATATATTTCTATACAGTATTCATAAGTTCAGAAAATATTTAAGAACATAAAAATACAGACACGTATGTGAAGAATATTAAAATTACTATTTTTGTGGTCATTTGTTAAAAATCATGCTGTTCCATTGTAGCCCTGAGCTGTACAAAAGTTGGTCTTTGGAATATCTTTATGGGCTGGAGAGATGGCCTAGCGGTTAAGAGCACCGACTGCTCTTACAGAGGACCCGGTTTCGATCCCTAGGACCCACATAGCGGCCATCTGAAACTCCAATTCCAGGAGAACTCCAGTTCCAGGGGAATCCAGCACCCTCTTCTGACCTCCGCAGCATTGCACGACATGGGTGCACAGACTTGCATGCAGGCAGTACATTCATACACATACAGAAATAAATAAAAATTAAAAAAAACAAAAGAATGTCTTTATGTGGGTTGGGGATGTAGCTCAGTGTTTAAGTGCCTTTTCAACAAGCAAGGCTCAGGGTTAGATCCGAGACATCAGAAGGAAAAAAAAAAGTAAGGAAAAAATTCAGAACCAAAACAAAGCCTGAATATTCTCCATGAGGCCTTTATGTGGATCATGCATCATTACTTAAAGTTGCTATTGCAGACTTAGAGGTACCTACCCAAATCATGCAGTGATCTTTAACTGACAGTGCACCTAGGCCAATTTCTAAACCACCAGTGTCCAGTTTAGAATTAAAAAAAAAATCATGGACATTTTACTATGTGTCTCCCCTACCTCCTCATGTCACAACCTCCTTTCTTGTCTCAGAAGCAGCTCTGAGGTGGTAATATTGGAGTAGTCATGTAGAGAGAGTAATTTGTCTCAGGGAACTGAGACTATTTGGTAGTCTTAACCAAGAAACTCTTGAATTTATATATGGAAATGCACATATATAAACAAAGATGATTCTGTGCTATAAAAATGACAGTCCAAATAGATTGAGTTAGTTAACTCATGACCAGGGTCACCTCGGACTTCTGAAGTCAGCAATCAGAATTAGTGACTTGAGTTTTTAATTACAATAACCAATCATGTAAAAACTTTTAATGGAAATTAAAAATAATTACGTTAATCTTTGCTTTCAGGGAATATGGAGCCATTGATGATGTAGATATTGATCTGCATATCGATGTCAGCTTTCTTGATGTAAGTATTTATTTCTATCTTATAACTTGTATATTTAAAGTTCATTTATCTTCATTTTAGAGACTTCATTTTTGGTTGTCGCACAGCACTGTTATGCACCACTTTGTTAAAGTGATCGATGAAGACTGATCAATAAAACAGAGATGATACCTTTTTTTTCCTTTTTTATTGCTATTTAATATATCCTGAAATTTAGGTAGCCTAGTTAGAATACTTAATTATATTGTTTTATTTTTTGTTTAACTTTTCATATATAATGGCAAAAATAAAAGAATCTTGGGTTTTTCTTTTCAGACAATAGTTTTTTTGAGATAATTTATAGGCCTTTATAATTTATGTACATCCTTAGCCTAAGTTTAAAAGTTGGTTTGGGTTTTTCATTTTGAGCTCTGAAAGATGGTAAACTTACTTTTTAAATGTATTTGTGCAGGAGGAGATTGCTGTGGCTTGGGAAGTGATTCGAACAGAACCTATAATTGTCCGATTACACTGTTCACTTACACAGTATTTAAATGGCCCAGGTTAGTCTTTTTGTTTATTGTTTTGAACATTGATGATATATTATGTCTTAAACCCAATGAGTGCTCATTTGATAATTGTGTTTATAATTTTGAATATTGCAAAGTATCTTGGTAATAGTGTTGGCTGTGTTCTAAGAAAGATGATCCATCTTCAGTCTAATTAAGGAAACAGAATAGATACCATTTAGCTATGAAGGCTTTATAAATTAAACAGTTTCTCTGGAGTAAGCAAAATATAACCTAAAAATGCTTTGGATATAGTAATTGTGAACAAGTGTATTCTGGATTGACCTGAGATGTGATTACTTCACTTTCCTAATTATACCACCTGTAACTACCAGAAAATTTAGTTTGGGTGAATATAACTATTAGAGATCATGATAACATTTTTCCTTTTGAATTCTTTGGGGATAAAGTTGGTACATTTCAACTGACAGTTATTTACAACAAGCGTTTCTCATTTAAATAAATTTTACCCAAACTCAGCACTGGGCTAAAATGTCTTCCTCCTAGCAAATGCACACATAAACGCATATACACAGACACACACCACAGCTCTTTTTTGTCTATTCAAATTATTCTAATTATCTACTGCTTCATGGTGAACCACCCCAAGACTTTGTAGCTTCATACACTTTATTTTCTCATGGTGTTCTTTGGGTTCAGCTAGGGTTGACTGCAGTGCCCCACAGTAATCCAGTCACATGGGGGATCAGGCGGATGGGTTTACATGTCTCACTAGATCGGAAGCAGACTATCCTGAATATAAAAATGGCTAACAGTTGACTTAAGGATCCTCTGGCCCGCAGCTGATGTTGGTGATTAGAAAGCCTGCTCCACACTTAGCATCCTCATGGTCATCTGATTGCTTATCCCGTGATGAACAAGGACCAAAATCAAATGTTTCATGAGACAAGATTTGCCTAGTAGATTGTCCCCTGATAGTGATTCAAAACAAATGACGCTTTCAGGTCTGAACTTTCTTTTCTAATATTTTAATTATGAATAAAATTCAGTCTTTTTATTTCTGTTTACTAACCCCGCTGTGAGATGGAAATGCAGCATTTTTATGTGATCTTATCCAGATATAGATCACTTCCCATCCAGAGTCGTCGATATTGTTTCTCATTTCTCTCCTTTTAGTCTTCATATTTGAGTACTTAGGATTTGCCAATTTGTCTTCTACTCTGTATGATTGATTTCATAATCCAGCCCTGAACTGAATGTCCACATTCCATTGGATATTTAATTTCTCTGCTTTCTTAGCTGACTCTACATTATACCTTCTGTATCATCTGTTTTTTTTTTTTTAATATTTTTTTTAATTTTTATTTATTTCTGTATGTGTATCAATGTACTGTCTGCATGCAGGTCTGTGCACCCGTGTCGTGCAATGCCGCGGAGGTCAGAAGAGGGTCTCGGATTCCCCTGGAGCTGGAGTTCTCCTGGAATTGGAGTTTCAGACGGATCTCGGCCGCCATGTGGGTGCTGGGGATCGAACNCTTCTGACCTCCGCGGCATTGCACGACACGGGTGCACAGACCTGCATGCAGACAATACATTGATACACATACAGAAAAAAAAAAAAAAGCCAAACTCTTATTTATTTATTTATTTTGGTCTTTTTGAGACAGGGTCTCCCCGTAGCTCCCGCTGTCCTGGAACTCGCTATGTAGACCAGGCTGGCCTTGAACTCACAAAGATCCGCCTGCCTCTGCCTCCCAAGTGCTAGGATTAAAGGCGTGTGCCACCACGCCCGGCTCTCATTTTGAATCTTACTGAGATTATCAGTAATTGCCCATAATTATCAGTAATTGCCTATAATTATCAGTAATTGCCCATAATTTATCATCTTAGTTTTTATTTCCTAGTATTACAGTTAAGCAGGAGTTGAGATGCGCATCTTCAGAAGTTACTGTATTTTGTAAGTTCTTTTTTATCTCCAATAAGAAGAAAGGCAAACAAGCCATTCTTACTTAGATCCGTTAAGTTCTGACAGCTTGAAATGTGGGCTTGGTCCCTTTACACCCTTTACCAGCCCTGGAACCCCATCCTTCACACCTTCACACACATCAGCCCAGAGCAGCTGCTGCTCACAGCTCATATACTTAAGCAGCGTGTCCTTAGCCTCATGCCCTGTTATGTGGCTAAGTACCTGACCTCCCCAGGGTTTGAGCATGAGTTGTGTGGGAGGTCAGTGGTCCTCCTAAACTCTTAATTTGTAATGCTTATTTCATTCTTACGGACGGCACTGGAGCTGAGACTTTGCCTCAGTTTGCGTCCTCACTGGGTTGTTCCCTTTGCCATCCTCCTACCCTTCATGCCCCTTATTGGGCTCTCCAGAGAGCAATTCTCAGTAACGTATTTGCCCTGAATCTTCACTTATGGTTTCCTTTGTGAGAATGAGACTTAACATGGCTGGGTGGGGGTCAAGAAGGGGAACCACGGTTGCTGAGGGCAGAGACACTGCCAGGCTAGCCTTTTGCTCCCTCGTGGCCAGTGTCCACAGCAGCTTTCTGGGGCTTACTCCTTGTCTTGCCATTCATTTACCCCTGCTGTGAGATGGGTTTTGGCTTTGTCCTTCCTCCTCCTTCCCTGGGTGAGGGTAACAAAGTTAGTAGGGCTCCTGGAGGTTGGTTCCAGCTCTTCTATTTGTAGTAAAAGTGGCTTCAACTGTCATGTGTGAGGATAGCCTACTCCTTGTTTTGGGGTTTGGGGCTGTTTTTCTCATATATCTCTAGTACACTAGCTAAACTGGACCTTGTTCAACACTATTTACATGCATTCCTGTCTTAAATAGTAAATTCCTCTAATGCTTATTATTTTCTTGTTGATAATTTCAGGAAAATATAATTTAAAATGAACAGTGGTGCATAATGTACCATCTAGTTCTCTAGAACTAGAGACAGTGTAACTAAAAAAAAAAAAACCATGGCAACTTGTTATTTCAGAAGAAATCATTAGGTTTAATCCTAGTTTATAATTTTGATTATTATAAACAAAATGGAGAGACACTATTTTTTATGTTATATTTTCTTTAAAAACAATTGTATATTATTGACAATGGTAACTATGGTTTTACTTTTTAATATTCGAGAATTTCATAATGCATGTAATGTACCTGGATCAAATGCATTCCCCCTTCTTCCCTTCCAGTTCCTCCCCATCCACATCACCACTTGTCCCTTCCAACTTCAGATCTGCTCTTTATTTTTTTAAGCTGACAGTATCTCCAGGAGCATGGTAGGCTCTCAGGGGCTGCGTCTGTGTAGAACACTTACTCTGTGCCCCCAACAACCATCAATGGCCAATTGCTATTCTGCTAGGACTGGGACTCTGTGATCCCTTCCCTATCCATGCTGGGATTTTTTTTCTGGCTTGATCTTGTGCCAGTCTTGTGTATGCAGTCACACACACACACACACACACACACACACACACACACACACACACACAATCAAGAAAACAAATAACTCATTGAAAAAAATGGGCATGGAACTAACCAACTCTAACTGCCTTCCTGTGCCTAGAAAACATTGGTTTGCCCTAGTCCTCCACTAACTCTGACTCTTACAGTCCCTGAGCTGTGGTAAGTGGGAATCTAATACACATGAGACAATATTTCTTTAGAGGTGTTTTGCAATTTTTTGAGAGTCTCAACATTTATAGTAAAAGGAACTTTAAAAAATTTTGGTACTAATCCAAAATTTACTTCTTTTTGAAAAGCACCTGCTTCTGTGTTTTGGAAATATGTAAATAACACTTATTTTGAATTACTGCATTTAGTTAGGACTGATCTGACTACTGTGCATCTATGAGTAACTAAGAATGATAAGAATCAAAGAAGGGGCTGGAGAGATTGGTTAAGCGCGCCAACTGCTCTTGCAGAGGACCTAGGTTTGATTCCCAGCACCCATATGGCGGTTAAGAACCATCTTTAACTCCAGTTCCAGGGAAACCCGATGCCCTCTTCTGGCCTCCAAGGCATTGCACGACATGGGTGCACCAACCTACATGCAGACAGTACACTCATACACATAAAAAATAAATAAATAAAATTTTAAAAAATTATTAAAAAAAAAGAATCAAAGAAATGCCTACCTACCCTTACATCCTTTGAAATTAAAGACAAGGGTAATTTTTATTATACATGGAACAGTGTGTTTTAAACTAAGGGATGATTAAGTTTGTTATGATAGTATATATTTCTCAGTATCATGGACGTATAGTCTGGTTTCTGATTGAAGCAACAAGCTTGCTTTCAGCTGAAAATGTTGAACCTTTTTTTTTGTTTGTTCTTCATAACATTTTAATATTGTTGCCAAGGGCTGGCACTCAGTAACACATCAGAAGTGTGATGATAGGAATTGATAGGTAGACCCTGTCTCAAAAAGACAAAAAAAACAAAAAAACAAACAAAAAAAAGGAATTGACTTACAAGATTCCACATACAGCAAGTGTAATTTTTTTTTCAATTTTATTTATTTGTTTGTTTGTTTGTTTATTCTTTTATATATATATTTTACAAGATTATGTTACAAATCAAATCTAGACCCGTGTCCCCTTCCCTACCCCCCACCCCACCAGAGCTCATGCAACCAAACATGTTTTTCATCTTTATCTCAGTCTTTCTCAAAATTCTCAATATAGAAGTTGACTGTTTCGAACAGAAGTT
Organism: Rhizomys pruinosus; assembly: GCA_009823505.1. Lineage (NCBI taxonomy): Eukaryota > Metazoa > Chordata > Mammalia > Rodentia > Spalacidae > Rhizomys > Rhizomys pruinosus. The sequence goes on along the minus strand of VZQC01003434.1, from coordinate 2,212,473 downwards.
CACTGTTTCAGTCAGTTCTTTTACTCAGTCTTTTCTGTTGTTGTTGTTGTTGTTATTCTTTCTAATATGCACCACTCCCAACTACTTGGACAAAAGCTCAAGGAGCCCTGCTTACTTACTACTTACTACTTACTACTAGGTAATTGGCGCTAGCATCCACAGATGACGGACACCCTTCGTCCTTTGTTTTTCTGGGACTGTGTTACTTCACTTAACATAATATCTTCTAGCTCCATCCATTTACCTGCAAAGTTTATGATGTCATATTTTTTTACTGCTACATAGAACTCCATTGTGTAGATGTACTACATTTTCTCTATTCACTCGTCAGTTGAGGGACACTTGGGTTGGCTCCAGCTCCGTGCTATTGTGAAGAGAGTTGCAATAAACATGGCTGTGCATGTATCTCTGCGGTAAGATGAGTCGTGCGGGTAATGTTGAACCTTTTAACAGGCTTCTCTGTTCAAATCTTCTCATTATCGGCATCTCTACATGCTTTCATGATCAGCATGTTGGAATAATTTCAGGATGTATTGGACAGCCTTCACTTCCAAACAGAATTATATGAGATAATAAAGGCTGATGTCAGATTCTTCATTTCCTTGCCAACTAGAACAAACCATGTGGTGAATCTGTACCTGAGTTAAACTTGGAAATAGATTCTGGAAGAATGGACATTTCTTTTGTTCCTCTCCTATATTAAGTCTTTACCATTACACAAGACAGCATTCTAGTAGTCTTTGAAGGCTCTAAAACAACTCTTTAACAATTTCATATATATGTGTATATATTTTTATATATACATATATTACATATAATAATTTTGGTCATTTTCACCACCTTTTTATCCTTTCTCTCCTGCTGAAAAACTTCTTAACTTTGAGGGCGTGTGTGCAAATGCATGTGTGGGCACATGTATGTATGTATATGTCTCTGTATGATCCACTGAGTTTAATCGTGGTTGCTTGCATGAGCTTGAGTGGGGGGAGGGGTTTCCTTACTAAAACATGGGCCATTTATCAGTGGTCACACCATTGAAGAATGTGACATCTCCCCAACTTTCCCTGTATTCCCTCAGTGAGGGGCAGTGACTCACGAGCCCCTCCATGCATGATGAGGTGAGGCTTAGTTTTGTGCACGTCTTGTGAAGGTAACCATAGCTGCAGTGAATTCATGAGTACAGACATAGCCATGTCATCTCCAGAAGGCACTCTTTGGCGTCACTCTTCCCTATCTTTTGTGATGTTCCCTGTCCCTTGGAGGTGAAGATACAGAAGTTCTCTTTAGGGCCAAGCACTCCACAGTCACTTAAGAACAAACATTTCTAAAGTAGCAATGCTTACCTTTCTTATAAAAGAATACTTATTAAAGTTTTGAATTTTATGTCTCGGTGCAGTTCTCACCCCACCGCCATCTTTGGTGAAGCTCACAATTTTAGATGAGTCTATCCTGAGAGCTCGCTTCCTTTGTCAGACTCTCATAGTTTATTTTCTTTTCCAGCTTGTTATTACTGGCTTTCAGAAAGTTATTAGTATTTAAGAACGTCATTAAATTTTAATTTAAAATACTTTTAGACAAGATTGCAGATTGTACAGAGGTTCTCTCACATATACCATGCCGCCATTCCCCTGGTTATTGTCTTATAGTAATTCATTACATAGAACTAATTACAGTTAATTACACTAATTTTAACAATATTAGTCATTTTATCACTTGAGCTTTTAAAGGTATCATTTTGTGAGCACATAGTGTAGTCTACATTTTTAGGTCACTTGAATTTTATTGCTGCTGACTGTGTCATTGTTTATTATTTAGTTTCCTAAAAGTTTTGTCATTTTTGATAAAGCCTTGATATTTATTTTCTAATCATGCATGCTATGATTAAGTTTTAAACTTTTTATTATTGGTTTATATAACTAATCACCGTATGGTGGATAGGTATTTGTGTCGGTAATTGTCTCTTCTCCCCCTCTCTGCATCTCACACAATTTCTACCATTGAAGAGTTTTTGGCTCCTCTAGTGTCTTTGAGCTTTTCTACATTTTTAAAAGTAAGCCAAGTCCCTTGAAAATTCTGTCCCTTCTCTTCCTAGTTGGTATGGTTTCTGCCTCTGAAAAGATTCTATCTTTTAAATCTTAGGGAGAGCACAAAGTATTCTCATTTTCTTGCTTTTTTTTTTTCTTTGAACAAACATTGCATTGGATTTTTCAGGTTAGACTTTTTAAGCATTGCTAACTTGGGGTTTGAGACACCCAAGGTTAGCCTGATGTCTGCAATATTCTTCATTTTTTTTTTTTTTTTTTTTTTTTTTTTTTTTTTTTTTTTTTTTGTCTTTTCGGACGGTTCTCCCTGTAGCCCCAGCTGTCCTGGAACTCACTCTGTAGACCAAGCTGGCCTTGAACTCACAAAGATCCGCCTGCCTCTGCCTCCCAAGTGCTAGGATTAAAGGCGTGCGCCACCACGCCCGGCAATATTCTTCATACTTAAGTAAGCATCAGACAGTGTTAGAAAGGAACTAGTAGAGGCAACACAAGTGTGAGCAATGTTGAAAGGCCATTTTGGTTTGGACTGTGGGGCAAGTGTGCTCTCAGAGTATTGGTCTGATCACAACACCATTCCAGCAACTGACCCTTTCCTTCCTGTATTATTCATTTTTTTTTCTTCTTGAAGATTTATACCATGAGACAAATATTTCTTTCATCTCAAAAAAACAAAAGTAAAACTCTCAACCTCAAATTCCCTCTCAGCTGATGTTATGGTACTGTTTCTATTGACTGGAAAATGTCATCATTGGAGCTTGCTCTGCTACTGTCTGTAGCTCCCTTTGTCTATCTATTCCTGTCTTCAAATCCACTTGGGCCAGGTTACAGCATCATCACTGCACAGACAAGTCAGCATACCCAGTGACTTGTGTTGCTAAATGGCACCCTGATCAGGCCTCAGCATCTTAACTGATTAAACTGTGCTTTTCCTCTTCCTTGAAAACATTTTGTAGATGTTTATTCAGTGTGGTGGTTCTCTGGAATCTCTTCTGTCATGGCCGTCTCTCTCTCTAGGCTTATTTGCTGGACAGCTGAATACGCACAGGGGCAGAGCCCTTTCCTCATCCTTCTTCTCTTCTCCCTCTGTAGTTTCTGAATAAGTTTCGCACGATAGCTTTGCACATGTGTATACTCTACTTCAGACTGATGTCTTTAGTACATCCCTCTACCTGAATTCCTTCTCTTTCTAATTGACTGCTTTAGCTCTTCCACTTGACTGCCAAACGAACATCTCAAATATAAAATGTTTAAAATCAAACAATCACGGGCTGGAGAGATGGCCTAGCGGTTAAGAGCGCCGACTGCTCTTGCAGAGGACCCGGGTTCGATCCCCAGCACCCACATGGCGGCCGAGAGCCGTCTGAAACTCCAATTCCAGGAGAACTCCAGTTCCTGGGGAATCCGAGACCCTCTTCTCACCTCCGCGGCATTGCACGACATGGGTGCACAGACCTGCATGCAGACAGTACATTCATACACATACATAAATAAATAAAATTAAAAAAATATTAAAAAAAAATCAAACAATCAGTTTCACTTCTCACATCTGCTTTGCCTGGAGTTTTTCACTTTTCAAAACTTGATGAATTTCACTGTCCTCACCCTGGCTTTTTTTCCTTTTGCATTTCCCTTGACTCTTGTCGCACCTAAAGTTCAGTCCAACACTGAAGTCTGTTACTGTCCTAGAAAGCCTGAATCCAAAGTATTTGTCTACTTCATTTATTGTCTGTACCCACTGTACCATAGATGTTATGAGAGCAGGGAGCAGGGATTTGCCCCCCTCCATTTATTCTTAAAATCCATAGTGACCAACAATGGATGTGTCATAAGCAGTTTAACCAGCAAATAGTAATTGATGAGAAACTTTTAAAGATGAGTTATTTTATGAGTTTTTAATTAAGGATATATCCCATATATATTACCATCATTTTATATATATATATATATTAATATATATGGTAAAAATATGAAGTACCTGAAGAGGGTAGGCAGTGAAAAAGAAGTATCTGCTTTATCTTTATTTCCCAATGTTTTAAAAGTTACTTATGTTTTTTTGTTACAATTAAAAAATATTGGGCTGGAGAGATAGCCTAGCGGTTAAGAGCACCGACTGCTCTTGCAGAGGACCCGGGTTCAATCCCCAGCACCCACATGGTGGCTAAGAACCGTCTGTAATTCCAATTCCAGGAGAACTCCAGTTCCAGGGGAATCTGAGACCCTCTTCTGACCTCCGCGGCATTGCACGACACGGGTGCACAGATCTACATGCAGACAGTACACTCATACACATACAAAAATAAATAAATTAAAAAAATATTACACTAACTGCCCTAAATCTAGTTACTTAAGATATTGTTTATTTCAACATTGTTCTTCTACATACTATAATACACAGACATTTACATTGATATATAGTGACATTATCTAATATATATTTCACACACATACACTTATAAATTTAAGCAGCATTGCAAAGAACAGTGTGCATGCACTGCTTTTAAATGTGTGGGTGTATCTGTGCATATGCACAAATAATAATTACTTCATCTTCTAGACCGAGTTTCAAGTTAATATTTGACTATGTTTTCCTCCCCCTTTTCCAGTGCCTACAGTTGATGTCTTTCAGATTTCTACAAAGGAGCGATTTGGATTGGGACATCAGCTGAAAAAGTAAGTTTGGTGAAGAACAAGATTAATGAATTTCTTTTCAAGAGAGCTGAGCTCTCAATTAGTGTTTTTTCTCCATTTTTATTCTCTAATGTCTCTTTGAAGTGGGTGCCTGGGGATGGGAGATCATCTGGTGCAAAGAGCTGCATCCATAATTCAGTTTGCACGGTCCCTTTTCAGCTTGTCCAGGGCCCTTCCCAGTCCCATGCACTCATCCTTCCAGCACCCCATTCTCCACCCTGCTGGCTCTTGTGGACACAGGCTCTTGTCTCTGATGTGTCCAACAGAAGGCATAAGGACAGGATGAGGGATTTTTTTCCCCCAGGAGATCATGTGGATAGTTGGTCTATTCAGTGAGCTGGATAGTTCTTTAAATTCATTTTCCCGTTCTACTCCAGGTTGCTGATTGCATGACTGCCCCTACCAGATTTGGTTGGTGGTTCTTCCTGCTTATTCTTAGTGGCCAGGAGGTGGTAACAGACTGTGGGTCGCTATATCATTTCTATTCCCTATGCTTGTACAGTTCATGCATTCCTTTGTAATTAAACTCTTTCTTGCTTGCTTGGCCCTTTACCGATAAAGTCTCAATTTATCTTTTTATAAATGGAACTCATTCCTCAAAAAATTAATATGCAAAGAATTTATTAAAATATTATTAGAATATCATTATTAGTATATATGACCTCGAGTTTATGTAGTCATTAAGATTCTGGCATACTTTGGTTTTATTAATATTCACAAAGTAGAAATAAATGATAATAGATTTGGAGTATCAAGAAAAGATGAAAAGTTCTTACTTTCCCTGTAATATCTCATAGCATTTATTCATAACATTTTGCATTGTCATCCCTAATTCACATTTTTTATTGCTTGCTGTTTTTAGTGGTTTTGGCTACAGGTTCTCCGTGTAGTTCTAGCTGGTCTGGAACTCACTACGTAGACCAGGCTGGCTTCAGTTTCACACAGAGATCCACCTGCCTCTGCCTCTCCCTCCCGTGTTCTGGGATTAAAGGCATGTTCTGGCTTTCTAATTCACTTTTGTTTACGGATGGTCTTTTTGCCTAAAATCCAGATTTTGAGAACAAAGGAAAAAGAAAACACCTTTGATAGAGCCAAATACAAGGGCAGCAAACATTACAATTTAGAGTAAAAAGGGAGCAGTGGTAAATTACACACACAGGTGTTGACTTTTCTCAAATCAAGTAAGCACTATTATAAGCTAAGCCATAAACACTGGGGCCTGCGTACTGGTGTGGATCTCAAGTACTTGTGGTTTTGCTGAAAGAAATAGTGATGTTGTCTGTCCACATGTTCTCTACTGGTGACCTTTCTTGCACAGGAGCACAGCTCTATATTCAAACAGGATCTAGATGTGCCTCAGCCTTCCATAAGAGGACATAATGTTACTCAAAATGAACTGAAAGAATGCAGGCATTTATTATGTACAGCATGATATTTTTAAGAATATACACATTGCAGAATGGTTCAATTTAGCTAATTCAGAAATGCACCTGCATTTTCCAGGTATAGTTTTTTTTTTTTAATTATATTTAATTCTTTAATACATGAAAATGATTTACAATACTGGGCAATGATTTACAGTAGTGTGCACATCAAGTTAAATGTTTCTCTTCAGTGCCACAACTTTTTGATGAAAATACTGAAAATCGTCTGGCTTTTTGAAATATGTAGGCCTAATTATTTCCTGAGCAACAGCACAACACAACTTTGAATTCCTATCTTTTTTGTAACTTACTACCCATGTATCCATCTGTCCCTGTCACTCATCTCTACATGTTCTTTACTCTCTAAGTGTTTTTAGATTGTATATACAGGTGAGATCACTTATCTTTTCTACTTGACTTAACGGAGAATCTCCAGTTCTATCCACGATATTTGTATGTGACAGGATTTCATTTCCTTTTTATTTTTATTTATTTTTTAAATTTTATTTATTTATTTTATGTGTATGAATGTACTGTCTGCATGCAGGTTTGTGCACCCGTGTCGTGCAATGTTGCGGAGGTCAGAAGAGGTCATCAGATTCCCCTGGAACTGGAGTTAAAGACAGTTCTCAGCCGCCATGTAGGTGCTGGGGATCAAACCTGGGTCCTCTGCAAGAGCAGTCGGCGCTCTTAACCGCTAGGACATCTCTCCAACCCCAGGATTTCATTTCTTATGGAATAGCATTTCATCGTTTAGCTTTATCCTTTGTTTATCTTTTTGGTTTCTTTGAGATAGAGTCTGGCTATATAACCTGTCTGACCTTGGACTCAAAGTTCCCCATGATATACCTCGTGAGTGCTGGAATTACAGGTGTGCGCCACCACGTCCACCTTATCCATTCATCATCTGAAGGGCACTTAGGTTGTTTCCATCTCTTGTCTATTATGAATAGTGTGTCAATAAACATGGGTGTGCAAATGTCTTTCCTATATACAGATTTTAGTTATTTGGACAAATTTCTATGAGTGGGATTGCTAGACCATATATTCAATTTTTAATATTTACTTTCTGATTATGTGTGTGTGTGTGTGTGTGTGTGTGTGTGTAGGACAGAGGACAACTTTGTGGAGTCACTCAGGTCATCAATTTTCGCAGCAAGCACTTTTACCTGTGGAACCATCTCCTGCCTGCCTTAATCACTGTTTTAATTTACTTCCCACCAACAGTGTGGATTTCCTTCCTCTGCACATCCCCACCCTCAATTGTTCTCTTCTGTCTTTTTGACAAGAGCCAAAAATCCTGATTGAAAACAATGAGAATGAATATATACATATATATATATACCTCAATTAACCATAATCAGAATATAAATAACCCCTACGCTTGTTAAAAATACCAGCTTTTAGAATTTGTAAGAATTCTTTAAGGTGAGTTTAGTCTTCTAAATCCATAAATTTTGATTTATTTTATCAGGAGCTCATGAGATCCTCGTACTTTAATGCAGCAGTTTAGACCTTCATCACCATGCTGTCCACATCGTTCCCTTTTATTTTAATGAATTTTCATTTGGTACCATATATCAGCCTTTATTGGTAATGTTCTAAGAGAAAACATTCTGAAATTGTCTGTGTCTGGTTCATTTTTAGTGATGTAGGAAGTCTAATGTGATATCTGGGGCTGCTCAGGTCACAGAGCTCGAGGATTGTCCACAGCTATTCTGAGGTGGCCTCGCTCGGGTATGAGTTACACACGATTACATTTGAAAGGGAAAATCTGCCCCTGTATCACCCATTGTTGAGTTTAGATCTGTAAACAAATGCAGAATTCGATGATAAACCTTTAATGTTTAGGCTTCTTCAGCTCTAAATTTACAAGGCACATTTAGCACATTGCATTTTGCAATGTTCTCTTTCAAGGACTCACGGGAGACATCTTCAGTTTTCTCTTCTAGAATTAGGAATGCTTCTCCAGTTCAGTAGGTTTTAGTTTTGGGGGTGGACTTTGTGCCCTGTGTGTGGAGTCCATGCCTCACTCTTACTGGCGAGGAGCTTAGGGACCTCTATATTGTGCTTCATGTGTTGGGCATCACCTGCTTTGGAACGTGCTTTTGTAAGCACCTGAGAATGTTTTATTCTAAATTTTTAAAATTTATTTTATGTGTATGAATGTTCTGACTTCGTGTATGTAAGTGTACCACATGCCTGCAATGCTCACAGAGGCCATCTCTAGCCCCAGAACTCTTTATGTTAACATGGGCTGAGGTTGGTCAAGAGAAGACAAGCGCTAAAACAGCACAGAAATCCCAAAATAAACATCCTTCTGCCAATAATGATTCTGAATATATTACATGAGTTCAGAAAAAGAAATTGAATAGATTTCCAAGCCTGAGAAATTAAAGAAGGTTGTTAAAGAATCTCTGCTAAAGAGCCTAGTGTGATAGGTAATGTGTTGTAATACTCCATCCAGCTGATTCACGTTTTTTAAAACTTACTTTTATGAAAAGCCTTTAGTTATGTAGAAAATCTCTTCATGTTTTTTGATGAATTTTAGTGTGATACATGTTTTAAGTTTTCTTAATTTTAAGTGCTTTTGGCTGTGAGTCTTTAGATCCCATCTAGTTTAAAACTATATAATCTTAAAATTCGAATCTCATTTTCACAGTAGTTCATAACAACAAATTAAATATTAAGAGGTTATTTCCCCTGAACCATAAGAAGGCAAGTTTAAAAATGAAGCTATTTGTTACTGCTTAGATTTGATTTTAGTAAGTGACCTTCATTGAATGTTTTCTACCAGCCTCATTCTGGTGTGTAGGCAGCGGGCCCATGTGCTTCTTTATGTTCTATTCAAAATGCTTACATGCTTTCTGTCACTTAGTCTTTTCCTAACTCCCTGAAGCACAGTTACTATTGATGATCACATTTCCTCGGTGATGCAGTCAAAGTTCAGAGGGTACAAGCAGCTTTTGTGAGACCACACAGCCAGAAAAATCTTACAGCTAGAATTCAGTGTCAGTTCAACACTTGTGAAGAATGTTGATTCACTTGTCATGTCAGCATAGATGTTCCTTTGCCATATGGAAGATGGCTTGGGCTGATATTTTGAGAGCAGTCAATAAAAGAGCTTAAGAGGAGAAACTTGGCTAATTTTTCATGGCTAATCTGGAACAGATTAGAAATTTAAGGCCGGGCGTGGTGGCGCACGCCTTTAATCCTAGCACTTGGGAGGCAGAGGCAGAGGCAGGTGGATCTTTGTGAGTTCAAGGCCAGCCTGGTCTACAGAGTGAGTTCCAGGACAGCTGGGGCCACAGGGAGACCCTGTCTCAAAAAGACCAAAAAAAAAAAAAAAAGAAATTTAGCTAATTTTTCATGGCTAATCTGGTACAGATGCAGTGATTCATCTGATGCGGTGTCTGTTATTAAATGCTAAACATCTCAGAGCCAGTGTGAAGAACCAGAAGATTTGTTTGACTTATATATGATATGTGAAATGTATGATCCCAAATTCAAGTTAAATACCTTTTTTCAATTTTTCATAAATGATGTTATGAGCCGATGTTCTTTCTGACAACAGCTAGTATAATACCTATGGTCCTTGCATGCTGTTCTGAGATCCATAGGATGCAAGTCATGGTGTTGCCCCTGTGTGAGCACTTTTCTGGCCAAACACCCCTGGGACCTCAGTTCAGAAGCTAGCTGAGCTGAGACATTTATGTGTCCTTCACTTGATGAATAGTTAATATCCTATTGGCTTTCCGTTATGAGAAGATAGTCATTGTAATACATGTGCATGGACACATATATTTTATACACTCTTGGGTCTTGTGCATGCTAATACCAGTGCTATAGATTCGTATGAACTGGGTTCCAGGAGCTTGTAGGATTCATTGCCATTTGGTCTTACATCAGCTCCCTGGCTCTTACAATCTTTCTGCCCCCCCCCCCCAATATTCCCTGAGCCCTGGGTGGGTGAAGCTGAATATAGGCAGTCTGTCCATGGAACCACACTCTCAAGACTCCTAATCTTCACAGTTTGGCCATTAAGGCCCTTTTGGGTTCCTGCTCTCCTGATACATGGAGGAGCTTCCTTAATGAGAGTTAAGAGGTAGTTAATGCCTTCTTGGGTCCTTGTCCTATGATGCTTGGGTCTTGTGTGTAGAGGTTGCATAATAGGTGTGTCACCTAGGCATGAGCCACTCACAGACCATGTCTGTGTGTCCAGCTGTGGGACTCTGTCCTATTCTCATCTGTAGCAAAAGAAGCTCCTTTTCTGAGTGGTGTGTGGGATATTTGTTTATAAATATAAGGAGACTTCTTTTGTAGTTAATAAAATGTTACCTTACCTAGGGATGTGTCTACCTTGTGGAACTAAGATCTATAACCTCTCCAGAGGTGTGCATTTGACTTTGTTAACAATGCACACATGAGTTTCCTTCCACTGAGTGGGCTTTAGGTCCAGTTGGTTGGCCACTGATTTTCCCCAAGACAGAAGTGCCACTATAACACCAGTGTCATATGCTGTGCTAGTCATTGATGTCGATATTTGGTCTTGAGGCTGATATTGTACCATCTATTGATGTCCCTTAGTGGCTTACATAGTGCTTTCCACAGCTATGAAAGCTAGCCTTCAGAGGTGGTGGCATCCAGGTCAGGTCCAGCTCCATGCTCAAGATCCAGTTTCTGAAGTATGTCCTGTCTTCAGCAATAGGTTCTTACCTTCGGGTTCTGGGAGGCAGTCAAGGGCTGTGACAATAGCCTGTGTAATTTCGGGAGTCTTTTGGACTACCCTGACAAACACTCAAAGGGAGGTGTCTCCTGTATGGTACTGTTTCTTGATACGCAGCCTCCATCTTTGCATGTGTACTCATGTAAAGGTATTGTTTGTGTAATTTGTCAGTAGATTGTTAGACTAATATGATTCTCTCAGGCTTTTTACCCTAGCAAGGCATTATTTATCTCTTCTCTCTCCCTTTACCTGCCTAGCCCTCCCTCCATGTCCTCTTCACGCCTTCTCCCTTTAAAGTCTCCCCATTTCTCCCTCGATGCTGCCAGTCTCCTATGGCCCCACTTGTCTTGGCTCCCTTCTTCCCCTATCTCCCCAGCCCCCCTTTCCTTCTGTAACCCTTCCATTCCCTTCCCATGTAGATATCCTGAATTTGTCCATTCTACCCTTCGTAACAGCTGCCACCTACTAGTCTTCTGTCTCAGGTTCCCTCCTTCTCTTTCCCTTCCTGGTTCCTTTTCATTTACCTGGTTCTTGCAGTGACATCAGGATACATACTTTCATATAAGGATTTGGTGCTAGGATCCACACATGACCGACAACATATGTTGTTTTTCTGAGTCTTTATTATTTCACTTAGCCTAACAGCTTCCAGTTCCATCCATTCACCTGCAAATTTCATGATGTTGTCTTTCTTTACTGCTGCATAGAACTCCATTGTGTAAATGTACCACGTTTTCATTATCTACTCATCAGTTGAGGGACACTTAGGTTGCTTCCAGTTCTTTATTATTGTGAAAAGAACAGCAATATACATGGATGTGCATAAAGCTCTGCAATAGGATGAATCCTTTGGTTGTACACCCAGGAATGGTATTATTGGGTCAAATGACAGGTTCATTTTTAGTGTTTTAAGAGTTCTCCATACTGCTTTCCAGAGGGGTTTCTCTAGTTTGCAGCCCCACCAGCAGTGAATGAGCATTTCTCTTTCCCCACAACCTCTCCAGCATTTGGTATCATTTGTTTTCTTGGTTAAGGCCTGTCTTACTGGGTTAAGATGAAATCTTAAAGTGGTTTTAATTTGCATTTCCTTAATTACTAACAGTGTTGAACACTTTTAAAGATGTTTCTTTGGGGCTGGAGAGATGGCCTAGTGGTTAAGAGCACTGACTGCTCTTGCAGAGGACCCGGATTCAATCCCCAGCACCCACATGGCAGCTGAGAGCCATCTTTAACTCCAGTTCCAGGGGAATCCAATGCCCTCTTCTGACTTCTGCGGCATTGCATGACACAGATGCACAGACCTGCATGCAGACAGTACATTCATACACATAAAGAATAAATAAAATTAACAAAAAAAGATGTTTCTTAGCCATCTTTAGTTCTTCTCTTGAGAAGTCTCTGTTCAGATCTTTAACCCATCTTTTAATTGGGTCATTTGTTTTCTTGGTCTTTTTTTTTGAGAAATTTATGTATTCTGGATGCTAAACATATGTGTCACTGGAGAAGAGTTCTTCCCAGTCTCTGTGGGTTTTCTCTTCACTTCTTTGTTTCTTTTGCTGTACAGAAGCTTTTGAGTGTAATGAGGTCCTACGCATTGATTGTGGATCTTATTTCCTGTGCAATTGCTATTTCTTATACAACGCAGGCCCACCTGCCCAGTGGCAACATCACCCACACTGGGCTGTGCCCTTTCACAGAAAGCCTTCTCAGACATGCCCCCAGGCCAGGCAATGATGGGAATTCCCCAGCCGAAGTTCTCAGGTGTGTCAAATTGATAGTGGAAGCCAACCATGATGGTCAACTTGGTACAAAGTTGGTATTGGTAGAGTTTTCTTATTAGGTTCAAGAAGAAATACTGATTGCAATCCTAGTACAGTCACATCTTCCTGAAATTTTTTTTTTATGCTTTATTGATGTTTTGTGTATTTCAGACATCATTTCTCAACTTCACTTTATCTTCCTGAAATCTTGAGTAAAAGAAACTTTAAACATTAAATGTAAAATAAAACGTTTCCTTGTGTTGAGCTCCCGGGAGATTTCCAGAACCTGCATCTTCTCCTCTGCACCCAGATTTTCCTGCTCCACTTGCCACTCCTGCTACCCCAAGGACCCGAGTACTTTACACATGACTGTCTGAACACCCCAAAGCTACCACAAGGCAGGGGGGAAGAATACCCAAAATGCGGAACCTTCCAGGGAGCTGATTAGTTGAGACCTGAGGAGGCTGAGGAATTTGCTCGCTTCTTGCCAGCTGAATAGCATAGCTTCTTTTAATACATGGAGTGACAACTATTTTCTACAAGAACCAAGAGTGTTAAGGGGAAATTATGCATTTACAAAGTTCTATTTTCATCCCTGGCACATTCTGATACTCTGGTAAACAGATATTGGTTTCATTTTCCTCTTCTAGTAAGGATTTGTCTTAGAAATAGCAGAAAAGAATGTAACAAACAGGAAATCCTAAAGTGTTTTTTGAAAGACAATAAAAATCTTTCACACATATAACATTTAATTGTAAAAGGTTAGACCTGTTTAGGGAATCCACTGCATTGTGCCTTCAAAGACATGATACTGGACTTTTTTTTTAGAAAATACTGCTGTGTCATAGTCCATATCTGACATTCCAGAGTTCCTTCCCATGAAGAATCAATGAAGATATTATAGAAAATTCTGAGGATAAAATTACCAAATTCCATCCTTGTGATAATAACTGAGCAATTTTAGGAATCCACAGGTTTTAAAAATAGCATAGGTAGGGCTGGAGAGATGTCCTAGTGGTTGAGAGCACCGACTGCTCTTGCAGAGGACCCGGGCTCGATCCCCAGCACCCACATGGCGGCTGAGAACCGTCTCTAACTCCAATTCCAGGAGAACTCCAGTTCCAGGGGAATCTGACACCCTCTTCTGACCTCCGCGGCATTGCACGACACGGGTGCACAAACCTACATGCAGACAGTACATTCATATAAATAAATAAATAAATAAATAAATAAATAAATAAATAAATAAATAGCATAGGCAGCTGGGTGTGGTGGTGCACGCTTTTAATCCTAGTGCTTGGGAGGCAGAGGCAGGTGGATCTTTGTGAGTTCAAGTTCAGCCTGGTCTACAGAACGAGTTCCAGGACAGATGAGGCTACAGGGAGACCCTGTCTCAAAAAGACCAAAAAAAAAAAAAAAAAAAAAAATAGCATAAGTAGAAGTGAATGAGCTGTATTGAAGATACTATCTGCTGACCTTATGTTTTTTATTCATGGTTTACAGTTTGTTTTTCCTTTTCATGAAAGAAAGGCATAGAAGAAAAAAGAAAGAAAGGCATAGAAGCAAAAATCAAGTAAAAATCAGCTTTATTTAAAATAATTCAGATATTTTGTTAATTATATAAAAGTTATGGATCCTGAAGTCTGTCTCAGAATTCTACTTAAATCTCTTATTCTTTCATAAACTCTTCTATCATCTGGATAATTAAATTGGAACAGTATTAAAATTTCATTATTTTAATAATTAGTAGTTTTTTTTTTAATTTTTTTTAAATTTTATTTATTTCTATATGTGTATCAATGTACTGTCTGTATGCAGGTCTGTGCACCCGTGTCATGCAGTGCCGCGGAGGTCAGAAGAGGAGAAGAGGGCGTCAGATTCCCCTGGAACTGGAGTTCTCCTGGAATTGGAGTTTCAGATGGTTCTTGGCTGCCATGTGGGTGCTGGGGATCGAACCCGGGTCCTCTGTAAGAGCGGTCGGCGCTCTTAACCGCTAGGCCATCTCTCCAGCCCAATAATTAGTAGTTTTTTTTTATCACTTGCTGTCCTATAACTAGTGATAATAAAGCTCTGGTCATTTATTTTTTTATTGGCTTCTTCCATATGGAAGATCTTCAGCAAGTCTGACCTAGTACTGGGTTTATTTTTCCTTGGTAAATGTGTTGCCAGTGCAACAAGCATACAAGTATTTAAGTTACATTGGAAGTGTGATAACAGAATTGCCTTTGGGTTGACAGAATCATGCAGACCTTTGTCACACAGCAGTGGAAACAGAGCAAAGAAAAGTCCAGTTGCCTGCATGGTAAGAAGTTGTCGGAGAAGAAAGTGAAGTCTCCCCTGCATTTATTTTCTACCTTGCGCAGGTTGGTAACAGGAAGTTTTTCCCTTGTCTTACTTAGTGCTAGCTTGTAATGTGGTCCAGTTTAGAGCAATGTGTTTTGAAGTCTGTTTATTTTCTTTATGACTTCAAATCAAAAACAAAAACTGTTATATGTGTTCCACTGAAGGCACAGATATACTTGTATTTCATTAATATTGGTAAAGTGTATTAAAACCTTATGTGTATGAGTGTACTGTCTGCATGTAAGTAGGTGCACCCGTGTCTGTGCAGTGCTGAGGAGGTCAGAAGAGGGCGTTGTGTTCCCCTGGAACTGGAGTTGAGGGTTCTTAGCTGCCATGTGGGTGCTGGGAATCGAACCCCAGTCGTCTGCAAGAGCACCAGTGCTCTTAACTGCTGAGCCACCTCTCCAGCCCCAGATTTTGGTTTTTAAATGGCATAGAGGAGGTTCCTTCAAAAATTAGTTCTTTACAAGTGCTCTGGGTTAGGTAGAAGGGAGATGTCGTGCTGAAGTCGCCTTTAGTTGGTCAGGAAAGTGATTGAACTCCTGTGCCCATTCTGCATCTGTCTTTGGCTCTGGCCCTCAAGTGGAGGTTGTATTAACTGAGGGCAGGTGTAACACAGCTGAGGTGGGGTACTGAAGGTCAAGTCTGGGTTTGGCACTGTATTAATTCTCTCCCCTCTCCAAGGTCGCCAAGCTATCCTCCCCCTGGTTGTGGCAAAAGCAAATCTAAACTGAAATCTGAGCAAGATGGCATCTCCAAAACGCACAAGCTGCTGCGGAGGACTTGCTCGAGCACAGTCAAGGCGGATGACATGTGCACCAAGTCGCACAGAACCTTTGGGCGCTCGCTGTCCAGCGACCCCAGGGCCGAGCAGGCGATGTCAACCATTAAATCGCACAAACTCTTGTCCCGGCCCAGCCCTGCCACCGGCAAGCAAGAGGACTGTCTCAGTCTCAAATCGCAAAAATTATTGACTCGATCTTGTTCTGGAGACCCGCGATGCGAGCACAACACCAACTTGAAACCCCACAAACTGCTTACCAGGTCTTACTGCGGTAACCTCAGAGTGGAAGAGCTGTATGGGCTGAAAAACCACAAGCTACTGGGCAAGTCGTACTCCAGTGCCCCCAAGTCAGCCAAACCCGAGCTTTTCAAGGAACCCAGTGCAGAGGGCAGAAGGCTCTCTCTTACCTCAGGGCTTATTGGTATCTTAACACCATCTTCATCTTCATCTTCCCAGCCTGCTGTGCGTAACTATTTTCATCTTGAGTTCTTAACTTTTAGCTAAGGGGAAGTAGATTTGTTTGAAGTTTAAAGTAAGATTGGGGGTGGGGGGATACCAAGATCAGTGTTCTGTTTTAAAATTTGCTGTATTTTTTTCTTTTGGAACATTATTTTTTGCATACCAGACATCTGCCACTGACACAGAAATGTTTGGTTCTGTAAAAAAAATGTAGTTATTGATTTGTAATCCAGTTTGTATTCCTACCATTGTATAGCACTAAAAATGAAAGGCAGTTGGATTCACAGTTTTTCCTTTCAGAAAAGCATATATTTTATTGGTTATTAAATAGGTTAATTAATCTTTTCTTTTCCTATATGGGTAGTGGAGGAACACAACTTGTCTTATAATTAAACTAAGAATAATATTTTAGGTTTATGTCAGGGAACTTTGTGAATATTGTGATTGGTGTTAGAATCAGCACTTAGACCAGTGAATGAGTCTCACACGAAGCTGTTCTTGATGTCCACTTTATATGAAAGCTGTTTCTGGTGGATGTGGAGTCAGATGATGACTGTACATATACCTGAAGCCACTTGGCTGGTATTGGCTGGGATATGAGCCTTATATAAAATCTACCTCTCCATTGGTTGGAATCATAGTCATTTTCAGATAGACTGTATCAGACATGTTTATTACATATTTGAAAAACAGTTGACAAAAGTTCTTGTCTTCGGTTTTAAATATGTATATATTGGAGATGTTACACTGGATATACCCAGCCAAATAGAAGTTGACAAAAGTGAGAAACTGCTTTAAGAAAGTCATCTGAAGCCAGGCGTGGTGGTGTACACCTTTAATCCCAGCACTCGGGAGGCAGGCAGATCTTTGCGAGTTCAAGGCCAGCCTGGTCTATAGAGTGAGCTGTAGGCCAGCTGGGAGTAAAAGGGAGACCCTGTCTCAAAAAGACCAAAAAAAAGAAGAAGAAGAAGAAAAAGAAGAAGAAGAAGAAGAAGAAGAAGAAGAAGAAGAAGAAGAAGAAGAAGAAGAAGAAGAAGAAAATTCTTTTATGTTTTTATAATTGAACTATAACTAATACTGTAAAAATTATATATTTTTTGGGAAACTAGACTATAATTTCTGTGAATATCTTAAAAGTTCAAAGATGAACTTCGAAGACAAGGGGGACATGAAGGAAGTTTGCCAACAATTACATAGTTGTCAAACAATTATTTAGAATGTTTCCATGATAGTTTCACTCCAAAAAGATCATTTCAGATACTCTGAAAGAAAAATCCCTAAATTTCCCTCCACAGTTGTCCTAATTGGTGATGCGTTCTGACCTGTTGGCCAGCTGCATAGTCTTTTCTTGGAGGAATCCCTACATTTTATTGTAAGATGAGGGTGAAGCACTCTAATGAGGGTGCATTGAGCATTTTCTGACAGCTAATACAGAAATCAGCTTTGCTATCCTATCGGTCATTTCCACTAAATGATCAGAAATTATGAAGATTATTAATTTAGTTTAGGCAAATATTGTAATAGTAAGGGCAGACAGAATTAATAATTACAAAAAGATTCCAATATTTTGATACCATAATAGCTGGAAATATTTCATGTGGCCTTAGAAAGATTATTGCCATATTCACTTTTGAAAAAGATAAAGATTATTATTTCCCCAATGAAAAGCTACTCTTTTAAACCTTGCTTTTTATAGACAAATGGTGCAAAGTGCATTCCAATACGAGACCGAGACCGTGGCTTCCTAGTGCAGGTATGAAAATATTTTGGTCCTTACTGCATTTTCAAATTATTTACGAACCTCACAGGCTTTGTTTTTTGTGTATTGTTTTCCTCAGACAATTGAATTTGCTGAACAGCGGATCCCTGTATTGAATGAATACTGTGTGGTTTGTGACGAGCCACATGTGTTTCAAAATGGACCCATGCTTAGGGTAAGTTCCTACTGATTGAATTTCTGTGTTAATGTGTAAAGGAAATTACAAGCATTCAAATAGAAAGATAAGAAAATTAATGGAGTTTATAGTAAACACTCTGTTGGGAAAGTTACTTAAAGTATACTAAGTGATATTATTTGTTTAGAAAGGCGTATTACTTCTGAAAGTATTTGTGAAATAGTAAGTAATTTGGTTTTAGGAAAATGTTTCTTATTGTATTTCTTATGTCTCTCACCTTTATATCCACTTATATCTACATCAGTATTGGCAAATAGTCTTGTAAGTTGTGTGGTTTAAGGAATACTATTTATTTAATAACCCACAGCTTCTGGGAGCAGCTTTTTTTTTTTATAAAGTTAAGTAATTGAGATGGTTTAATGTGTTTATTCAAAACTGTACAATTTAAGATGGTTAGCATAGAGGGAGTGGAAGCCCCATGCCAGTTTGCAGAGGTGCACAGTGGTGCTCAGAGAAGCAGAAGGCTTCCAACACTGCCTACTTATTGTCATAGTTGGGACATTATCAAGGAGGTAAGGTAATAGAAACTAATTGGTGCACATGTATTTGGAGAGTAATTTCAAGTGCTTTTTACAATTCTCATTGACCAAAATTTATATAATATTCATATCATTAAAGTATACAATTAAATGAGTTTTAATGCAGTCATGATTTAAACCTTCACCACTATTTCCAGAACATTTCTATTACCTCAAGAAACACCCAAATTGTCACTTACACTGTGTCCCCTACTCCCTTGTCTCTTGGCAACCACCGATCTGTCCCTATGGATTTTCATGCTCTCAAGTTTTGTCCCTGTAACATGGGGTCAGTACTTTGTTCTTTTTCATTGTAGAATATCCATTTTATGGATATGCCACGTGGACCCATCCATTTGTCAGCTGAGGGGATTGCTGGGACCTATATTTACTCCATTTCCCTTGGAGGAATGGCTGACCTGGATGATGACTGCACTATTTCCATTAGCCATTCCCATTAGCAGTTCATGACAGCGTCAGTTTCCCCACATCAGCATTATGTTTACGTCTCTTTAAAACTCTGTGTGTGTGTGTGTGTGTGTGTGTGTGTGTTGTACTGTGTTTGTGTATGTGTAACTATTCCAATGTGCATGATAGTGCTTGAGGACTGATGACTTTTGAGCATTGTTTTGTGTGCTTTCGGTTATTTGTATGTCTTTGGAGAAATGTCTGTTAAAAACCTTTCCCCATTTTTAAAGCAATTTAATTTTCTTTAGTCTCTTGAGTTTTCTTTGTTCTGAATCCTATATTCTTATTATTAGATCCTTACTCTATATCTGATAAAGGTAACTGTTGTTTGAGCTATCCTTTCATTTTCTTGCAAGTATCATTTACACAGAAAACTTTTAATTTTCAGGGAACCTAATGTATTAATGTTTTGTTTCACTACTTGGCATTTATGATGGAGTATCTGTGGAACCATTGCTTAATTCAAAGCTCCAACATTTACAATTCTTTCTACCAGTTTTATAGATCTTACATTTAAGCCACTGATTGTTTTGAAGTTACTTTTTTTCTGCAATGAGAGGCTGTGTTCCACATCTGTTGTTTTGCATTCTTTTTTTTTAAATTTTTTTTAAAACTTTTTTTTATTAATTTTATTTATTTTTGTATGTGTATGAATGTACTGTCTGCATGCAAGTTTGTGCACCCGTGTCGTGCAAACACCGAAGAGGTCAGAAGAGGGTGTCGATTCCCCTGGAACTGGAGTTCTCCTGGAATTGGAGTTTCAGACGGTTCTCGGCCGCCATGTGGGTGCTGGGGATCGAACCCGGGTCCTCTGTAAGAGTGGTCGGCGCTCTTAACCGCTAGGCCATCTCTCCAGCCCTGTTGTTTTGCATTCTATATCCAGCTCTCTCAGTACTATTTGTTGAAAAAACTATTCTTTATTTAGTGATTGTGGTTCCTTCATTGAAAATCAGTTGATCATAGATGTATTAGTTTGTTTCTGGGTGATAAATTTTATTTCTTCTGATCTGTATGTCTGTGGTTATGTCAATACCACACTGCCTTAAATAATGTAGCTTTGTAGTAAGATTGAAACCAAAGTATCAGTTTTCTTTGTTTGCCTTTTACAATATCGCTTTAGCTATTTTAACTCCATTGAACGTCCCTATTGATTTTGTGGACATCTTGGATATTTCTGCAAATAAAGGCAGTTGGAATTTGAATAAGTTTGCATTTGACTTGTAGGTGAATTTGTCAATTATTGCAATCCGCTATAGACTTTCTAGTTTCTCAAAATATATATACTGAAATTTGAACTTCCGTGGAGTGGTATTAGGAGTGTAATGTTGAGAGACAATGCTGTGAGTTGAACCCTCTTTACCACTTAGCTGAGAGTACTTCCTTCAAATCTCTGCCACATGAGACACAGTGAGATCCTCATCAGACCCTGAACCTGTGTGATTTACAGCTTCCAAATTATGTGAAATAAGGACTTGTTCTTCATAGCATTCAGAATGGACCAGGACAGTTTCCATGTTGATCTTTCCAGCTCATGATTGCAGGGTATCTTTCTACATATTTATATCTTTCAATTTCCTTTCAGTGCTGTTTTGAAGTTTGTAGTATCTGAATTGTGTACTTCCTTGGATAAATTGTTTTGATGTTACTATAAATCAGTTGTTTTTTAATTAACTCTGTTTACTTTTGGTTTGTTTAAGGATTCTGTATAGAAGGTGTTTTAGTTTTCCTGTTGCTTCTGTAAAATACCCTGACAAAAACTTAGGGTAGGAGTGACATTGGCTCACAGTGTTAGATTATGTTGCAGTGTGGCAGGAAGTCACAGCAGTGGGAGCAGGAGGCGGCTATTCACTTTGCAGCTGAAGTCAAGAATCAGAGAGTGATTAATGAACCACTGTACTCAGCTCACATTTTCCTTTTTTTTTTTTTTTTAAATTAGTTTTTATTGATGCTTTGTGCATTTCATACATTTTTTCCAATTCAGTTCAGGCTTATTTCCCTTTCCCTCCCCCCCCACCCCTACCCCATCCCAGATCATGCATTCTGCCATAACTGTCCTGCATCTTTCTCTCAGTTTTTTTTTTTCATTTTTAGCTATAAGTGATAATCCATGAGTACAAGCATCCTTCATGCAAAACCTATCTGCAGGCTGTTGTGCCCAAACACCTACAGCCCCACCATCCAGTGGGGGGTGACATTTTCCTTTTTATACAGTCCAAGATCCCAATCCAGGGTATGAGGTACCCCACAATGTATGAGTCTTCCCACCTCAAACTAAACAAGATAATCCCCTCCTATGGGGCTCAGAGGCTAAACTAACCTAAGTAACCCTTCACTGCTGTGCCCAGGCTTGTCTCCTAGGTGGTGGCTCTAGACCTGTCAGGTTGACAGTACTGACCATTACAAAAATCATATCATCTGCAAATAGAGTTTTGCTTTTCCTTGCCGTTTGGGAGGCTCCATATTACTTCAGTTTCCTAATGGATCTGTCTAGACTACAATACAGGAATGATTAGAAGTGACAAGACCAGAAGTTCTATCTTTGGGTTTGGGGAGAAAAGTTTTTAGTATTTTACTTTTAGTTATGATTTTTTCATAGATGCCTTTCATCAAGCTAAAAAAAATTTCCCAGGGGCTGGAGAGATGGCTCAGTGGTTACGAACACTGGTTGATCTTCCAGAAGACCCGGGTTCAGTTCCCAGCTCCCACATGGAGGCTAACAAGTATCCCTACCTCCGGTGCCAGGGAGTCCTTCTTCTGACCTCCAAATGCTTTGCATAGCACAGACTCACTTATTTACATGTAGGCAATATAGTCATACACATAAAATAAAAATAGCAAATTAAAAAAAATTTTAAAATTTCCCTTGAAGCCCTAGTTTATAAAATATTTTAAAATCATGAAAGTGTTTTATTTTAATAATTGTATTTCTGTTTCCTGGGTCTGTTAAGACTGTCAAATGCTTTTTTTTTTTTTTCCATTCTATGACTAGAACGTAGTATACTGAGTTTTCACATAGTTGCATACTGGGATCAGATCCCACTTACTCATGTGACCAAATTCTTACATTATTGTTAGACTCAATTTATGCCTTTGTTCTTGCTACAGAGTTAACTTTTCTTTTTATACTTTGTCAATTTTCTGGGAAGGTCTTAAGTATTTGGTAGAACTTTCTAAGAAAACCATCTGGACGTTGATTTTATTTTTACACTATCTTTTTGTTTATGAATTCAACTTCATTAGCTATAGGGATATTCAAATTATCTATTTCACTGAAAATTTTTTTTTTTTTTTTTTTTTTTTGTCTTTTCGAGACAGGGTCTCCCTGTAGCCCCAGCTGTCCTGGAACTCATCTTGTAGACCAGGCTGGCCTTGAACTCACAAAGATCCGCCTATCTCTGCCTCCCAAGTGCTAGGATTAAAGGCGTGCGCCACCACACCCAGCTTATTTCACTGAAATTTTAATATTATTATGTGCAGAGATGTCTTGTTCTTTTTGCTATTTCCTTATACTTTTGCTATCTTTAGTGAAACCCTTTGTTTCTTTCCTAATATTGGAGATTTCCAGAGTCTGTGTCAACTCTTCATCATTACAAAGTAGCTGATAATCAACTTGTAAGGCGAGATAGTTAATTTTTGGTTGGGTTTTGAAGGTCCTTGTCTGTGATCTGTTGGTTCCATAACTTGACGTGTGGTAGGGCAACATATTTTGCCAGGTGTGAGTTGGCAGAACTGCACACCCCATGTCCAAGGACACACCCTGCAGTGACCTACCAACCCCCATGAGGCCATTCTTAAAGTTTCCCCTTTCTCCCAAATGGGACTGAGGTCTTAACAAGCAGTGCTTTGGGAAGCATCCAGACCATAACAGTATCTTTCTCTTTCAAGCCAGAAGACTGTTAATGTTATGAGTCTTTTAAAAAATAACCTTCACTGACCCTTTTTCCCAGTATTTTTTATTGCTCTAACTATTGTGGAAAATAGAAGTATTGAATTCTCTGTTATTGCTGAGCTGTCCATTTCTGCCTACAGGTTTGCCACTATTTCTTTCATTTATTTTGGAAGAATGTGTTGTTGAATATGTGTGTTTATGCATTTATATCAGGGTTTTTTATATTTCATATCCTTTGTCTTTAATGACAGTCTCCATAGTGGAGTCTGTTTTGTCTCACGTTGGTGAAGCTCTGCATCTCTCATCCTCCTTTCCTCTTCCTACTAGTAAGAACCTTGGTTTCCTGTTCCTTTTCTGTACGTAGTGCATTTGTTCTTATCCCTCTATTTCTTTGATATTGCTTTTTTTGTTAGATGTTTTCTAGGTTCCCATTTTAATTCTGGATGTAACGTTTTTGTTCTGTTTTCATGATTATTCAGGACATTGCACTTAGTATTTTAAAATTAAAAATCTAATTTATATTAATACCAGACTAATTTTAATATACTGAAAATCTTTGCTCCTACATATGAATTTAACTATTATTATGTTATATGGGGGGGGGGAGAGGACACCGGCACATGTGGAAATTAGAGAACAGCTTTATAGTGTCACTTTTCTCCTTCCACCTTTAAGTGGATTCTGGGGATTGAAGGTCATCAATGCTGCAGGCAAGTGCTTTGCTTGCTGACCCATCCCTCCCATGCCCCTATGTATCTTCAGTCTTCGTCCCTTATGCTGCTATAAAGATATGAACCACATCCTTTTATCCTGTGTATTCATCAATATAGATTCTGGATTATTGCTTTATGCAGTAATCTTTTACACTAGCTAGAGAAATCAAAATGTTAAAATAGGCATGAATGTATAGTATTTTTTAATATTTGCCTAGGCAACTATAGAGGTTGCTCTCCATTATGGTGCTCTCCATTACTTGGGCTGTCTAGGGTTCTTTGAGTTTCAACTTGAAGAAATCTCTTCCTTGTTTCCTGAGGGAAATTTGAACTAATGATGAACTTGTCTCATTTTTTATTTGAGAATATTTTCATTTATTTTTCACGATTTGAAGGATAGCTGTGATAGAATTCCTTGTTGACTTTTTTCTCGTTTTATTTAAATATTGCCTCCCCTTAATGCTTTGACTGTTGTTTCGCTGTTTTAAGTGCTCATGGTTTCTGATGAGAAATGAAATTTTTTGTTTTATTTATTTTTATTTTCTGGGCATGAATATCTTGTCTCCATGTTTGTAAGTACACCATATTCATACAGTGTCTATGGAGGCCAGAAGAGGGTTTCAGATCCTCTGGAACTCAAGTTACAGTTGGCTGTGTGCCACCCTGAGTGCTGGAAACCAAACCTGGGTCCTCTGAATGAACAGACAGGACCCTTTAACAGCTGAGCCATTTCTTCAGCCTAGAAATGAAATTTTTTTTTAAGGCAAGACTTCTTGTTTGTGACGAGTTGGTTCTGTTGTTGGTTTATGTTGGCTTTGATTTTCAGTCATTTTGTTTAGTTTTGTTTTGACTTTTGGTTTCTTGAGACAACATCTCGCACTGTAATCCAGACTGGCCTGCAACTCACTGTGTAATTCAGAACAGCCTGAAATTACAGGCAGTCTTCTTGTCCCAGTCTTCTGAGTGATGGGATTACAGTCGTGCATCACAATATCCTACTTGGCTCACTTGATTAGGATATGTGTGTTTATATGCTTATGCTATTGTTTATACTAGGTTTTGTTTTTACTGGGTTTCCTTGATATTTAAGTTAATAAAGCCTTTATGAGTCTGGTGTTTCTGAAGGTATTATTTCTTCAAATATTCTTCCTGTATCTTTTTTCTCCTCTTCTGAGACTTCTGTAATAAATATTTTTGTGAGAAATAGTTTGCAAGAGATGACATTGAACAGATCTATTGTCCCTTGTTCAATTTCTTTATTATTCTTGCTGTTCCTGGGTTTAGCACATCTCAGTTGACTGACATTCAAGTTCATGAACTTTTTATCCCTACTCAAATCTGTACTTAATGTCCTTCAATTTTATGTCAGTTGTAGTTTTCAACCCCAGAATTTCTTTGGTTCATTTTTATTAAATATTAAGGTCTCTGTTGAAATACTGTATTTCAGAAGAGCTGGTCTTGGCTTGTTGGTCATTTTGAAAATGCCAAGTCCAGCATCCGCGCTTTCTCCTGGACCCTGTCTATCCATCACCTTTGGCCTATGTATGGGCCTTACTATATTGCTTGTTTTCTTACCTCATTCTTTTCTTATTGGAAACTGGATATTTGAAAATAATAATGCAGTAGCTTGGGACTCCAATCTATGCTTGTTGGAATTTTTTTTGTTGCTGCATTTTGGTGATTGGTTGTTTGATTTCCAGGCTACTTCCGTACCCTCTGTATTCATTGTTCTCCTTGGCCACGTTGCTTTTCTTCATTTAGTGCTTGACAAGTTATTAGAAACAAAAAAGCCCTCTTGTTTGTTGGCAACAGTGTACATATATGTTGGGCATTCATTTAATACTTAGTTTGGGTGTTTATAATTCTACCTTAGCCTGAATTTCCAGCTTGCAAACAAAATTGATGCCAGAGTGAATTTCAAATCCCTCTCATGATTTTTTCATTTGCTTAGTTTTTAGTTTTTTTTTCCTGTTTTTGTTTGTTTGTTTGTTTGTTTGCTTGCTTACTTGATTGCTTTTTTGTTTTGGAGATATGGTCTTGCTACTTAACTTTGACTGCCCTAGAACTTTCTTTGTAGGCCAGGAGGACTTCAGACTTGTGGGAATCTTCCTTCCTCAGCCTTCCAAATGCTGAGATTTTAGGCATGAGCCACCATGGCTGGCTTCAAACTTGTCTTATGCACACACAGTCATGGCCAAGTGTGTAGGCTTGTGCATTCACAGGGGCACACTGAAGCCATTCATAGTCAGTCCTGGTAGGTCCTGATAGCATCAAAATCTTAGTCCTTCCTGCAGAACTTTTTTTTTTTTTTTTAGTTTGTTACTTGCCTCGGCTGTTATCTGTTATCTATTGCCTACATTAATAGTGATCAAAACATTGGATGTAATTGTGTTCAGTCCCTGTCCTGGTTATTAGATTTAGTACTAAGTGACTTATAGGTCAGGCAGAAAAAGACAAGTGTTCTGAGCTTGACTTCAGAGAACCATCAAGACTGGTCTAGCACAGTCCTCTGGGACTTAGTCACAGTTTGCTTTTCTTGGTATCAGAAATGTGGGCTCTAGGCCTAGTTTGCAGTATTTACTAACATGAAACTATTTGTGTCTAGAAAGTATCCCTGGGTCACTAGAATTGAGCTAAATTAATGTGATTATTCACAGAAGAAGAGGTCTCTTTGGATGCTGTGGACCTGGCATTGTGTATAGGGAGTTCCTTGATGTTGACAGAAACTCTTGTGAGTGTTCTTCAGAACACTTCATCTTCAACACTTGTTGAGGGACTAGTAAGTTGAAGTTGCAATGATAGATTCAGTTACGCTTTCTAAGAAAATTTTTTTTCTTTTCAAAATATACACTTTAAAACAATAAAATACATAGTCAAAAATCAGTAATTGTATCAGAAGTTTTTATATGTCAAGATTCACGTGGATAAATAGCCATTCTTATCACAAAAGTATCTGTCATATTTTGTGATTTATCTATTTCATTTTATGTAAAAAAATAGAGATGAAAATTTATTTTTGTAGTCAGTGTATACTATTAGTTTTAAGAGTCTACTTTTGTTTTCTCTCAGAGGTATTATTCTGAAATCTAACTGGAGTAGTATATATTTGTTTTTACAGTGAGTTAGGTTTTATTTTTTTTTCTTTGTTTATTTTTTAAGGGATTCTATAATATAAGAGCACAGTTGTTTTCAAATCACATTGACATTGCTCAGTTTACCATACAATTAGTTAATTGGTGCTAGCATCCATAGATGAGGGATACATACCATTTGTCTTTTGTTTTTCTGGGACTTTGTTACTTCACTCAACATGATATCTTCTAGCTACAACCATTTATCTGCAAAGTTCATGATGTCATCATTCTTTACTGCTGCATAGAACTCCATTGTGTAGATGTACCACATTTTCTCTATCCACTCCTCAGTTGAGGGGCACTTGGATTGGTTCCAGCTCCTTGCTATTGTGAAGAGAGCTGCAATAAACATGGCTGTGCATGTATCTCTGTGGTAAGATGAGTCTTGTGGGTACATGCCCAGGAGTGGTATGGCTGGGTCGGGTGGCAAGTTCATTCCAAGTCTTCCAAGGGTTCTCCACACTGCTTTCCATAGTGGCTGTACGAGTTTACATTCCCACCAGCAGTGGATGAGTGTTCCCCTTTCCCCACAACCTCTCCAGCACTTGGTATCATTTGTTTTCTTGATCCTAGCCAGTCTTACTGGAGTAAGATGATATCTTAAAGTGGTTTTGATTTGCATTTCCTTAATGATTAGTGATGTTGAGCAGTTCTTGAGGTGTTTCTCAGACATCTCTAATTCCTCGCTTGTGAAGTCTCTGTTCAGTTCTTTGCTCCATCTATTGAGCGGGTCGTTTGTTTTCTTTTTTCTTTGTTTTTTGAGTAGTTTATATATTCTGGAAATCAATGCTTTGTCAGATGTATCTGCAGTGAAGGTTTCCTCCCACTCTGTGGGATTTCTCTTCACTTCCTTGATTGTTTCTTTTGATGTACAGAAGCTTTTGAGTTTGATGAGGTCCCATTTGTCAATTGTCGACCTTAATTCTTGTGCAGCTGCTGTCTGATTTAGGAAGTCTTTTCCTACGCCTATGTCTTGTAGTCTGCTGCCAACTTTTTCTTCTATCACCTTCAGAGTTTGGGGTTTCACGTTGAGGTCTTTAATCCATCTGGAGTTGACTTTTGTACAGGGTGAGAGGTAGGGGTTTAATTTCATTCTTCTACAAGTGGTGATCCAGTTTTGCCAACACCACTTGCTGAAGATGCTGTCTTTTCTCCATTGTGGTTTCTTGGCCCCCTTGTCAAATATGAGATGGCTGAAATTGTATGTGCTCAGATTTGGATCTTCGGTTTTGTTCCATTGGTCAACAGGTCTGTTTTTGTGCCAGTACCAGGCTGTTTTTATGACTATAGCCCTGTAGTATAGTTTAAAATCTGGTATAGAGATCCCTCCTGTGTAGCTCTTTTCACTCAGGATTGATTTGGCTATTCGGGGTCTTTTGTTTTTCCAAATGAATTTAAGAACTTTTGTTTCCAAGCCTGTGAAGAAACTCTTGGGGATTTTGATTGGGATTGCATTAAATCTATACAAGAGTTTTGGTAAAATGGACATTTTTACAATGTTAATTTTCCCAATCCATGAGCATGGGAGGTTTTTCCATCTTCTGAGGTCTTCTTCAATTTCTTTCTTTAAGGGTTTAAAATTTTTGTTGTAGAGGTCTTTGGTGTCTTTGGTTAGGTTTGTTCCTAGGTATCTTATTGTTTTTGAGGCTATTGTGAGTGGGAAGGTCTCTTTGAATTCTTTCTCCAGTTGCTTGTTCTTGGTGTAAAGAAAGGCCATTGATTTTCTAAGGTTAATTTTGTATCCTGCCACTTTGCTGAAGCTGTTAATCGTTTCTAGGAGTTTTCTGGTGGAGTTTTTTGCATCCCTTAAGTAAACAATCATATCATCAGCAAATAGGGATAGTTTGACTTCCTCTTTTCCAATTAGTACTCCTTTAATATCCTTTTCTTGCCTTATTGCTCTAGCAAGTGTTTCAAGCACTATATTGAAGAGGAGTGGTGATAGGGGGCAGCCTTGCCGAGTTCCTACCTTTAAAGGGAATGTTTCTGTCATTTCCCCATTTAGGATGATATTGGCTGTGGGTTTCCTGTATATGGCTTTGATTACATTGAGGAATGATCCCTCCAATCCAATTCCTTCTAGGACTTTAAGCATGAAGGGATGCTGGATTTTGTCAAAGGCTTTTTCAGCATCAATTGAGATGATGGTGTGGTTTTTGTCTTTGATTCCATTTATGTGTTTGATGATGTTTATTGATTTTCGTATGTTGAACCATCCCTGCATCTCTGGTATGAATCCAACTTGGTCATGATGGATGATCTTCTTGATGTGGGTCTGTATGCGATTTGCCAGTATCCTGTTTAGAATTTTGGCATCTGTGTTCATGAGGGAGATGGGTCTATAATTCTCCTTTTTAGTTGTATCTTTGCCTGGTTTTGGTAATAGAGTGATGTTGGCTTCATAGAAGGAATTTGGGAGAGTTCCCTCTGATTGTATACTTCTAAACAGTTTCAGTAATAATGGTTGTAGGTCTTTTTGAAATGTTTTATAGAATTCTGCTGTGAAACCGTCTGGGCCTGGGCTTTTTTTAGTTGGGAGGTTTCTTATTACATCTTCAATTTCTTCATATATTATGGGTCTGTTTAAGCTTTCGATCTCTTCTTGGTTGAGCTTTGGTGATTCCCAGGATTTCAGATATTCATCCATTTCTTCTAGGTTTTCAAACTTGGTAGAGTATAAGTTTTTGAAGTATTCCTGTATGATTTTTCTGCATCTTTTCATTGTCTATTGTGATATTTCCCCTTTCATCATGGATTGTATTGATTTGGAGTTGTTCCTTCTTTCTTTTGGTTAACTGGGCTAGATATGTCTATCTTGTTTATTCTTTCAAAGAACCAAGTGTTGGATTCATTGATTTTTTTTTTTTTTGTATTGTTTTCTTTGTTTCTATTTCACTGATTTCTGCTCTAATTTTTGTTATTTCTTCCTGTCTGTTGCATTTAGGGTTCATTTGTTGTTGTCTCTCAGGTGTTTTTAGCTGCAGTGTTAGATCATTCACTTGTGCTTTATTGCTTTGTGGTCTGAGAGAGTGCGTGAAAATATTTCAATCTCTTGGTATTTGTGGAGGTTTCTTCTGTGTCCCCATATGTGGTTGATTTTGGAGAGTATTCTGTGGGGTGCTGAGTAGAAAGTGTATTCTCTGGTATTAGGGTGGAATATTTGGTAGATGTCTGTGAGGTCCGTTTGGTGTATCGTATCATTCAGTTCAGATGTCTCTCTGTTTATTCTTTGTCCTGTTGACCTGTCCAAAGGGCTCAGTGGGGTATTGAAGTCCCCTACTATGAGTATACTGGGTTATTGTGTGACTTGTGGTCCTGGAGAAATGTGTTTATAAAGTTTGGTGTACCAGAGTTTGGTGCATATATATTCATAATTGTGAAATCTTCATGGTGAATTGTTCCTTTGATAAAAATGTAAGGCCTTCTTTGTCTCTTCTGATTTCTTTTACTTTGAAGTCTATTTTGTCTGATACTAAAACAGCAACACCTGCTTGGAATATTTTTTTCCATCCTTTCACCTTAATGTGGTGCCTGTCCTTGAAGGTAAGATGAGTTTCTTGTAGATAGCATACAGATGGGTTCTGTTTCCTTTTTTTTATTATTAATTTTATTTATTTATGTGTATGAATGTACTGTCTGCATGCAAGTCTGTGCACCCATGTCGTGCAATGCCGAGGAGCTCAGAAGAGGGTGTCAGATTCCCCTGGAACTGGAGTTCTCCTGGAATTGGAGTTTCAGACGGTTCTTGGCCACCATGTGGGTGGGTGCAGGGGATCAAACCCGGGTCCTCTGCAAGAGCGATCGTCGCTCTTAACCGCTAGGCCATCTCTCCAGCCCCATAGGTTCTGTTTCTTAATCCAATCTCCTAGTCTGTGTCTTTGGATTGGAGAGCTTAGTCCATTAATATTTAAGGTTATAACTGACAGATTTGTGTTGCTTCCTTTCACCTTATTATCCAGTTGCGTTTTTGGTCTAGGTTTCTACTTCTGCAGTTATGCTTTTTATTAATTTTCTGTCTAGGTGCCTGGAGATAGTTGATCCTTTCCTCTGTCCTTTGAATTGCTTCAAGTATTCTCTGAAGGGTTGGTTTTCCAGACATGTATTCTTTCATGTTGTTTATGTCATGGAAGATTTTTCTCTCTCCTTCAACTCTAATAGACATTTTTGCTGGGTATAGTAACCTGGGTTGGCATCCATAGTCCTTTAACACTGGGAATGCTGTGCTCCGTGTTCTTCTTGCTTTCATGGTTTGCACCGAGAAGTCAGTTGTAATTCTGATGGGTTTCCTCTTATATGTGACTTGTTTTTCTCTTGTGGCTTTCAGAATTTTGTCTTTGTTTTGGGCATCTAGCGTTTTAACTATGATATGGCATGGAGAGTTTCCTTTCTGATCTTGTCTGTTTGGAGTTCTATGTGCTTCTTGTATTTGTATTGGTTTGCTTTTTTTAGTTTGTGGAAGTTTTCATCTATTATTCTGTTGAAGATCTGATCAATACCATTCTCTTGGGATTCTTCTCCTTCCTCTACACCTATGATGTGGAGGTTTGATCTTTTCATAGTGTCCTACAGTTCCTGGTTGTTCTACTTTTGTGTATTTTTAAATTTTTCATAATCTTTACTTGAGGTTTTTAGTTGTTCTGTGTTATCTTCCAGGTCTGATATTCTTTGTTCTGCTTCCTCCATTCTACTTCTGAGGCTTTTTCCATTCCTTTCCTCTTGATTGGATGAGTGTTTGATTTCCGTTTTCATTTCCTCTTCTGACTTCTTTAGTATTTCTGCTTCCTTTTGGAGCTTCTCAATCTCTTCCTGTAGCTTTTTGCTTCGCTGGTTAGTTTCCTTATCTTTTTCGACATGGGATCTTTTCAGTGTTTCCACTTCCTTCTAGAGTTTGTCATTCTCTCTCTCTAGGTCCTTCTTGAGTTTTTCATTCTCTCTCCTAAGTTCTCTGACTTGTTCTTTATAGTCTTTGATTTCTTTCAGTATGTCCACAATTTTACTTCTAATATCTGTGTCCTGGGCCATCCCCAGGGGGATCCCCCGTAGGAATCTTCCATAGGGTTGGTAGAGCTTGGTGTGGAATTATCCTGCACCTTTCACATGTTGTCTCTTCTTCATGTTCCTGGCACGTGGGTTTCTCTTTGCCTGTATTCTAATGTGAATCCCAAATTCCTCTTCACTGTGTTGAAGGCTTGCTTTGCTTGCCTCCTTCAGATGCCTTCGTCGTTTGGTTGTTTGATTGATTTGTTTTTCTCCTTTTCTCCTTGTTTATGGAGTGTTGACTTTTCTAAGTTTTAGGCTTTCTATTGGAAGCCTAGCTCACTCTTCCCTTTCTGTTCTGAAGGTTCTCCAAAGAATCCACTTGGACACTCCTTCAGCAATCCCAGTTGAGGTGGGGCGGAGGGAGCGTTGGGGATTCCTGTTTAGCCCGCACCCCAGTACCAGCTTCAGATGGTCTTGGGAAATCCCGATCTCAAATCTCACAGTGGCAACAGGCTCACCTTTTATACCAGCTAGGAGGACAACTCTGCACCCACAGCCACACAAGACAATTGAATCAAACCAAACAGTTCGCCTGCCTGAAGCACCTGGCTGCTACCTATGCTTCAGGTGGCCTTGGGGAATCCTGATCTCCTTGTATTTCTTAAAAATATTGTGATTTGATGCATGGGCTCTTGAAATTCCTCTGGTTATCTCCATGTATCCTACTTAGGAGCTACAATTTGCGGGAGTTATTCTTTTGATTTTGTCCTTACTCCATGGCAGTGCTAATTCCACTACAGAAAACAGTAGGAATGTTAGCAATAGCAAATGTTCCTTAAGTCATTTTAATGTGCTCTGAGTACTTTACCTGGATTGTCAGCAGTTAATCTGCATAGTCACTCTACAAAGTATTGCTATCCCCTTTTTACAAGTGAGGAAAAGAGAATTTATTCAGTGTCATTCTTCCAGTCAGTAATGGAGACAGGATTCTAAGGCTGGCAGACTCTCATGGGCTGGAAATGACTAGCACTGGGGGGAGGTGGGATTCACCCCAAACTCTGTTGGCAATTTATTCTTTGTTGTTTAATTTCTGGAAATTGATTCCTTTGATAAGTGGTCAAAACACCATAGTATTCCCTGTGTTCTGCTCCACATTAAGCTTGTTTCTGCACCAGTAGATGTTATCTTCTGCTTGAATAAGTGACTTTTATGAGCATGAAAGAAAAATCTTCTAAATAAATATGATATATAGCTAATCGTTTAATGTGGAAGGAAATCAAGCAACTTTCTTGGGATTTTTTTAGATATAGATAAGTCATGTGAAATCAGGTCAAGAAATAAAGTCAAATAAAATTCTCATGTTTGAAGACAAAGGTAAGCAGAAAGAAATGTTTCTTATTTCTGTTTTTCTTTTTTTAACATTTTTAATTTAATTAATTTATTTTTTATGTGTATGAATGCACTGTCTGCATGTAGGTCTGTGCACCCGTGTCGTGCAATGCCGTGGAGGTCAGAAGAGGGTGTCAGATTCCCCTGGAACTGGAATTCTCCTGGAATTGGAGTTACAGATGGTTCTCAGCCGCCATGTGGGTGCTGGGGATCGAACCCAGATCCTCTGCAAGAGCAGTTGGCGCTCTTAACCACTAGGCCATCTCTCCAGCCCCCATTATTTCTGTTTTTCAATAGATACTTTTGTAATTCAGCCACACTTAGTTTTTCTATCTCTCTCTTGTGTTTACAATGCAGTATATTTTGTTGTAAATTTAAGAGCAGTTTATAATTTCTTCTGGGATTTCAGGTAATGACTCACTGAGCTAAATTTATTGATCCCAGTATGACATATTATAAACTGTAGTAAAACCCCCAAAGGATGCATTGTAACACATTTGGTGATTTAAGATACTAAGTAAAACTTAGATTTGTATGGAATTCAGAGCCTAAGATTTTTCTCTTTCTCATTTATACTCTGATATTTTTCTCTAATAAGTTTTCTCTAATAAGTCTGCTTGTCTTAAAAGGTCATAAGTACCCTTTTACTCCTCTCCTAAAACATTAGCTTCTGTTTGCACTGTTCAGAGGACTAGGCTAATGTGTTATGTCTTTTGTGCAGTACGCTCTGTGGAAGTGCTTATTTAGAGGGACTCCAGTGCTCCAGTTTTCTCATAAAGTTTCTAATTGACACCTCCAAGTGAGTCCTGTCAAACACGCAATCTGTATAATAGCTCCTGTTAACGCTACAAGTGTTCATAAGGCTCTGGATTTTCAAGTAGAAAACCATTCCAAACTCAAGCAAGTAATTTTGTCCACTTAAAATTAGCTAGACTTTTAATGCAGCAGACTGCTTCAGAGACACCTTTTAAGTGGTGAGTGTGCACTCAAGTATTTTAGAAAACAGGAAAGCAAGTCCTAAAATCCTTTCAATTCCTAGTTACATTACTCTTCTACTCTGCAATTATTTGTCTTCTTTGATTCCTGCTGTATTCTGCTGGAGAGAAGCACGTGGATGTGTAAGCTCACACCTCAGTCCTTGGCGTTGGTCATCATTCTACATCTCTGGTTATGAGACTGGCCCATTTCCCACATCAGCATGTGTGTCAGTTTCAGAGAATTGCAGTCCTGGTCAGATGGCCTCTCTGAATGGGCCTGTAATGAGGCAAAAGCTCTGATGACTGCGGCATGTGCCAGAAGAGGAGGCAAGGAAGCAGAGGAGTGGAAGCCTGGCATGCCCTTCTCCTCCTGATGGGTCCACCTTCAGTTCCCACCACACCTCAACAGTGCGATCAGTTGTGAATCCTTCAAAGGATTAATTCATTGATTAGGTTAGCCCTTCCCCAATCTAATCACCTTCCAAAAGCTCCACCTTTGAACACTGAATTTGGGACCAGTGTTGGGCAAGTATACTTGTTCTGCTCATGGGGCTCTGCTTTATGCCTGGCATTTCTGCCTCTCTTAATGGAGAGTAACCTTATCTCCACCTGAACATCTACGTCAGCTACTTACACATCCATGTGGTTTTCTTGAGCATAATACAGCAGCTCACAAGCAGGAATCAAAGAAGACAAGCAATTGCAGAGTAGAAAAGTAATGCAACTAGGAATTTAGAGGATTTGGGGACTTGCTTTCTTGTTTTCTAAAATACTTGAGTGCACACTCACCATTTAAAACGTATCTCTGAAGCAGTCTGCTGCATTAAAACTCAGAGTATTGCCCAAAAACTGGAAATACAAAGAGTTAAAGGCCTAGAGGATTTGTAGTTCATAATACATTAACAGTTATTCAAATTTTTCAACACTAGTTTTTAAGAATTTATGTTTAGATTGATTTTTATCTCTTCGAATAGGAAATATTGTAGCAATAATTTAAGAGATTTGATCAACTGAATATGTAAAATGCTAAATAATACAAAGAAACATTCTTTTTACAACAGATTTTATTTTATTTTATGGGTATGAGTGTTTTCCCTGCATGTAAATGGACCACGCGCATGCAGGGCCAGGGGAGGCCAGAAGACTCCAGGTCCCCTGGAACTGGAGTTACAGACAGTTGTGAGCCTTCCTGTGGTTACTGGGAGTCGAATCTGAGTCCTCTGCAGGACCAACCAATGCTCTCACCTGGGGAGCCATTCCTCCTGCTCCAGTCCTTAAAGTTAAAAAAAAAAAGTTATTGAATTTTTTGCCATTTTCATACAATATGATGGTATTTAGAGCCCTTCCCCTATCTACACCTACCTTACTGCCTCCTTCTCATTTAATGTGTGTGTGTGTGTGTGTGTGTGTGTGTGTGTGTGTGTATGCATACATTGGCTCATAAAGTTCAATTTGTGTCCCCACATTTCCTTCAGTGTTGGTCCATCCAGTGGAACCTGGCTTACCATCTTTGTCAGGGACCCAATAGTTACAATTTTTACATGATTGAGTCAGTGTTACTCTGGAGACAACTGGCATAATTTACCTTACTTCATTAACACTTAAGTAGTTCTTCATTCCAGAAGGAGATGTTTATAAATCTTGTCTCTCCTTCTTATCAACCTGGGGAGCTCAGTGTTGCTTTTATTCCCATTTGATAGATTAGATAGCAGCCGCATAACTGTGCTCCAGTGTCAATGAATCCCGTTTCATGTTTTATATATTGGGTTTACATCCAGTCTTTTTTTTTTTTTTGAATGAATGAAAAGATCATTGCAGGAATGTTGGAAAACCAGCCCAGATGACATGCTTAGCTCTTTACACAAATGCATAGTTTAAATTTTCTACAGTTGTAGCATTTCTATTTTCAGTAAAGGTAATTTAAATTCATTGAATACATAAATTTCTTAAAGTACGGTTATGTTCCAAAATATTCTTTGAGGCTTAAGACATTTTTTTGGGAAATATGTTTTTATTGCTCACATTTAAATTGCTTTGATTCAAAAAAATTAAAAATGTATTCGTCTTAGCTGAAAATCTCTAGGATAAATCATATTTTAAGGACAAGTTTAAAAGTTCTCCATGCGTTTAAATTAGTAAATAATGAATACTGTATAGTGAACATGGTATGGATGTGTTGAAGGTAGAGGGACATGTCATGGTTCTACGTCTAAATGTAGGGACTTGACTATTTTCACGACAGTACATAGTTATTAAATCTTAAGAAGACACACTATTTTACAAACTGGAACAAATAGATTTACAGTAAAATGAAAATAAATTAGGAAGGCTTAGAATGTAGCTCAATAATAGAGTGCTTGCTTGTCTACTAAAAGTCCCTGGGTTCAGTCCACAGTACTGCAAAGCACAACAGAAAGGGGGGAAAAAAGAATAAATACTGACACACTTGGTCACATTTAGACATATATGGTTTCTATTAAGGTATGTGTAATAAAACTCATCATTACCCCTGTTTGGTAATGGATGTTAAACAGCTATGTACTGTTTTGAATTGAAGCTGGTGTTTTCTGTGTAACTGTCAGTCATAGCAGTTTTATCATGAGATCCACAGTAATCATTTCAGGGTGGGATAAAGCTAGTCCGAACTGTCACTGCTTACCTGGTGCTAAGGATAAATTATTCAGCTTCTCTTCTTTCAACGGCATGTCCTTTCTGTGAGCCAAGGCACCTTATTTGTAGTCATTCTTTTTCATACATGTATTCTGTATTTTGATCATATCCATCCCCTAGCTCGTTCCAGACATCCTCACCACTAACTTCCCTTCCCAATGTCATGTCCTCTTTTCATAACCCAAGTCCAGCCAATGGTTTCTATATGAGCATGAGTGTACAGTCATCCACTGCACATGGGCAACCTTACCAGGGGCCCCTCCCCTAAATAACGCTGGCTCTCCCTACCCCAGCAGCCTTCAGCTGTCAAAGCTCCTCAGCTGGGGAGGAGCTTCAGGGGTCCCTCCACCATCTGTGCTTGATTTATGGCTCTCTTAATCTTGTTCAGGTTTTGTGTAGGCAACAATAGCTGCTGTGAGTTATGGGATTCCTGGCTCTGTCATCTCCAGGTGACATAGCAGACATCTCTTGATTCATAGCAGTTGTCCTTGACCTCTGGCTCTTATAATCTTTTAGCTAATCTCTTGAATGTTCCCTGAACCATGTAGGGAGGGACTGTGATTCAGATGTTACATTTAAGGTTCATTTAGTGCACTCTGACCAGCTGTGAGAGAAATAATAAATTTTACTTACCTAATAAAACATGATAATTCTCTTTCAGTGTATGCCATCTTACATTGTTTTGAATCTGCAAATATAATGTAGATAAATAAGAAGGTATTACTATACAAAAATACATAGAAATATTTCTCAAAATTGCACTGAATTGCTTCTTATATCTTGAATAATCTGTGAACTTCCAAATAAAAATGAGAAAAATACATAGATTTGCTGTTTTGACAGTTCCCTAGCATTTGCTTAGCGTGCTGTTTTTGTGGTTTAGAAGCTAATGACAACACCATTATCTTCTAGTTGCTGTGTTAGAAAGATCAGAATGCATAATACCTTTTTAAAGAATGTACTGTATGCTTTTATTTCTAATATTTAAATATCGCAAATTATTTTGGTTATTGTTTTCAGAAAGATTTTCTATCTTGCCTGATTTCCTCCTCCTCCTCCTCCTCCTCCTCCTCCTCCTCCTCCTCCTCCTCCTCCTCCTTCTTATTCTTATTCTTATTCTTTGTGTATGAGTATATTGGCTGTATGTGTGTAAGTGTACCCATGTCAGCAATGCATGAGGGGGTTCAGAAGAAGATGTCAGATCCCCTGAAACTAGACTTACAGAGGATTGTTAGCCACCATATGGGTGCTTAGAATCAAACTCAGGTCCTCTGTAAGAACAGCCAGTGCTAATAACCACTGAGCCACCTTTCCAGCCCCTAGCTTGCCTGATGTCTTTCTTTTAACTTTTAGAACAATAGGATGTTTCCACAAATCAGCCTTACACATGTGAGTATGGGAAGGAAGGTTACTTTTAGCCAAAAACAAGGACAAGAGAGAAATATGTCCATAAAATAATCATGTCGTAGCTTCATCATAAGAACACAGATTTACTGTTTGGAAAAGTGGGCCAGTTGGCGAGTCCATGAAAATTGGAGCTTTAGACGGGGAGGAGACAAAGCAGAAAGAAAGCAGTACAGGAAACCGTGCAGTGGGTGAAGGCTCTAAAAATCAGGTTAGACAAAGTCAGGGTGACCTATGAATCCTGTGGCTACTGGTGGTAAGGTACTCTGAGAGAGTGAAGTAATAATAGTCATCTCTAGTATTTTCCCTACGATTTTGAAATTTTTCTTGGATTTAAGAGTTCATTCCATTATAATGAAATATTTTCTTTATTTAAAAAATAATACTGAGGGGCTGGAGAGATGGCTCAGCGATTAAGAGCACTGACTGCCCTTGCAGAGGACCTGGGTTTGATTCCCAGCACCCACATAGCGACTAAGAACCATCTTTAACTCTAGTTCCAGGGGAATCTGACGCCCTCTTCTGACCTCCGAGGCATTGCACAACACGGGTGCACCAACCTACATGCAGACAGTACATTCATACACATAAAAAAAAGAATTAAAAAAAATACCGAAAAGGTAGTTTTGGTTGTTAGATTTTTTTTAATAAAATACTTCTGTTGATGTTTTGTGAATTTCATAAATCATTTTTTCAGTCCAGTTTAGACATGTTCCCCTTTCCCTGCCCCCCACCCCACCA
Source organism: Rhizomys pruinosus (assembly GCA_009823505.1). Taxonomy (NCBI): domain Eukaryota; kingdom Metazoa; phylum Chordata; class Mammalia; order Rodentia; family Spalacidae; genus Rhizomys; species Rhizomys pruinosus. The sequence goes on along the minus strand of VZQC01003434.1, from coordinate 2,173,409 downwards.
CAGTTCATGCATTCTGCCATACATGTCTTGCATCTTTTTCTCAGTCTTTTTAGAGGCAGAATTTAACTTTTTCAGTCAGTTCTTTGACCCGCTCCATTTGCTGTTGTTCCCTCACATTTGTATTGCTCCAAAATATGCCTATGCTAAAATCATATTAATATATATTATAATTATTCTATATATATATAATATATCTACCAAAATTATGACCTCCAAAAATAAACTGTATGTTAATTCCAAAATATGTTTAGGAATTCACATTTTCCCTTTAATTTTATATTACTCTAATATATGAATACATATCTTCCACCCATACATGGTAATTACAGTGTCTGAAAATAAGTGGTAAGTTAATTCTAGAGCCTGTTAAGAGATTCACATTATAACAGCATAGTTACTTTATAGATAAGATACTTTATAGATATAGATAACTTATAGATAAGAAGAAATATAACAATAATGTTTCTCAGCTTGTCTTTCAACTCGGGAGTTGGTGCTAGGATCCACAAATGAGGGATACCAGTAGTCATTTGTTTTCCTGGGACTGTGTTACTTCCCTTAGCATAATGGCTTCGAGTTCCATCCATTTACCTGCAAAGTTCATGATGTCATCTTTCTTTACTGCTGCATAGAACTCCATTGTGTAGATGTACCACATTTTTGTTGTCCACTCATCAGTTGAGGGGTATTTGGGTTGGTTCCAGCTCTTCACTGTTGTGAAGAAAGCTGCAGTAAACATATATGTACATATATCTTTGTGGTAGGATGAGTCTTGTGTGTATACACCCAGGAGTGGTATGACTAGGTCAGGCATTAGGCTCATTTTGGGTCTTTTAAGCGTTCTCCACACTGCTTTCCATAGTGCTTGGTACAAGTTTACACTCCCACCGGCAGTGGATGAGTGTTCCCCTTACATTCTTATACATATATGAATACACAGATTCAGATATATACACACAGGAATTAGGTAACCATAAATTGCATTTGAGTGTTTAAGATTCAGATACAACTGACATTGCTCGTGTCACCAAATAAGCCATACTCTGTGTTCAGCTTTGGAATGACTGTATTTTAGTAATAAACAAAAGGTGATGAGTTTGTGACTCTTATTAAAAGGACCCTCCCTCCTCATGACTATTTACGGAGGTAGATGGAGTACATCCTGGTGTCCTTTTGTGATGTCCAGGCCTTTGCTCTTTGCAGTTTTTTTCCTGTGCATCTTCATTATGTTCGGATGCCCAGGCAATATTTCAAGCCATGATTAGTTTGTAGTAATGGTTGCTGCTGTCATTTCTGATCATTGCATGTTGCAGAAAATGTACAAAAGAAACAATTTCATGTGATGGGGAAAAATTGAGACTGTACCTTATACGTATATAGATACACATAAAAAAACAGAAGATTCCAGAATAAGTTAAACATTCAAGTGAAAGGGGAAACAGAAATTAACAGACTTCTCTGTGCATATCCAAATAAATACACAGCTGTGTGTACTGCTGTGACTGTAAAAACTCTCCATTGACTGTGTCCCCAGTTTCAGCCTTTCTGAAATGGAATCAGACTTGAATTGTTGAAGCTAACAAAAGAGATGTTTCAAATCCTTTTTCTTCTAAAATTTCCTTCAGGGAGAGTCTGCCTGAAACTGTGATTAGTCAGGCTTTCTCTCCATCAAGCCGCACATATGGGCCTCTCCTGAGCATAAAGGATGTTCAGGAGGGCTTCTCACTTCCCCAGTGGGCAAACAACGGACTGTGTCATCCTCTGAAGGTAGCGAGCTCGGAGCATTGGCAATAACAGATGCCTTTTGTCTGCTGTGCGGAGGCACCATGAATGGCATCGCGTTAGGCTTCATCAGCTACCTAATGCAATGTAACTGGTGAGATAAGATAAATCAACGGGATGACACCATATTAGATTTGAAAGATGAGAGCTCTTCCAAGTAATTGCAGAGTGTATATTTTAGTGCTGTTGGCTTCAGGAGGTTACTGAAGTCAAAAGTCTGTGCAACAAAACCAGTCTTCAAGAGCTAGGTAGAAAGTAAGTAGAGTCATGCTTATTGTTCCTAAATAAGTTTTCTAAATTTCTAAAGTGAAATTTTCCCATTGTATTTTTGTTCTCTATGGCTTTTGTGCATAACCTCAGTATATCGTCAACTTAAGGATTTATATTTTATTTTTATTTTTTAAATTTTATTTATTTTCATATGTGTATGAATGTACTGTCTGTATGTAGGTTTGTGCACCCGTGTTGTACAAGGCCGCGCAGGTCAGAAGAGGGTGTTGGATTCCCCTGGAACTGGAGTTAAAGATGGCTCTCAGCCACCATGTGGGTGCTGGGGATCGAACCCGAGTCCTCTGCAAGAGCAGTCGGCGCTCTTAACCGCTAGGCCATTTCTCCATCCCTTATTTATTTTTTAAAGCCAATTTTTTATTGAACCTTTGTGCATTTAGAATTTACATTTTAAATAAACACATTTAATGTGAAATTGTATATTGTTTAGAGAGCTGGATTTTCCTATTTAATGGTATTTTCATCTATTGCTAAATTGTTCAGAATGGAAATACCTAAAACGTACTAAAATGGATAAATGTTTATCATATATGTTACTCAACTAAATGACTGTTGTTGCCTTAATTAAAGAATTTACTTTTAAGTAAAGTGATATGATGTCCTTGTATAACATGCTAGATCTCTATACTTCCCATTTATTATGTAGAAAGACTTAAATAAATGTAATGTAGGAGTTGAGAGATGGAAGCAGCACAGTGATTTATTGCCCGTCTTTCATAGCCCACTGTGTGTGAACGAGAACTGTGCGTGTTTGCTTTCCAAACCCTGGGAGTAATGAATGAAGCGGCTGACGAAATAGCCACTGGAGCGCAGGTACTGATGTTCATTGTTTCTCACTTTAATTTGAAAACCTTGTTTCAATCCAGTGCTGTATTCACTCTACTGTTCTTCAGGGAAATTTTTCTGATAGCTCTTCGTTAAAAACAAACTGATGTTTCCTGGTTTTTATGTGTGCTTTGTCATTTTGCAGTTGCCAGGGGGAGAAATTAAACAACTTTCTTTTAAAAATAATTATCTTACTTGGTGAAGTGATACAGAAAACCCTGCACATTTTTACATACATTTCTGGTATCGTTATACTGCCATAAAATGGGGAAGTTGTTGGGCATGATGGCACATGCTTTTCATCCCAACACTTGGGAGACAGAGGCAGGAAGATCTCTGTGCCTTTGAGTCCAGCCTGGTCTACTTAGTGAGACCCTGTCTGAACCCCCCTTCCCCCCCCCAAAAAAGCAAAAACAAAAGAAGGGGGGGTGAATTTATTTTTAAAACCTAAGTAAAAAGTAATGCGTAGAATATTCACTAAAAAAGAGTGCACTTTCATATATATATAACTATGTGTATATACATGTGTATATACTGAAGCAATACAAGTTAGAGAGAACAACAACAACAAAACTGGAAAAAAAAACCTCTGGAAAGAGTCAGAAAAAGATGCAAGATATGTATGGCAGAGTGCAGGGACTCAGGTTGGGTAGGGGGCATGGAAAGGGAAGTGACTCTAAATTCTATTGAGAAATTATGTATGATTTATGGAGAAAGTTAATAACAAAATAAATAAATAATTTAAAAAAGAGTGCACTTTCCACAGTGGCAGCATTTATGAGGTAGGAAGAAAATATACAAACATATAAAGAACTTGGGAGTTGCAGCATGTCAGTGTGTTTCTAAGAAGGAAAAAGTAAACCAAGTGTGGTTACATTCATGAGTTCATGACATTCCATCAGATTTTCAGTTGTTTTTTTCTGTGATCATGCAGAAAACATTTTGAAAAGTTTAAAAATTAACAATTGTTGATTAAGAGAAATCTGTCCAACTATTTATCAAAACACATTATGCAATGTTCTTACAGCATAGAGTACTGTCAGGCCAGGACAAGTGCAGTGCAAGTGTTTCTTAAATGGATCATTATAAAGTTTCTATGTTAAAGGGGGTATTGAAATGAATTAGTAAATAGTTACTTGGTAAATGAAGTAGGAACAAAGGAGCTTAGTATAGAAAAATTATTTTACTTCCTTGCCTTATGTTATATATACAGAAATTAATTTCAGGGCTGAAGAGATGGCTCAGCAGTTAAGAGTACTGGTTCCTGCCGGGCGTGGTGGCGCACGCCTTTAATCCTAGCACTCAGGAGGCAGAGGCAGGCAGATCTTTGTGAGTTCAAGGCCAGCCTGGTCTACAGAGTGAGTTCCAGGACAGCTGGGGCTACAGGGAGACCCTGTCTTGAAAAGACCAAAAAAAAAAAAAAAAGAGTACTGGATCCTTTTGTAGAGGACCCAGGTTCAATTCCCAGCACCCACATGGCAGCTAACAATTGTCTATAACTCCAATTCCAGTGGGATCTTATGCCCTCTTCTGCCCTCTTTGAGCACACCATAACCATGGGTATACCTACCTACATGCAGCCAATACCTTCCTACACATAAAATAAAAACAGCTGGGCATGGTGGTGCACGCCTTTAATCCTAGCACTAGGGAGGCAAAGGCAGGTGGATCTTTGTGAGTTCAAGGCCAGCCTGGTCTACAGAGTGAGTTCTAGGACAGCTGGGACTACAGGGAGACCCTGTCTCAAAAAGACATACATACATACATACATACATACATACATACATACATACATAAATATATTTTTAAATTTAATTTAATTTAAAAAATTAAAGAAACAAAAATGAATTGCACATAGCTTGAGGAATAGTTTGTTTTAATAAATTATACATAAATAGAGGAGAGTAAAAGCAAGCATGTCCAACCAGAGATAGTGCATCACATTTATCCATCCATTCAGAATCAGAGAATGTAAGTGGAAATACCAGGCAGCACATGTATAATGTTTTTCACTTGAAAAAAAATAGTGAACAATAAGAATGAAGCTCAAAAATAATTATAGAAAAACATGAAAATTGAGAAGAAAGCCATCAGCACTATGGAAGATTAGCAGAGAAAATTAAGATAGTTTCACAAAATGGACATATAGTTAGTAAACAAACATAAAACATTCATCTTCAGTAAAAAAAAAAAAAAAAAGAAATCAATGTGAAGGTAAATATGTAAGAAATTGCCAGTCTCCTAAAATTCATAAAGATATTTAGGGGAAAATGATCATACAATAAATAGGTGCATTGCTTTTCATTGAGTATGGAATGCCTGCTAAAAGTCCTTGCTCTGACAGTATTGTAGTTAATGACTGCCTAAGCCAGCAGTGTCAAGGATACTAATATTTATAGCTGTGCAGAAGTATTTAAAATCTTACCTAAGTGTGTATGTATTTAAGACATATACATAAATGTTTTATGTGTATGTGTGCATATAAGGAATTGTTAAAGTAGTATAGTGAAAATATAGGAATTTTTTTCTACAATAAATGTTCCTTCTAATAAGGAACATAGGCAATTAAAGCCCCCAAATTCCAAATTACTGTTGTGAAAATGAAATCATACTAATAGGAAGCTAGCCGGCTGGAACAACTGGTAGCTTTTCACTTCTTATCCTCATTGCATCTCTGAAAATCATGGCTCTTAACTAAAAATTAATTGTAAATATTTTAGTGGTTACAGAGCTCCAGAACTTGATCAAGTCAGTTTGGAAATTTCACTCTAGAAATTAGTATTCCAAGATCAAATACTTTGGTACTCTCCAGAAAACATTTTTTAATGAGTAAATGAGTTCAGTCTTTAAAACATGTACCCAGTATCATTAATAATCATAAAGACTGCATGGAAATCTATCAAACCAAAGAGGAAACTCTAGCCTAGCAGTCTTATTGTGTCTCTTGACTCCTCCAGTTGACACTGTCCTGAAGAGCTTTGGGGTCAAACTGGAACAACAGTGTTCTGTGGTCTAAGCAGCCATCATTCCAGGTTTCCCCCAATGCTGCCTTAACCAGAGAAGTTCAACTTTGTTTGTATATTGCATTTTCATGTAGGATCTAATAGTGACAATAATAACATGTTGCTGTTGAAACGTTTGGCGACCATGGCACTGCAGTCTAAGTCTGACTTTGGTTTCAGATTCCACTGTGTCCCTATAGGCTCTTCCTGTAGTTATCCATCTTATATTCCCAGAATTTCAAAGAACTTAAAACCAATGACTGAAGTGATCTCACTTGCACAGTCTTTCTTACCTAAAAGTCCAGTGATTGGAGTTGCTTTCACCATTGAATTCTATGCAGTCTTTGGGGGAGGCACCAGATTCTGTGAACTCAGATCTTTTTGTCTTCAACCACCTAATTCTCATTGCTTGAATTTAATATTTCTTTAAAGATATATCCTAAATATCATAGCTAACCTCCAAATTGTTTCTTTAATTATGTTATTATTCAACCTGAGAAGATAGACATGTGTTCAACTGCTCTGTAGTACCCATAGATATAAGGTATGGTTTAAAATACTAGATTGTAAGGGGTAGAAGTGGAGGAATATGTCACTTGGGGTAAAAGATATTTTGTTATTTTTTAAAAGTAGATAATGTACTTCATAAAATATTTACAAAACTTTAGATATGTTTAATCCAATAGTAATATTTAAAACTTTCTTTGTTATAGATCCAGTGCTGCTTTCTATGACAAACTACAAAATTACAGAGGCTTACTATGTGTATTGGTTACTTTTCTGTTATTGTGATAAGACACTGTGACCAAGGGAGCTTATAGAAGGAAGAGTTTATCAGGCTTAGAGTTTAGAGGGCTAGAGTCTATAATGGCAAGGGAGGGATAGCAGCAGAAGAGGCAGGGGCAGAAAGCTGAGTGATTACATCTTCAAGCAGGTACAGGAAGGATAGAAAGACTGGAAGTCCAGCAAGCCTTAAGGACATGCTTTCTCCAGCTAGGCCACACCTCCATCTACATGTCCGAAAGGTTCCAAGACCCTCCTCAAGCACAGCTACAAGCTGAGGCCCAAGTGTCCACATACTTGTGTATCCAGGGCATTTCCATTCAAACCACCACAATAGGCTAGAATTTCATTTCATACAGTGTAGTTGGAATGTTTGGTAAGCCGCTTTTTTTGTTGTTGTTGTCTTTTTTGAGACAGGGTCTCCCTGTAGCCCCAGCTGGCCTGGAACTCACTCTGTAGACCAGGCTGACCTTGAACTCACAAAGATCCACCTGCCTCTGCTTCCCGAGTGCTTGGATTAAAGGCGTGTGCCACCACACCCAGCTAGTAGGCTGCTTTCTTCATGGAAGAACTGGACTTTCTTGGTCTTGTGGGTCTGGGATCTTTAATGCATGACTTGTAGTGGGAGTGAAAGAAGTGCAGAGGGAACAACCTGTTTCTTCTCTGCCAGCCCCTTTCCAGTCAGAAGGTCTTAGACAAAATAGGTAGAAATATCCCCTAAAGTTAAACCAGTACATATCCTTTACAGAAGAAATACTTTCCTAATTTAATTGCCTATGCCCATAGGTTAATGCACTATAACTTACTTAAATCTAGTAATGAACATAATCGGCTAAGAAAAAATCTAGAGCTTTATAAATCTTCAATTTCATGCTCTGACATAATTCTTAAAGTTTTATAAGAGTATATAGATATATGGGCTGGAGAGATGGCCTAGCGGTTAAGAGCGCCGACCGCTCTTACAGAGGACACAGGTTCGATCCCCAGCACCCACATGGCGGCCGAGAACTGTCTGAAACTCCGAATCCAGGAGAACTCCAGTTCCAGGGGAATCCGAGAGACCCTCTTCTGACCTCCGCGGCATTGCACGACACGGGTGCACAAACTTGCATGCAGACAGTACATTCATACACATATGGAAATAAATAAAAAGAGTATATAGATATAGCCTGCCATCTCTTCTCTCCAAAATATCAGAAAAGGCTATTTTATCTTATTGAGTCTACTTTTTAAGGACTTGCTGTCTGCATTTTAATTCCTTTAAGAGACTAATACTGAAAACAGTTTATATATAGGTTAAAGAGTATCTCTCTGAGGTAAAATTGAAGCAAAAAGCTTGTTGTTGTTTTCACTTAGAAGGCAAACTTACTGCATGTGTGCGTGAGGCGGGTGAGTATATGTACACATATATAAAGTGGACTAGTATGCCAGAAACATTACTTCCCACAGTTCTGGCTGTTTTCTGGATGGTCCTGAGAATGTGTATGTACTGGGTATCTTACAAATGGCTTAGATGTTGCAAATTTGTTTAGACCACTGGAAATTCTGAATGTTATTATAGTCATATTTTCTGAATGCCGAGATAACATAACTACTTCCACTCTCTAAGTTGTTTCTCTATTGCTTTTAGTGAGTAGAAAGCATATTAGTTTTGGCTTAACTATTAGGCAAGGCAAAAACAAATTTTTCAAAAGTACATAATTATCTAGAGACATTTTCATTGAGACAAGATCCCAGTATATAGCCCAGACTGGCCTTGAACTGGACTTTTAGGTCCCCTGCCTCATTGTCGGTGTCTGTAGTATTGGGGTCACAGCTGTGCACCACCATACCCTGCTTACTATGCATTTTTAAATGCCTCTTTTAAAACTTTCTGGATATAGCTTTCCCTTTTGTGTCCAACGTTATAGGTATATATGTTCAGGTGCTTGTCCACCATTTAGGTAGGAACAGTTTCGTTCATTCAGAATAGAACATAGTTTTCTGGGAAGTGGGGAAGGGAGGCCACTGAGCTACTAGATAGTACTGTCTTCTACTGTATTGTGCAAAAGTATCATTGGGTAACAAACATCTCAGCAAAACAAGTAATAATTAATGGCCTTTGACAGAGGAGAGTAGCAAGAAGCAAGATGATTTGGAAGCAAATTACTTTTCCTAGAATATGCCAAACTCCCCATGCTGTATGGCTTTCCTCACCTGAAGCAGTCTATTTGCAGACAGTGATAGGTCTCCTCTGATGCTGAGGTAGCCCCAGCATCTCCCTACATACCGGTCTTTAATGCCTACTTTACTCTTATTTCATTTAATAGTAACAGAAATTTTGTCTGTCAAAACACAGACTCCTTTCACTGGCGTTTTATTGGGTATCTTGTCCATTAGATATCACGTAGCACTCAAACACAGACCTATCTTGTCTTACCATAGAATCTAGAACAGTTCTGTCATGTACTGTGTGCTCCTGACAGAGACAAAACTAAGAGTGTGAGAAATTAGAGGCTACACATATTTGTTATTTTAAATTAAGGGTTTGGTTTGGACAAGTTTGGTATAATGTCATGAGTCACAGATAGGAGGGATGGGTGACAGATCTGGTTCTTCCTGAGTACTTTAGCAACCTTGAGTGGGAAAGACAGCAGAAAGGCACCCGAGGGAGCCTGACGCTTAGTAACTTATCTCATGTGTGTTTCAAGGTGGTAGATCTGCTGGTCTCCATGTGTAGATCTGCATTGGAATCTCCTAGAAAAGTTGTCATTTTTGAGCCATATCCTTCTGTGGTTGATCCTAATGACCCCCAGATGTTGGCCTTCAACCCCAGGGTAAGTGATCACCCTTGGCCCACTATGCACAAGGCTTCTAAGAACAGCTTGCTTCTCTGTGTATGATTACCAAGTGTATTTTTCATTATTTTAAGATCATCACACACGTTTGGGATTTCAACTTATGTAGTCTCATTTGTTTTGTGAAAACTCATGAAGCAGGGGCAAATTTTCCCTTTTTCTTTATTTATTTTCCATCTGTCCTCTCTTCCTTTGCTGCTTCCCTGCCCTTCTCCCTGAAAGTTAACAACACTTCAATTCATGCTGTTAAAAGATCATATTTCTTAAGAAAACAATTTCATAAACATTTATGGGAGCATTTATGGCAGAATATTCCTGAAAAAAAACTGAATTTCAAATTGACTGAGAGCCAAACCAGCCTTAGTTTATATTATGTTTATCTTAAAATTATTTTAGAAGAATGATTGTGAACTACCCCTTGAAAGACCTTTTCTTCCTTGTTTACATTCTGCATAGAAAGGAGTGGTCACTGGGCACAAATTGTCACGTGTACACTGTCACCTTACTCTTTGGTAACAATAGTCTAGTTAAAAATGAAAGCAGTTGGGAGATGTGAAGTAGGTCATTTTTCTAGGGAGATTCTATGTTTGCTTTATTCTTAATGTTTTAGTGGTAAAAGCAGGAATCCAGAGCCCCAAATCTTTTTGTATTTCAATATTTTATCTTGGTCAGGTGAACGTAATTTTATGTTATATGTGAGGAATAACATTTTAGTTTTTCTTCCCTCTGACTAGTTATAAATACTCCATCCTCAAGCATCTTATTACAATCCTCTATGTAACATCATGGCTTTCACATTGGCTCTGATGGAAAATTCACAAAAATATATTTCTCTAGTGATATGTAACTTTCAGAGGCTTATAAGAGAATAATGCCTTCTTTTTTCATATAGAAGAAGAACTATGATCGAGTGATGAAAGCTCTGGATAGTATAACTTCCATCAGAGAAATGACGCAAGTAAGTCTGTCATCTTGTCATCTTCTGTGGTTCAGTCTGCATGAATAAATGCATATTTTTAAATGTATTCAGAATAACCATATATGAAAATGGAGAGGCTGTTTTTCTTATATGAGGCAGAATTAAAGTCATAAAAGAATTGTTTTGCATTAGGATGGTTTGATTCCATTCTGTCATTGTATTTGCATGTTAGCACTGATTTTTGCAGGATAAATGCATAATTTAATCTTACTACTTTTCTCTCAAATTTGAGCAAAAGGCTTGAGGTACGTCAGTATGTTTCAAAGCAAAGTTTAAGTCTAATACTATATTCCTATAATGTCAATTTTAAGTGATGCTACCAGTTCCACACATTAAGTATTTAACACAGAAATTTGAGGAGGTAGAGGCATGTTTCATATGTACCACACTATCGAGCTACAAATACTCTAGTTTTTTTGGTTATTATTTTTATTAGTTTTTTTTTTGAGATAGCATCTCGTGTAACCCAGACTTGCCTTGAATTTGATACGTAGCTGCAGATGCCTTGAGCTTCTGATCCTTTCCCAGTCTTCCAGTTGCTGAGATTACAAACATATGCCGCCACACATAGCTCTAGAAATTTTTCTCTCGTGTGTGTGTGTGTCGGTGTGTGTGGTTATGTGTGTGTATGGAGATGTATGTATATGCTTGTATGTATGTGCAATGTGAGTGCATGTGTGGTTACCTAGACCTATGAAGACCCAAGGTCAATATTGGGTATTTTTCAGCATTCGCTTTCCACCTTACTTTTTGAGATGGAGATTCCACTAAACCAGGAGCTCACTGATTCTTCTAGGCTTGCTGGCAAGTGACCCCCAGGGATTCAGCTGCCTCTGCTGTCCTAGTGCTGAGGTGACAGACACATGTCACTGCACCTGAGTTTTATGTTTCTGCTGAAGATCCAAACCCAGGTTTTCATGCTCCTGCAGCAAACATTTTCCTGTCTGAGCTAACTCCACAGCCCCTAGAATTATTCTTTAAGGTACAATTTCTGCCAACATTTTAGGTATAATATAGAAACTAAAAGCACTTTGGAATGTTCGCCCTCTCTGAGAGTATGGTTTATGTTACTGGGCCTTGCTGAGGGTGGGGATGCTGCTCTGGTGGGAAAGTTTGCTAACCAAAGAGTGGGTTGATGAGGGAAATTTGGCACATCCTTGGGGGGCTGTAGCCTCGCACTTGGCAAAGCACAATACTTTGAAATATTGAAGTATTTTTGAAGTATTGAGGCCTTTCTACTATCAAGGTTGGAGAGAGGCTTAAACCTCTTCATCATAAATAAAAATTAATAATTAAAGGTACATGTTGTACAAAGCTCCCAAGTGCTCATTCCAGGCTTGCATAATGCTGGGGGACCTGTCAGGGTTGATAGATTTTTAACCTGGGTTGTTTATTTTCTCTGCAGAAAGAAGAGGGGTAGGTATTCTGCTGTCCAGTGTTCACTGAGCTTCTAAACTACTCTCTCTGCTCACTCTAGTGTTACCTTATTCATGATTCTTTTGGCCATTATTTATTCATGTACTCTAATAATTTGTTTATTTATTTATTTATTTGTTTGTTTGTTTATTTATTTATTTATTCAGCAGTTTATTTGTATTGCACAATGACAGACATGAGACCCTATAATTCCCAGGTGCTGTTATGACTTGGCTTATATTCCACGTCTCTTCTAGTTCTGTTTCTTTGCTCATAGTTTGCAGTACTATATAAAAACAGTTATTTCTGGGCTGGAGAGATGGCCTAGCGGTTAAGAGCGCTGACCGCTCTTACAGAGGACCCGGGTTCGATCCCCAGCACCAGCACCCACATGGAGGCTGAGAACCGTCTTTGGCTCCAGTTCCAGGGGAATCCGACGCCCTCTTCTGACCTCCACAGCATTGTACTACACGGGTGCACAAACCTACATACAGACAGTACATCCATACACATACAAAAATAAAAATTTTTTAAAAAGTTAAAAAAAGTTATTTCTATGAGGAAAGAAAAGAATAAAATGCATTTTCACTGAAAGTAAGAAATAAAGAACCTACTGTGGTATTTTACATGATGATAAACATTTTTAATGAAAAAGAGTTTTCTATAGGGTATTTGTACTATATATACCATAGACCCAGATCACTCTAAGATTTAAAAATAGCTATAAATTTTGACTCTAGAATCAGCTCCCTGCCAAAAATTGCTTCCTTTATTCTGGGTCATGTGTAAGCTATTTTAATAGGAGGCAGTAGAGATGATGAAGCATCAGCCTAAGAAGCCAGAGGCCAGAGTTGCATAACCGGCTCAGCACTGATGTGGCCCGTGACCTTGGGCGAGTTACTTGGTGCCTCAGTGTCTTCCTTGTCAAGTTGGCAAAAGTCATGCTGCCCTCTGTCCTGCAGAGCAACTTTACAAGGCTGCTGTCAGGTTCTGTTGCATCAGATTCTTCAAGCTTTTCTAAGATAAAAATATATTATACTAGCCCATATTCCAAAGTATAGTTCCCTCTGGATAGCTCTAAATTGTTACAGAGAAGTTGCTCTTGGGTCTGTACTGAAATGACTAATCTGGAAGTAAAATTCCTTTTTTGGAGGACTCTGACATAAATTATGTTTGATTTTCTTATAGAAATATGTACTAGCTATCCTTTTTAAAGTGTTCACTGTCAGGGAGATACACACCAGGACACTTTGTAAAAGAGTCAAAACATTCTCTTGAGCAGTGCAGTAGCAGAGGCTGCAGTATGAACTGAGCTCACTTCCCAAATAAGCCAAGGGTAGTGAGAAGATGGTGGACTGGAGCGATGGCTCAGCAGTTAAGAACACTAGTCGCTCTTGCAGGGACCCGGGTTCCATTTTCAGCACTCATGATTTCAGTTCCAGCAAATCTGAAACCTGGTCATCCTTACATACTTGAAGCCAAAATGCTTATGCTCATGAAAATAAAAGCAAATTTATTTTTTTTAAGGGAAAGTAAAGGAACAACAGGGGCTATGGGGAAGGGAAAGAGTGGGAATAGAGTAAGGGACAAGGGGAGAGATGTAGAAACGGAAGGTTGCAGAAGGGCTAAGTGAGAAACTACTGAAAGGAAGGCGGCAAAGTAGGTGGTTCCATGAATGCTTTGTGGTTAGTTGCTTTGCATCTGCCTGAGTGAGACCTAGTGGGCTTTGTGTGTGCACGTTGGCTAGGTCACCTACAGTGATCTAGTGCAGGTGAAAGCCAGGCTAAAATTGGGTCGAGTGTCCTAACACTGGCAGGCAAGTCTTTTTGCATGCTGCCTGGGAGTTCATTCCCTTCACCTGTATAGCGAGCGTGCGAAGATGGTAATTTGCCATGCCCATGTCACATCTACATGTTTAGTTCTAACTATACTAGAAATATTACTTAGTCTGATTTCCTTTAATAAAGACCATGAATTTTAAATAAAATTTAAGTAATACGATGATTTTATTTTCCAGGCACCTTATCTGGAAATCAAGAAGCAGATGGATAAACAGGACCCCCTTGCTCATCCACTACTGCAATGGTACACATTTTAGATTTTCTCCTAATAAAAGAGCATTTTTTTCTACTGATTTTTCAGAGGAAAAACAATCCTGTTTCATAATCTCTGTAAAGCTACAGTTCTACAAGCTTCTGGGACCTGGTGATTTTATAGCCCAAGAGCCCTTAATGACTCTCACTTTAATTAAAACTTGTATATCACAAAGGGAAGAAAATGCTGTCTTGCACATAACCAGGGGCATACAATGCCTTCGACAGCAGTTAGCCTAAAGTCTTAAAAGATGTGATTAATTACGTTTTGTGTTGAAGGCATTTGGTTCATTTAATTTTCTAGTTCAGTGAGGACTAAGTGATAAAACTTACCTCTTTCAGTGTCTGTTATTGAAAATCCTCTTGGAATATGAATTGTGTGTTTTACTTCCTTATCAAGGCCATTGTAACTTTGAGTCTTTGCTGGTCACTGGAGAAAGTGCACTGTTTTAGGCTCTGCCGGGGGATGTAGCACTTAGTGTAGCCTGGACTCCAGGAGGCTTGTGCAGCAGGGATGAGAGGCAGCCCGGAGCTGCGAGCTGCTTTCATGCCTGCCTCAAATCCTTATCATTTGCAAAGTGAAGACAAAGAGCGATTATAAGGGTTTTCTGTGTATGGCTCTTTGAAATCACATTGAAAAAACAACATAACACAACTGCCCAACAGCCATACAAATATGAAGATGATAATACATAAACATGTATTGGGAGAGACAGGCACCAAGCTTTAAAGATATGCGATCAAAGGAAAAGAATCCAGTTTCCTCAGGGTGCTGATTCTCTTCACTTAGTCAAAATTGCAAAATCACATAGTCTAACAAAATTATGGCAAAATTTGGCTAAAGAAATATACCTTCCTTGAATCTGTTTTATCTGCCACTAAAATCCTGACAAATGAAGAAAAATGATAGTCTTAATGTCTTATACTTTCTCAAAGTGAAAGGAAATATTACACAAGTATAACTATATTTTTCTGAAGACTGCCTGATTAGGTTTTTATTTTTATGACATTCATACATGAATGTGGCCTTTGCATTACTTCCATCCCTCCCAGTCCCCCACCAACTCCCTCCCTGCCCTCCCCATTCCCTCTCAATTTCTTGTCCTATTCTTTATTACCATTATATATGCATATATATATATATATATATATATATATATAAACATCTATATGTAATTTACAGAGTCCATTTAGTGGTGCTTCTGTGTACCTGTGTTTAGAAGTTAGGTAGTCTCCCAAAGAGCAATTTTGTAGAGAAAATTCATTTTTCTCTCTCTCAGCCTCCATTGATTGCCTGTAGCTTTTCATCTAGAGATGAGATCCTTTGAAATTCCCCAACCCACCCATGTGCCAATCTTTTTTATTTTTTATTTTTTTTGGTCTTTTGGAGACAGGGTCTCCCTGTAGCCCCAGCTGTCCTGGAACTCACTCTGTACACCAGGCTGGCCTTGAACTCACAAAAATCTGCCTGCCTCTGCCTCCCAAGTGCTAGGATTAAAGGCATGTGCCACCATGCCCGCCAATCTTTTTAGACTACCATGCTGTGGTTTAGTTTTTCAATCATGTCTAGAATACCTTAAGTAGCAGCAGGTGTCTTGTCCTCTGGCTCTTTCAGCCCCATCTTCAATGATGTTCCCTGAGCCTTATGAGGTTGCATTGTAGCTGAGTACCTCATAGGCACTTATTCTCTGTATTTGAACAGTTATGCAACTTCATAATAGACTCCATATATTGCAAAAAAAGCTTCTTGATGAGTGGTGAGAGGTACATTTTTCTGTAAATATAAAGGTATGTATTTAGACTACAGTAAAAAGTTAAGACAGTCTAGGGAACGGACAGAAGTAGATAGTCTCTAGAATCTATGACATCTGACATGTATGATGCCTGAGGTCCCTCCCACTGAGCATACATTAAGTCCAATTAGATAGCTGTTTATCCCCAAGATAAAAGTGCTATTACTGCATCAATAGAGATAGTTTGCTAGGCTGGTTATTGTTGTGGTTTATAGGCATAGTACCGTCTGATACTATGAGAGCTAGTCTTCAGGGAGGAGGTTTCCAGGCCAGTTCCAGCTCATTCCTTCCTAGTCCTATGTCTTATCTTCAGCAATAGGGTCTTACCTTCAAGCTCTGGAGAAGGAATCGAAGGTTGTGGCAATAGCCTGTATTATTTTGAGAGTCTCTTGGACTGCCTTGACCAACAACTGTGACTTTTGTTATGTGTAGCCTTCAACTATGCGTGCGTGTGTGTGTGTGTGTGTGTGTGTGTGTGTGTGTGTGTTTCAGTAGGCTTATGAACAAATACATTTCTCTTTGTTTTTTCACACTGCCTAAGCATTATTTATCCCCCTTTCTCACTACTCTTCTATAGCTCTCCCTGTTCCCTCCCCATTTAAAGTGTCCCCAGTGTTTCCATTTTCTCCTTGATAACACCTGTCCCCCACTGTCATCCTCTCTCAAGCTTTTTCCTCCCCTTTACAATCATCATTCCCTTCCATTTTCCTGACTCCTGCAGGTCTGTCAGAACATATACTCACATCTAGGGATTTGGATCTAGGACCCACAAAGGAGAGAGAACATCCATTGCTGTTTTGTGGTACTTCACTAGTGTGCTGGATAGCTTTAGTGTCAACTTGACACACCTGGGTTGAGGGAGCTTCAATTGGGGAATTGGCTCCATTGGACTGGCCTGTGGCCACATCTGTGTATTGTCTTGATTGTCGAGCAATGTGGGAGGGCCCAGCCCACTATGGGTGGTGCCACCCTGGGCAGGTTGTTGTGTACAGTATAAGAAGGCAGGCTGGGCATGGGCCAGGTGAGCAAGGCAGTGAACAGCATTCCTCCATGGCCTGTGCTTCAGCTCTTGCCTCCAGGTTCCTGCCCTGAGTTCCTGCCTTGGGCTCCCTGAGTGATGAATTGTGACCCAAGAGATGTAAGCTGAATAAACCCTTTCCTCCCCAAGATGGTGTTGGTCAGAGTGTTTTGTCACAGCAATGGAAAACAAACTAGAACAACTAGTAAAACAGTTTCTAGTTCCATCCATTTGCCTGCAGATTTCATCATTTCATTTTTCTTTACTGCTGAGTAGAACTCCATTGTGTAAATGTACCACGTTTTTGTTATCCATTCATTGGTTGAGGGAACTTTAGGTTCTTTCCATTTCTTAGCTATTGTGAAAAGAACAGCAATAAACATGGGTGAGCACATGATTTTGAAGAGTTTTCTACAATGATTTCCATAGTGGTCACACTAGTGTTCAGCGTCACCAGCAGTACTGAGGGTTCCTCTTTCCTTATATCCTTAACAGAATTTGTTGCTATTTGTTCTCTTGATCTTAGCCAGTCTGGGTGAGATGTAGTCTTAAAGTAGTTTTAATTTGCATTTTCCTAATTATTAAATATATTGAGCACTTTTGAAGATATGTCATAGCCATTTTTATTTCTTCTTTTGAGAACTCTCTGTTCAGAATTACAGCCCAAACTTGACTGGCTCCTTTGTTTTCTTGATTCTTTGTTTTTAAAGTTCTTTGTATATTCTAGATATTATTTTTTTTTATTTTTTTGTTGTTGGCCTGAGCCTTCAATGGCCCAGCCGTCCCTCCGACCCAGCCGTCCCTCCGGCCCAGTCGTCCCTCCGGCCCAGCCGTCCCTCTGGCCCAGCCGTCCCTCCGGCCCAGCCGTCCCTCCGGCCCAGCTTTCCCTCCGACCCAGCCGTCCCTCCGGCCCAGCCGTCCCTCCAGCCCAGCCGTCCCTCCAGCCCAGCTTTCCCTCCGGCCCAGCTTTCCCTCCGGCCCAGCCGTCCCTCCAGCCCAGCTGTCCCTCCAGCCCAATTTTTTATAAGATATACAGCTGACAAAGATTTTCTTCCACTCTGAAGGCTTCCTCTTTACAGATTGGTCATTTCCTTTGCTGTACAGAAGGTTTTTATTTTAGTTTATTTTACCCTATTTGTCCGTTGTTGACCTTAATTCCTGAGTAGTGACTGAGGTCTGTTTGAATATTTTAATAATTTTTTTAATTTTATTTTATGTGTGTGAGTGTATTGCCTGCATGCATGTAAGTGCATGCAGTATCCATGGAGGTAAGAAGAGGGCTCTGGATTTTTCTCGAACTGAAGTTATGGTTGATTGTTAGCCACCATGCCATGTGGGCTCAGGGAATGGAACCCAGGTCCACTGCAAGAGCAGCCAGTATTCTTAGTCACTGAGCTATCTCTCCAGCCCCTGAAGTCAGATGTAGAAAGCCCTTTCTCTCACCTGCATCTTGTAGGGTACTGCCTATGTTTTCCTCTAACAATTTCAGTTCTTTTGGTTTCACATTGAGGGCTTTGATCCATTTGGAGTTGATTTTTGTGGGGGGTGTTAGAGATGGTTCAGGTTTCATTCTTCTACATATCATGATCCGTTTTTTCCAGCACCACTTTTGAAGATGCCATCTTTCTTCCAAAGTGTATTCTTGGGATGTTTGTCAAATATCAGGTGGCTTAAATTGTGTGCACTCATGACTGGATCTTCAACTTTGTTCCATTGATCTACTTGTTTGTTCTGTGTCTATATAATGTTGTTTTTATGACTATAACTCTGTAATATAGTTTGAAATCCAGTATGATAATTCCTCCAGCCTTGCTCTTCTATGCTCATGACTGTCAGCCTGATTTATAACTTTCAAGGAGAAGAAAATCTAATAAAATATTTTGTAGATTCCACTTATTTTTTATGTACCAAAGAATATCAAACATTATTTATTTCAAGTACCTGAATTAAAATTTTTGTCAATGTCAGTGTCTAAATATGTTGACTTTTGTATGTAAGCCACTGTCTCTTTCATCTCTCTTTGTCTCTCTGTCTGTCTGTCTGTCCTAAGATACCCTTAAATGTTAAAATAAATAGAATCTTCATAAGATCTCCCTCAGTGTAGGTGATGTAAAGTCAATGTCAGTGTCTAAATATGTTGACTTTTGTATGTAAGCCACTATCTGTCTCTTTCATCTCTCTTTGTCTGTCTGTCTGTTCTAAGATACCCTTAAATGTTAAAAGAAATAGAATCTTCATAAGATCTCCCTCAGTGTAGGTGATGTAAAGGGAAGCAAGACAAACAGATGTATGTGCATTAACTTCTCATTTTTATAGACTATAATTACTTGAAGGTACTGAATATCTAAAAATGTTTATTTTGCTAACATTTGGGGATGTGTTTATTAATAACTATCATCATAAGTTATATAGAACTATTTCCCAGTGTGTTTACTCAAATGAAAATATTTTTGTTATATAAGCTCCTCACTTTTATTAGTAAGCACTAAACTTACATAGCCAATTGAAAGGTTTTATGCAATTTCATTTATCGCATAACAGAAATGAATTTTAATCACTTGCTGACTAGGAAGTAAAACATTAACCATTTTGGCTTGTAGTTGTGACTGACTGATCATTTCAATTTCAGGGTTATCTCAAGTAATAGGTCACATATTGTGAAACTGCCAGTTAACAGGGTAAGTTGTGTTTTCACATATGCACCCAGAAATGGGTGGAGTGGGTAGAATAGGTAATAGAGGTATTAGTTGGGGGAGCTGACCCCAATGACTGCGAAGCAGCCTTTCTCAGAATGAAGCAACCCAACTAAGTTAACTTAATTCTTCAGTTTCGATTTTTGCAGTAGCTGCAAACCCATAGTCACCTGTGCCTTGCCCTGTTAAATAAAACTATTACCAATGTCAGAGAAGGTAATCATCCCACAAGTGATAGAAAAGTAGTGTTTTGGCACAGATCAGAGGAATGTTTGATGTTTCCAGTTTCACCCTTCCGTATATGAGAAGATGCCATCTTCAGATATCTTGTTCATCACCCCAGGTAACTTTTAAAGGACAATTTAAGCCCGGTGTGGTGGCGCATGTCTTTAATCCTAGCACTTGGGAGGCAGAGGCAGAGGCAGGCAGATCTTTGTGAGTTCAAGGCCAGCCTGGTCTACAGAGTGAGTTCCAGGCCAGCTGGGGCTACAGGGAGACCCTGTCTCAAAAAGACAAAAAAAAAAAAGAATAATTAAAGATAAGGTGAAGCATGGTGGATCATACCTTTAATCACAGCACTCAGAAGGTAGAGATAGGTGATCTCTGTAAGATTGAAGCCAACCTCATCTGCATAGTGAGTTCCAGGTTGGCTGGGGCTAGGGAGACCCTGCCAAATAAATAAATAAATAAATAAATAAATAAATAAATAAATAAATAAATAGCTAATGGGCCCTGAGTTCCATACTTGGCTTCACCTGAGAGCAGTATCTAAAAATTGGTTTCCCTGTCTACAGATCTTCTACTGGGAGATTCCTTCATGTTATTTTCCTAAGTGTAGGCTAGGTGAAAGAGAAGCGACTAGGAAATTTTGTCAAGCACATAAACCAATCTCTTTCCATGGCCAAAGAGAAAAATTATGCAAATAAAGCAGGATGACTTTTATTTCAAAAGTATGAATTAAATTTTCTACTTAGCAAACTCCAGAACATTTTCTCAGTTGTGCAGCTAGACTATGTATAGTGAATTCTATAATAAAAACCTTAAAAAGAAATGTAAGAAAGCAGCTATGTGTAAGCATGATTACATCATATATTCCAAACCTAAGTATAAGTAAATGTAAGTAAATATAAGAAAGCAGCTATGTGTAAGCTTGATTACACCATATATCCCAAACCTAAGTATAAATGACTTTGGGTTTTTTGTTTTGTTTGTTTGTTTGTTTGTTTGTTTTTGACAGGGACTTCCTAGCCTTAGCCCCCCCCTGGAACTAACTTAACTATGTAGATCAGGCTGGCCTCAATCTCACATGGATCCACCTGCCTCTACCTCTGCAGTGCTGGGATCAAAGTGCTCCACTATGACCAGCTTGACTTTGGAGTGTGTGCCAGGTGTGCCTTTCCCAACAGCCCAAAGAATGCATTTCATATACCAACAATTCCATGAGAATGGTCAGTTTTGCAGGGATTTTCAAAATACATAGCTTAGCCAAGGGTGGTGGTGCACACCTTTAATCCCAGCACTCGGGAGACAAAGGCAAATGGATCTCTGTGAGTTCAAGACAAGCCTAGTCTACATGGGGAGTTCCAGTTCCAAGCCAGCTGCAGCTACTGGGAGACCTTGTCTCAAAAAGACCAAAAAACTTCCCCCAAGTTCCCCCCCTCAAATATATAGTTAATGAACTAGTCTGTGAATATCATTAATATAAAATTAATATAACTTGAATTTGGATAATTTTAATAAGCCCTAAGATAGTAAGATTTGAATTTGCCACCAGCTTTGCTGTGTGCTGAATTTGACATGTTTTTCTTTGTCATTATTGCCAGCAATTGAAGTTCATGCACACCCCACATCAGTTTCTCCTTCTCAGCAGCCCACCAGCCAAAGAATCCAACTTCAGAGCTGCTAAAAAGCTCTTTGGAAGCACCTTTGCATTTCAGTGAGTATGGCTGCATGTCAAGGGGGAAATGTCCCACGCAAGCTTCCAAGAGTGGGTGTGAGGTGGTGGGGAGTTCTCTCGGGAGTTGGCATTGGGTTTGACTGGTTGGCTGCAGTTCTTACTTTGGGAGCTCAGAACTTCCAGAAGCATTGTGGCATCTTGTACTGAGATGGTTTTAAGGGTCATTGAGTTTCTGGCCTTGGCTCTCCCTTTCCTTTTGTGTTCCAGTGGCTCTCACATTGAGAACTGGCACTCTATCCTGAGGAATGGTCTGGTTGTTGCCTCGAATACACGTCTGCAGGTAACACGCACAAATACTTTGATATGACTCTGTTGTTCTTCATTACTGAGGCTTGGCAGGCAATCCCACTATTAGGATTTTTGTAAAAGTGGAGATGTGTGAAGCTTAAAACATTTATTTAAAGTATTATATGGTATTTCTAATAAAGATAAGCACATTTTCACAAATTGGCACAGAATTGAGGAGTACTCAACAATGAAGAAAAACTAAAAGTCAAGCTGCAAAGTAAGAATTTAAACATCACCACACAGAAAGTATAACCAAACAGACATTCTGTCCATTATTCCAAAATGCATTTCTTCAGGCTATGCCTCAGTGTGAGTCCTGATAGGAAAGAATAAGGAGTAAGCAGAGGCAGGATACTGTAAATCTGCAGCAGGCATCATGCAGCCTCCTGCACTGTTCTTTGTATTATTTAGTAGCTGCAGGCCTCTGCTCTGCTTCGGCTGTTTGCTTTGCTTTACTCATTGGCCTTCAGTCCCACTCAGCTGAAACAGTCATCACACAGCATAAAGGCAGGAGGAATCAGAAGCTCAGTCCAGTCACCTGAGCTAGTTGTCACTGTACGATGACCACTGAAGTGAACGTGGTGTAACGGGCATGTCCAGGAGTGCACGTGTTGAATTAGTACTGAGCTCTTCTAGCACCTAAGGTCCCCAGAACATGGAAGTGATGACAGGAGAATTTAAATTGCTCTGAGTTTCCTTAGATAGTTGAAGCATTCCTAATAATGAAACTCCTTTTAACTTTACAACTGTAGCAGAAGAATGGAATGACAGGTGTACTATATAATAATTCCTAGTAGGTACTTTGTTCATATATGGCATGTGAGTCAATAGATACACCTATCCATGCTTTTCAGCAAGTCTCATTAAACTGACTACAGTCCTTTGCAATGAGTGACTCTCTTTATTACTGGCAGAGTAGAAAACATTATTAAAGGCTTGTTTTTCCTTTGGATATCACATTTCATTTCTAAGCTCTGAATTTTATCCACAAGATAGTAATGCTATTTTCAAGTTAGATCTTGCATAAGTATGCTGTCATTTTTTTTTAAGATATAATGTTCCACCATGAAACTGACTGCATTTCTTTCTATACTATTAACATTTAGACTGTTGACTTGACCTCATTTTCTCTCTTACATCTGACATTATAGCTCCACGGTGCAATGTATGGAAGTGGAATCTATCTTAGTCCAATGTCAAGCATATCGTTTGGTTACTCAGGTAATCCTATATTTCATTTCTAATTGCAATGTTCCTAGGTTCTCATTTTCTTATTTTTATATGCCGTAGGCACAGATTTTCATCACTTGATTGAATATATCAGGTGTTTGTAGTAAATTTATTTGAAGCAAATTCATTCAGAAGCAAAACAAAGTCCAAATAGAAATTTCAGGCTAATATTTGGATGATATGGTGGTAGTGTTTCGGAGATAAACTGAAAGCATATGCTATAGGGAAGGAGCTGGCTAACTTTAAAACCTGGTTGGTGGTGGGTGGTGTTCATGGAGAGTGCTCCTTTGTACTTCTAAAATTTAAGTTGAAAGTAATTATGCTCTTTGTAAAGAGATTTAAATTACACAGAATTTTACAATAGCAATTGACAATTTCTCACTTGTCTTACAACTTCAATGCATGTGTTTTCCATTGGCTTTTAGGTGTGTGTGTGTGTGTGTGTGTGTGTGTGTGTGTTATGATCACATTGAAGAGTTTCAGTATTTATTGTACATGTTGCACCTGAATGGTGAGTCTTAGTAACTTTATGTTACAGAAAAAGGAAAATTAGAGAAGTCTTTTACTAAGGAGGCATTAACTTGGCCCATCTGTCTATTTATCCACCAAGGTTTATGCTCTCCTAACCATAGTAAGTTGCTTCTTAGTGATGGAGGGTTAAAACTGGAGCACTTAAATGCTAGATTTAGTTTTAGAAATATCAGTGATAGAAATATACACTGATGGAAAGAAAATTTTCAGCTTTAGAACTGCAAGTTGATGAGAAAAGGAAAATAAAAATATGTACTGAAAAGTTGCTCATAGGCATGATACATACAAATTTAAGTGACTGCTACTGCTGAGAAAATCATCCTGAATGTAAGGAGAACCAAAACCTTTATTGTGTTCTTAGGTACTTTAAGTCAGGAATCTGGTGTACCAGTTTGGCAGATGCTTTTTCTGTTTCTCAAAACATCCACTAAATAGCACTCAGTTGGCAGATGGGTTGTACTGGTATTTCTAAGACTGCCTGACCCCAGGCCAGGTTCCTGAATGGGAATGATCTGGAACTGACATCCTAAGTTCCTAGATGTGGCTGATCCAATATGGTCAGCCCAAGAAAATTGAACCTAAACTTCCCCCAAACACCAGATAGCTTTTGTGTGTTTTTTTTACTAATCTCTTCCTCAGTTCACAGGAGGGCTATACCTGCATACACTTGGTCAAAGCCTGCACAGCCTTGCACGTTCCCTCTTCATTGAAGGCCTCTGATGAGAGTGACAGATTGCACTATAACAGAGCATGTCAGTTAAGAAATATGGTTGTAGTGAGATTTTAAAATAACACTAAGACTAAATACTGGAAATGTAAAATAACATTGAGTTAGGTAATGGACTAACAGTTTAAAAGAAAATAATTTTCAAACTTAGACTCTTAAAATGGTACAGAAAGAAAGTTAAATTTTTTAGGTAAATTGTACATCCTCAACATCGATAATAAATCATCAAATACTGTGATTTCTGTCTTACACTATTCTATAGACTCCTTGGGTTCATGGAAAGAATTGATCGGAGATACAAAAGTGTGAATGGATGTGAAATTTTGTCTGTGTGTGCATTTATCTAGGTGAGAACCCATAACTTATCAAAATCTTAAAGGGCACTTGATTTGCTGAATAAAAGTAGGAAGGAAGGGCTGGAGGTTGGTGATAGAGCCCTGCCTGCCGTATGTGAGCCCCTGAGTTCTATTCCTAATCCTGAGGATTTGTAATAATCTCTTCAGGAAAATGAGAGTGGGGTTGGTTTAGATAGTGGAAGAGCCCCTGCATGTGATGCTCTGACTTTTCCTTTGACATGTCTGAGATGCAAGGTCTTCCCTGCCTACCTGTGCAAGTAGGGGAATGCCTGGCTTGAAAGAGTTTGTTTTGTAGTTTTGTAGTTTTGCTCCATCCACTAGCACATTTATTGAAACGATTACAAAATTCAAGAATATCTCAATACCTGATGTGGTAGCATATTTAGTTTAGTTTTCGTCTAAAGTCTTTCACTGTAAGATATTATGATATTAATAGGGCAAGCTAAGATTTGTGACTACCATGAGCAAAGAACTTACATAACTTTTGTTTTTGGTATTTTTTAGACAGGGTCTCCCTTTAGTCCCAGCTGGCCTGGAACTCACTCTGTAGACCAGGCTGGCCTTGAACTCACTGAGATCCACCTGCCTCTGCCTCCCAAGTGCTGGGATTAAAGGCGTGAGCCACCACGCCTGGCAGAACTTACATAACTTTTAATAGAGAACATGGTAAATGTTACATAGAAGTGAGTATATGTTAATAATTCACAAAGTTTCAGTGAAATGTGTATTTTTACTGTTTACATTTCCCATGGTTCTTGTCCCTGTACTAAGCGGATAAGGATGGAAAGTTAGTTCTAATTTACTAAACATTTTAAAATCAAGTTTCAAGAATTCCCTAATTATAGTCTATGCAAAATAACCTCCTGTCTCTGTTTTCAATGTAAAGAAGAGCAAACTGAGATTCTTATTTCCGAATGCTCCTGGATTTCTCTCACTTGATGGTAGACTACCCTGGGTTCTAGGACACATTACCTTTCCCTTGAGAACCCTATGACCATCTCATTCCTAGTGTGATTGTATCTTTGCCTACAGTCAACTTTTTAAATTTTATTATTATTTTTTTTATGTAAGAGTGTACTGTCTGCATGTAGGCTGATGCACCCGTGTCGTGCAGTGCTGCAGAGGTCAGAAAAGGGCGTTGTCGGATTCCCCCAGAAATGGAGTTAAAGACAGTTCTTAGCCACCATGTGGGTGCTGGGAATCGAACCCGGGTCCTCTGCAAGAGCAGTCAGCATTCTTAACCGCTAGGCTACCTCTCCAGCCCTGTACAGTCAACTTTTGACATAGATGGATTGTACTTTCATTTCTATCAAACAGCTTTGCTCCTAACTTGCTATTTTGCTGGTATTTTTTTAGGGATGAACAAGAAGCAGAAGGTGTCAACCAAGGATGAGCCAGCTTCGAGTAGTAAAAGCAGCAGTGCATCACAGGTGTTGTGGTGATTCAAATGACTGTGTGTGATTAGTGAACTGTGGCCCCATTAACCAGCAGGACTTCAATAAATACTCAGGCTTATTAAGCATGCAGAAATTATTTTTAAGTGGCCATTACTCATGAAGGAATAAAACTCGGGCCAAATGCAATACCCAAATTGCCTATAGGCCATACCCATTTAGCAGGTGCACATACTGGCCTCCCACTGTAATGCCACTGTTTCTAGTGAACTCTTAAGGAGCAGTGATGATCAGCTTGAGACATGTATTCCAGTCCTCTTGATACATTTCTATTGAAGTGATGCAAGCAAATTAGTGCCATGCTTAGATAGCTAGAAGCTAAATGATGAAGAGAATTGTCATAGAACAGGATGTTTAACAGGGGTGGAAGATGGATCTGGAGTGAGGTGGTCAGGAGAAAACACTTGTGAGAAGAAAACATTTGAGTAAAGCCCTAGAGCTGGAGAGTAAATAAGCCCTGTGGCTCTCTGGGAAAAAGAACATTCCAGACATAAGAGTAAGGACAAATTCATGCTTTTTTTTTAGAGAAAGTAAGCATATGCTGAGCAAACTAAAAACCCATGTGATGAGTGATGTCACTTCAACTTATCTGATGTCTGGAAGTAAATCCAGTCTCAGTATGAGAGGTTTTAAAACCTCTGTGGCTTAGTAAGTGTTGCTGAGAATGTGGGTTGGTTTTGGCTAGTTACATAATCTGTGGTAACTGATTTTAATGTTTGAAAAGATCATACAAATTTAATTTTATGTTGATATAAACTTTCTATTTTTAGCATTAAAAATAAATTTGAACTCTCATTGTATGTTGAGACTACTGAACTATTTTTAGCACTGTTTTAGTTCAGTCATTGTATAAATAATTTGATAATGATTATGGGCAGAAATTAAATTATACATTAAAATTGGTGGATATTATAGAATACAACAATATTGGTAGTAGACTAGATAGGCTTTTTTTTTCCTGGTGCGACCTTGATTACTATCAGTTTTTAATGATGAACAGCTTTTTAAAATTAGTATTCCATTTTTACTTTAAATTTTTAATTGTTTTATGATTTAGTCTCAGAAAAAGGGACAGCAATCCCAGTTCCTGCAGAGCCGTAACTTGAAATGCATAGCCTTATGTGAAGGTAAGTGCCCAAGCTTTGGCTTTCTGTCTTAGTTGTATTTTAGAGTTCAAGTGCATTTGCAGAGTGTTCACGATGGAATAGTCAATTAGTATTCCTTAAGACCATCTCAAAGGGCACCATGGAAAATAAGTACAATTGAGATCATAAAGGTTAAAACCAAAGTGCAGAATTGGCATGGATTCAGACAAGGCTATTTTTCATTCCTGGCAGGTTTTTTCAGAATGTAATTCTATCTTTTTGATCATGAAATACTTGTTTCTTTTGTTATCTGCTACTTCCCTTTAAGTTGGTGCTTGAATGCATAAGATAATAAAAATCTCGAAGCATGAGCCATGCACTGAGGAGATTACCCAATAGGTCTTTCTGTTCCTCCACCAAAGTTACTCTTTTTATTCTGAACTTAGCGGAGAAAAATCGATAAATGATTTACAACATCATGTTCTTTTCTTCGCTCTTGCTTGAAAATTTGTCTGGCTAATATGGTAGCCAGTGGGAAAGGGAGAGTCTCTTTTATTTAATGGTGTGGGCTCCGTTAGGCCTCTGTTAGATTTAACACACTCTGGCACTGGTAACACTTTTTAAAAGTATTTGGTCAACACAAATTGTACTTGATGTTTATAAAAAGAACATAAAGGTGGCTAGGTAGGGAGGTGGAAGGAATTAGGAGAGAAACATGATCAAAATGCATTGTATGAAACTCAGAGAATTTTCTTAAAAAATATTGAATGGCTAAAAAAAAAATCACCTTTTCTTCTTGTATCAGGACTTTTAGTAACTGCCATCATCTGTTCTCAAGTTTTCACTTGATAGCTATCCACAACACTGTATTGCTATCTACATAGTTGTAGGTCAGGACCTATTTGGTTTTGATCATAGTCAAATGTTTTGTTCTTTGTATTATAACCATTGTTTTTCAACATAAAGTTGTTACATGGCCCTTTGTTGATCTTATTTATGTTTCTTAGTTGTTGATTACATTAGGCATTTGTCATATGCTCATTAGTACAGGTATTTTGCTTTTGGATTTCAGAGAGAAGGAATAGAGTTACTTGGAGTGAATTCAGATTCCCTTAGAATTAAATAGTTCTTTAATGTTATCTTCCACTTATAGTCATCACCTCTCCTGACCTTCACAAACACGGGGAGATATGGGTTGTCCCAAATACGGATCATGTCTGTACACGATTCTTTTTTGTGTAAGTATAAATACTCAAGTTTCTGTGTTACTATCTTTCCTACAAACAAAATTAACAATGGTTGCAAAATTATTTGGTCACTTTAGTTGCTAAAATATAGTTGAGATTATCATGAATATAATGAGAATTTCAATACGCTTACCAAGAAAAGTGATGGTTATAATTCTGTTAACTTGGAAGAACTAAAGTTAAACCTTTTTCTAATCTTCTATATATACTTTAATTTATTTTTTAATTAATTAATTTATTTATTTATGTGTATGAATGTACTGTCTGCACCCGTGTCGTGCAATGCCACGGAGGTCAGAAGAGGGTCTCGGATTCCCCTGTAACTGGAGCTCTCCTGGAATTGGAGTTACAGACAGTTCTCAGCCGCCATGTGGGTGCTGAGGATCGAACCTGGGTCCTCTGCGAGAGCAGTCGGTGCTCTTAACCACTAGGCCATCTGTCCAGCCCTAATCTTCTATATATACTTTAAAGATAAAGATTTTAGACCTGGGAGGAAGAATGCAATGATGAAAGTTTTCTATCCTATAAAAATGGATGTATAGGGGCTGGAGAGATGGCTCAGTAGTTAGGAGCACTGATTGCTCTTGCAGAGGACCCAGGTTCACTTCCCCGCACCCACATGGCGGCTAAGAACTGTCTTTAACTCCAGTTCCAGGGGATTCTGACACCCTCTTCTGACCTCCACAGCATTGCAGGGTATGGGCGCACCTACCTACTTGCAGACAGTGCACGCATACACATAAAATAAGAACTAAAAAAGCTTAAAAATTAAAAAAAAAGAATATATAGTTCATGTAGTACAGGCTGGCAGGGTACTGTATTTAGGGGTGTGTGTGTGCGTGTGTGTGTGTGTGTGTGTGTGTGTGTGTGTGTGTGTGTGTGTGTGTGTTTTCACACAGCTCACTTATAAACTTGGCATAAAAGTATAAAAACACTATTTTCATTCCAAATCAAGAAATGCAGTAGGCCGGTTATATTTTCAGTCCATCTTTGCTTCCCCAATCCCAATTTCTCTGTCTATACCAATCTGTTCCGTGTCCTTGGCATCAGGAAAAAGTTGAGTTATTTGGTTTGTATGTTATGTAGGCTTTAAAAACAAGGTGAAAGTAATCTGGTTTATTTTATAAATGATGTCAAAGTGATGCCATCAAAACTGCAAACTGCAACAGTCTTTTGTACAACCATAGAACCCTGTGTGTTTAGCATTTGATCCATTAGCACGTGGACAAGTTATTCAGTACGTGGAAGCCACGACTTTCTCATATGTATTTACTGGCTATGCATTTCTTTCTTAGACATCAGTAAGTTTAGCAGCTAGAGCTCCTGTTTTGATCAGGCAGTCTGAGTCCCAGCTCAACAGAAATTCCTAAGAACAACAGCCAAGTTACATAACCTCTAGACTTCATCAGCAAAATGAGAATGATATACCTACCTGTGTCAGTTAGAATCTCAAAAGCAAACAGATGGCCCACAACTAAGTAATTGCCAAGGTGTACCTGGGGGAAACATTAGATCTAACGTAGCAGTTTGGATCTAACAGCACTAGGACTGTCAGACATTCCCAGGTCCAAGCAGCTGATGCAAGAAACATTCCTGGGGCTGGAGAGATGGCCTAGTGGTTAAGAGCACCGACTGCTCTTGCAGAGGACCCAGGTTCGATCCCCAGCACCCACATGGCGGCTGAGAAGTAGAAGCCAGTGGAGCACAGGCATGGTGCCCATGCAGGTCAGCCTCCTGCGGCCAGTTGAAGGCAGAGAATGGCTCTGAGCACCTGTGGGGTCCTAGGGAAGCTCTCTGCACGTACTGCCTTGTAAGACTGTTCCTGTTCAATTAGCCAGCACCCACATGGCGGCTGAGAAGTAGAAGCCAGTGGAGCACAGGCATGGTGCCCATGCAGGTCAGCCTCCTGCGGCCAGTTGAAGGTAGAGAATGGCTCTGAGCACCTGTGGGGTCCTAGGGAAGCTCTCTGCACGTACTGCCTTGTAAGACTGTTCCTGTTCAATTAGGCCATTGCAGAGCTATACTGATTGTTTTTTATAAAATATATTCTCTTTTTTTTGGGGGGGTGGTGCTTGATTGTTACAATCTTGGCACCCTGGAAAAGGGCCTTCAATTACAAATTATTTCATTGAGATTTATATTTATTAAAAAAAAAAACCTCTACAGAGTCTTCATCTAACTTACTTAAAATTCATATTTATGTGAACAACCTTACATATGTAAGTAGATAGTCCAATATCTAATATTTCTTTTTAAAAGTATTTTATTTATTTGTGTCTGAGTGTATTGCTTGCATGTATGTAAGTGCATCCACGTCATCCAATGCCCTTAGGGGTGAGAAGGCCTTGGATGCCCTGGAATTGGAGTTACAGATGTTTGTTAGCTGCCATGTGGGTGCTGGAGATTGGACCTGGGTCTTCTGCAAGAGCAGCCAATGTTCTTAACCTCTGAGCCATCTCTCCATCTCCCAGTATCTCATATTTCTTATATGCATATATATTTATCTTTATAAACCATCTAAGGAGCTATATGGAGGCTGATTACAGTGAAGAAAATGTTCTGTACAACAATGAAATAAGAAGAGGCCATCCATCTAGAGAAGAAAATGCAGTGCACTCAGACTTTCAAAATTATATGGAGGAGAAAATTTTATTAAGAAAATTTTCATAGCTTTGTAAATACAAATGAGATTTCATCATCCTTTTTGTGTGCACCCTCAGGGACAAGAGATTCATTAAGTAAAACTGATAAGTTCAAAACCTATCAAAGTAATCCATTGAGTCATTATTCATTCTAATTACAGCTACCAATCTCTTTGTAAAAGGCAGGCTCAGAGAGTCCTTGTGGTTTGCCTCCCTATGAATGTAGCGTCTACAAAAGACTGTGTTGATAAGAATGAAATTAATCATTGGCTGGAAACTTGGTCTCTGTTATTCTCAAATTTTTGTGATTTTTTTTTTTTTTTTTACTTATGTGATCCCTGATGTTCGAAGCTTTTCTACGTGAGGATAAGGTTGTAAATTAATACACCTTTCTTATCAAGTGTAGATGAAAATACTGAAAATTGCCTTTGAATGTGTGGTGCTAGGAGAAAGTGATACCACTGTGAATGTGAATGATTCTTTGGCTCTCATTATGAACACTCCAGGTAAATAGTTGTTCAGGCTGGACAATTCTTGGCATTTGTATTCAATACTTTTCTGATGCTGTTTATAGAAGACCATGGCCTGGGTGATAAAGCAAACATACCTGTGACACCATCGTGTGAAAACAAGATGATGACATTTGTGAAATGAAGGCTGGAGTGCAGTGTAGTAAAGAAATGATTGTATTATATATATAATTCAGAGGTCTTCAAAAAGGCTATTTAAAATAGATACAGTGCAAAGGAGAATAAAGCATATGCTAGAAAAAAAATAAAAATAAAATACTGAAAATTAAAATAGCTCCCATGCTCATCAGAGTTCTCAGAACTAAGGGGATCAAAACATAGTGATTTAGTGCAGAGTTCATATTCTTTCCAACATCTCAGCAACACAGAAGAAGAGAAAAAATGTAAGGGGAAAAAGTTAAGGAACAGGCTAGTTTATAATGAGGTATTAATAATTAAATTTAAAGGATTATACTGCCTAAGAAGATGAAAGGAAGAAGTTTGAAAAAATGATTTTAGGAAATTCTAGAATGAATAAACTTATTTAAATATAAATGCTCCAGGCAAAATGCATTAATTTTTTCATGAACAGTTTCCTGTCTGTTTCTAGTTAGTAGAGTTGATTTTGTAATCCTGAGACACGTATTTACAAAGATAGTAAGACCGGTATATAGAAATAAGACTGCTGATGTCAACAAGGCAGAAGATGGGCTGAACAGAGTCCATGAGACCAACTGGATAGAATGCCAGCCAATGTTAGTCATCATCCCTCTCTCTCCCTTCCTCTTCCCCTCTTCCCTCCTTCAACATACTTCTCTCTCTCTCTCTCCCAGTCTTGCATTCACTATTGTAGCTCAGGTGGGCCTCAAACTCATAGCAATCCTAACGCTTCAGCCCTCTGAGTACAGGGATTAGAAGCCTGCACCACCTCACCTGGCTAAATAGGTTATTTCACACCAAACAAGAGAAATTTTAGAGCTACAGATGAAAATATATTATTGTGATTTTTATGATTAGAGTAAAATAATAAAGTAATTGATTTGACTGGATTCCAGGGCTCTGCTGGGCCCCACCACTGAACAGTTAATAGCTGAGTGAGAAGATGGGTGAGAAGATGCTCTGTCTCTCAGCTGCCTGGGGTCCAAGGAAATGTTTGGAGCAGGTTTGCATGATGTGAGAGCCTAGCTCAGTGTTCTAGCATTTCCTTCATACCAAGCAGGTGGAACTACCTGTGAATGGTTGATGTGATTTTTACAAAGTTCACAAGTATAAGAGCAGGAAGGACAACATGTAATATTTCATCTGCAGAAAGACTGGATCGAGCATTTCATGTCCTTCAGTTAAGCAGAGGTTAGTCTTTTATACATGTCAGGAATTCCTACCCAAAGTCCATTTTACCTTTTAAAGTGTAGTTCAAGTATCTCTTTTCCACAGACTTTTCTAATCAAAGAGAACTAGAAGTCCACTGTCTCTTGGGGTTCCTGTTGCACATAGCAGAACTTCCACTTAAGATTTAGCTCACTCACCTTCCGCTCAAGTATAATAATTCCTTAAAACAAAGATTCCTTTCCTCATCTCTCTGCCCTGTATTCCCTGAAGCACATAATACCTAATACACGCCTGCTTCTCAGCAGCTTTTGTTTTGCTGTCTCTTTTGAGAGAGGGACTCTTTATAGTAAAGTTGTTCCCAAACCCAAGATCCTCCTACCTCAGCCTTCCAGGTACAGGGATTAGATGTGGTTTTTATGTCAGGT
This sequence comes from Rhizomys pruinosus, assembly GCA_009823505.1. Taxonomy (NCBI): domain Eukaryota; kingdom Metazoa; phylum Chordata; class Mammalia; order Rodentia; family Spalacidae; genus Rhizomys; species Rhizomys pruinosus. The sequence continues at coordinate 2,140,120 of VZQC01003434.1, read as the reverse complement.
AAAAACAGTTTGAATGTGCCTAAAGAGGAAGAGTCAAAAAGAATTTATAAAATAAGGACTCAACAACCATTAGGTAAAATGAACGCCTTTCTTCACGAATTTGAAAAAGATAGACAACATTCATCAATAGACAGAAGAGAACTTATTTACAGAGTTAGAAGACAAGCTTTGCCCTTGGGACTGAAGGCGTTCCTGCGTGGCATCAGAACACTGATAGGGTGGAGGAGCTTGGCTTGATCTCTAATCTGTAACAGATCCGGTTTCTGTATCTCCAAGGCACATCTCTTGCCAAGATTCAAGTTGCCCTATAGCTTCCTTACTTAAAGCCTTGGCAGCTGCTTTTTACCTTTGAAATAGTCTAGATGCCCTCACAGGCTAAGGCCCTCATCAGCCTTTTTTCTCTTTGGGGCCACTGCACCATGAGGTCAAGGGGATCTGGTACCCAGCCTCCTTGCCCCAACATCCCTGCAGCTGCCCTACCTCAAGTTACCAGGCTTCATGCCTTGGACTGTGTGCAGTAATTTTCACTATCATGGTTCTGTTTTTTCTCAGGGAAGTACAGACTCTTTCCTCTGCTCCAGCCTCTCACACCCACGTCTCTAGTTCCTGTTCCTCTTTTAAGTCTCCATTCACGCTTCTTTGCTTTCAGAAACTTCTGGGTCAGATGCCGCTCTGTGAACTGGGTAATGTCCAGGGTGTATTTCTGTTGTTTCATCGTCTGTTTTATGCAGTCTTCTCCATTGCTCTGCATCCATCTTGGGGTCAGAGACTGTATGGCTCATTTGTCTTTGTGTACCAAGTACTTGGCAGATAGGCAGGAGTGAATGAATGCCCTGTTATAACTGTTCAGTATTTTGCTTTCAAAAATTTCCAATAGCTTAAAATTAATGTGTACAGCCTAGAATCCAGCAATTTTATGCATCAAAGATGCTTAAACCTGAGGTGTGATTTCACCATCTTTTTCCTTGTTCATTCCATTCACTAGCTCCCAGATTTTATTATATTTTTATTCCTTCCTTCTATCAACCTTCATTTCCATAATCTGTCACTGTCTCCCCCAGAGTACTTCAGTTATTTGTTCCTCTTGCATCTAATTTCACCATTCTCAATTTATTTTTTCCAATGTCATATTTATCAAATCGATATTTATTACATTTATTAAATTGATTATATGGGTTTGATACATAGATGTTTAAGAAGAGAAAAAAGAAAAATCATTCTCCTTTTGAATCCCCAGGGCCTTTGCAATCTTTTTTTTTTTTTTTTTTTTTATCTTTTTGAGACAGGGTCTCCCTGTAGCTCCAGCTGGCCTGGAACTCACTCTGTAGACCAGGCTGGCCTTGAACTCACAAAGGGGCCTTTGCATTCTAGGCAAATGCTCTAGCACGAAACTGCTCTCCCAGCTCCCATTTCTCAAAGCAACATCAAGCCATGATATTTTCCGTGACACCTCCGCTTCCCTGTCTGGAATTACATTTGCATTTACTATTGGTTTGGTACTCTCTCTGCACCTAGAGTTATTTGTTTTACTCATTTCCTCCCCCGGTGAAGTTCTTTACATGCATGAGGCATCTCAGGTAATGACTTGCACAGAAGCACTGAATATATATTGAATGAAAGCAACTTCAAAATACTGAAGGTTAGAATTTAATGAAGAGATGTACTTACAAAGTCTGGACCAGTATGGCTGTTACAATGGATGTCTCCTCTTTACTGTCAGTGGGAACAGGACCATAGTTTCTGAGTTCTAGATTTATGGAGACAGAAGTAAATTCATGTGTAGTAGGTTAGAGAGATGACTCAGCAAGTACAAACACTTGCAGCTCAGATGTGATGATCTGATTTTAAATCCCTGGAACCCATATAAAATCAAGATGCAGTGGTATGTGTCTATAATCCCAGCACTCCTATGATGAGATGGGAGGCAGAGACAGGAGGATCCCAGGAAGTTCTTATACCAGCTAGCATGGAGTACACATCACAGAGGCAAACAAAAGATACTGCCTTAAACAAGGTCAGGCGAGGAGCAATGCTCACTGTCCTCTGTGTCCGCATGTTCACTGTGACAGGTGGATGCCCTCACAGACAAACACAAACAACTGCACACATACGTGCAGGCATGCATGAATAGTAACTGAAGCATGAAGGGGGGTTGATGGGACATGGTGGAGAGGAAGTGGGGGTGGATTATGAAGGAGCTGAGATTGCTGGTGAAATTGGTATTCATTCTGTAAGTGGTACATACCTGTCATTTTTCATAACTTCTACTGGGTCCTTTAGGAGGAATGATGAAATTAGCAGTGGTACTGTGATCGTCTAAGTCAGGTTTTCTTACTACATATAAAAATGTTTGGGGGCTGGAGAGATAGCCTAGCAGTTAAGAGCACTGACTGCTCTTGCAGAGGACCTGGGTTCGATCCCCAGCACCCACATGGTGGCTGAGAACCATCTTTAACTCCAGTTCCAGGGGAATCTGACACCCTCTTCTGACCTCTGAGGTATTTCAGGACACGGGTGCACAAACCTACATGCAGACAGTACATTCATACACATACAAAAATAAATAAAATTAAAAAAAATAAAAAAGATGTTTGAGATTGTAACAAGAAAGGAAAGCTGCCTCTTGGCTGTAATGAAGTCCATCTTCCCTACAGCATTCCCATACCATGTACAATTCCAGTCTGGATAACTTGCATGGATTTCAAAACCCACCAGGTATGCATAATCTACAATTAGCAGTTGTTTGGGTGTGTAGAGGTGAATACCTAAACAAGGATACTGGTGTCGAGTGGAGAGGCATGAGGCTGGGAGTAAGAGGAGAAACAAGGCTAGTAAGAGGTGACTGGATGCAGGCTGAGGAGATCCACCTTTTCACTGGGATTGGATACAGTGAAAAAGGAGCAGTTCCAAGATCACAAATTAAGTTGAGTTTCAAATGTACACATTTATAATGTCTGTGGAAAAAGTTATAGTGGAGAAAGATGTCAGGATTGGAGATACAGAGACAAAGTTTTAGGATCAGCATATGAATTATTATTAAAACTTGGAAGAAGCTGAAAGAATTTAGGAAGTATGCAGATATCCAAGAAGGGAGGAACTGGAATGAATTGTGTGTAAAATCATCATTGGGATGCGAGAATGAAGAAGAGGCAAAGAATTGAAAATTAAGCTAGCTAGGGAATGAAAGAATGGGGAGGGAGGATGAGAGGACAGCCAATGAACTGCACCACATAATTCAGGCAAAGGAGTGAGTGGGTCAGCCAGGAGGCCACAGGGAGCCTTACCAGGACCTCAACAGAGCATTGGGTTCAGAAGGAAAACTACAGAAAGTTGAGGCAAAAGAGGGAAATTATGATGGTTTACAAAGCCATACTCACAGGTCAATTTCAAGGTACGCAGAGCAGAGAGGATGGTATATAAACTGGGTGTCAGTTGAGCCAAGCAGTCCTTACTCAACACTGTTCAGTCCCATAGGGTGCAGCAGGTGTGCAGAGCACCAGAGCTGTAGTAGCCGCAGAGCCGACCTGAGCAGGGCAGCCCAGACGCCCAGGCCGTGAAGCCAGGACAGTTCCCAGTTCTGCCCTTTTGCTTCTACTCTTCCTGGCAGCATGGCTGCTGCGATGTCTGCTCAGCCCTCTTTCTCTCAGTCTGTGGCTTTTCAGATCTAAATCCTAGAAGGAGCTTCTTTGTCTTGTAAACGATAGCAGATAGCCGTTATCCACCTTTCAAGCTCTTCCTGCTGAGAATAAGACAGCTTTGCTTTTTCCCTATGATCCAGGGGTTCACAGTACTTACACAAAACACAGGCCAATATGGCAGTTTAGCATGATGGGTTAGCATTTCATATATGTACATATGTCAGTCATTTGCCCCATTACCTTCTTCTGTCTCCCCCTTCTGTTATTCCTTCGCCCTAATTATAGGCTAATATTTTTCACTTGCCCAGTAAAGTATATCTTTATACAACTTGCCCCCAAACACCTGATTTAGTTTAAACAAATGTTTATTAATTTTTATTGATCATTTGTGTATCTCATATAGTGGTTCCCAGTCAAACCCAGTCCCCTTCCATGCCCCAGTCCCCCATCTGAACTCATGCGTTACAGTATCCAAGTTAAGTCCTAACCAGTCCAGCTCTTGAACCCAGATATCCTGTGCACATTCGTCCACTGGAGTCTAGTCAGTACATCTAGAAATCTTCAGTACTTTATTCCTCAGCAGTAATCAGTTTCCAGTAGTTCTCAGTCCAGGGCCAGTCTCCCACTCATTTCTCTTGCTCCGCTCTGAGACCTCATCTGAGTTGGCATGTCTCATGCCTGATGCTGACCTTGCCACACGTTCCCATGCACAAGCTTCTGGTAGTCTGTCAGTGTCTGCTTCCCTCTGTTCATGCACCACCACTGGCTCTTACAGTCTTTCTGCCCCTCTTCCGGGATGACTCCTGAGCCCTGGGTGGGTGACGTTTTTGTTTAACATGTTTTCTAATTCTTATGGAGTGCTCGCTGTTTGATCTCTAGGGAATATTTATCATGCATTCTGGTCCCTGCCTTATAGTAATCTGCAACATGGGGTTGGGGAGAGGGTGGGGTGGTAAGAGTTAATCACGTTGACCAACAGCTTGGAACAAGTGCATTCATTTAGTGTCTAAGCTGTGGACTATGGAAGGAGCCAAGTTCTCATTGCTGAATGTTCTTTGTTTCATTTTCTGCATTGCTCTTTCTCAGGAGAATTTAAGTATGGGGAGGAAAAGACAGTGGTGTGCATTAATCTCTGAGACAATGTTCTTATGCCTCTGGTTATCTATTTTGAAGTAATTACTTCTTCTCTAAAGCTTATTTCTTGAGCCTATTTTTATGTCATAAAATTAATTCATCACTTATTTCACTCTGAATATTATCATGAACATTTGAAAATTCATTCTTTGGAAATTCTTATTGCCTAAGTAAGTTTATTTGAGGAAATGAATTATCTAAAGAACTTAGCAATCACTGTCCTTTAGTCTCATATCTTCACTTTTAGTACTAGGCTAAATTTAGCAGGCTTGCGTTCTTATATGAAGCATGAGCATAAATAGAAGTATGTTATGGACTAAAGAGAACAAGCAACCAGTGATAAAAACAAAAAGTAATGGAGTGCTAAATATGCTGAGCAATTATTAAAAGGTGGGCCTGGTGAAGAAACAGGTAGAATGCACAGTGTGCACCCCCAGTCAGAAAGAGATGGTTGAAATAGGGGTGGCGGGAGGATGCCCCAAACCTTAGGAACATGAAGCTGTTGTGCTGAGGGTGGAATTCCTTTGTGTTTGGCTTCAGGGCCACTGTTGTGGAAGATGCTTGTATTGACAAAAACAGTGAGTTGTGCCCTACAGTTTAGGGAGTATGTGGAATAAAGTAAAGTTGAAATGGAAAGAGTAGACTAAATCAAGGCATGGCATAGAAAAACAGGCTATGCTGAGTTTAGTCTTGAAACAGCTTAATAGATACAACTGAAAAATTGTCCCTTGCTTCTTGGTTTCCTTGGGCTTATATTTTAGCCATCTAGTAGTATTGTGAAACCATTTGAACACTGCCATCTTTGTAAATGTTTCTGGTTTCTATGTTTTCTCTTGTAGCTATGAAGATGGCCAGGTGGGTGATGCTAACATCAACACCCAAGAAGGAGGCATTCACAAAGAGATACTCCGAGTAATTGGTAACCAAACTGCTACTGGTTAAAGGACATCATTTAATTAACAGGATTTGAAAGCCTTCCTCGGGTTCAAAGCTGGATTTTGAACTGAAGAAGAAGATAACATAATTTATTGTTATTATAAACAAAATTAACCGTTTGAATACTGATTTTTTTCCTAGTATTTCTAAATATTTCACTGAATACCTAAAATGGTATAAGAGTTACCACTTGTAGGGTTACGGAATCTAGTAATAAAAATTAAGCAGCACTTAAACTGAAGTTTGGGTTGCATACACAATAAACAGATTGAAAAAACAGTTTTGTGCTGATATTTTTATATTAAATTCTTTAACTGGACATTTGGTATATATTGACATTTTAGGTTATCGAAATAAAACTGAGACCATTTTCTAATGGCTTCTAAATTGATCAGACATTGCAGTAAGTATAAAGTCTGCACATTCTGCTTTGCTGTGTAACAAATGGCACAGAAATTCAAATGCTTTGGAAGGAATACTCCTGTTCTCATATTCTCCTTAAAAAAACAACAGTTAGGTCCAGAGACCAAAAAACATGTACCATACATGCCTGTAGATTTCATGTACCAGGATGTGTGAGCATGCCTATGCATGTATATTCACACATACATATTTTGATAGCAAAGATGGATAGCTTCATCATTCTATCATTTAATGGACAGAAATAATATTCAGTAAACAGTAAATCTGGACACAAGATAGGAGCCAAATTGACTACAATTCACTCAACAAAGAATATATGCAGGTCATTTTTTTATTTGTTTAAAGAAATGCCCCATTAGTTAAAATATAATGCATTTAAAATGGATCTAAATGTTAACTTGGAATAGCAATGCCCTGGTGGATTAAAGTTGTATTTAAAGGATCATAGGAAGAGAAAGGCTTCAGAATCTGCATAAAGAGCATATGCTTTTAATTTCTCACAGTGGAGTTTATTTTTACCACACCAGCATTTTTATATTTTTCATCTAATACCTCTACTTATTTTTTTCATATTGACAAAGAAAATAAACTTTGAAGCCTCTTTTATATTAAAAGAACACAAATAAGTTTATAGAGAATAATAATACCAGCTCTCAGCGTTTTTTTTTTCAAGAGTCATGTGCTTATCAGAAGCTTTTCTGTTTCGTTTAGTCTCATAGTTCATATGCATTTAAAGTTTTAACTGACAGTGTTTATCTTCCTGTGTGATGGATGTCTTTGGAATTAAGGCTTTCATGAAAGCAGTTTAATTAGGGAGCCTGCCACTCTATTCAAACCCTGAATCAAGGCTTATATCTGATTTTAACCTATGTAGAAAGAAGAAATACAAGTGTATAATCATTTGCAAGTATAATGTGATAACTTCTGTATTTATTTTCTTTGGCATAAAAGGTGAGATAAAGGTAATGCATATCATCAGGGGTTATTGGGTTAGAAAGTTTTTATTGATCATTTGTTTTTCTCGCACTGTAAATAATTGAAATGCTACATTTTTCTGCAAAATAAATAGACCTGAGGTTAAGATAGTAATCAGTTTAATAGTGTCTATATAAAGAAAGCATTGATCTATTTTGACTTGTGCCTCTGAAAACTCAGGGACAGACTGAAGAATAGTATTTGTGTGGGAAGTCCAATTTAGTATTCCATGACCTGTTTTCTGAAAACTTTTGTGTGAGACAACAATACATTTGCTTCTTTCTGCCAAGACTCCCCAAACCTCCTCAGTTCTTGTAACTATGCTTTGAGAAAATTTCTAGGCAACAAAAGTTAAATGACGTGGGACATTTTGCACATACATCAATATAAAGGTGTAATACAGAGATTTGAAATGGGGTAGCATCTTAAAACCCCACTATTTAGGCCTCTAGCATCAGCCGTATACTTCCAGAAACTCTGGAGCGCCTCCTAATCTGACTGAACACCTCTGACCTAATGCAGTGTGCTTTACCTAATAGTTGAACGATCTGCAGAGAATATAGTTCTAGAATCCGAACTGGAAGCATAACTTGTACTCGTACTCAAGGGAGACTATGGAGACTATTTAGAGGAGGAAAAACTGGCATCTGAAAACTTCTACTGCCAACTTAGGATACATGTAAATTCGCCTACCCCAGGAAGGAAAGTAATTGTTCACTTAATACCCACTAAATGTAACACAGTAACAGACATTTTTGTGATAAGTAAATAAGATGTCTTATAATGATCACTAATTGAGTTATATTAATTTCCCAGAATTACACCAGAACTTTTGTAAGCAAATATTCTAAAATGAGCCAGTCTTTTATTGAACTTTTGAAATTGGGAATACTATGATATACTAACAAAGATCCTTATATTTATAAAAAATCAGATTTCTACTCATACTATTAGTAAGTAAATATCCTACTTCAAAAACTCAAGTAGGTTTTTAAATTAAGAGATTTTAACACTATTATCAATCCACGACCCACTCACCTCATTTAAGTTCTATTCACAATTCTAAACATTTGAGATGAGGCTGTATGTATTTTAATCATCTTTGGAAGCCTGTCTGTTGGCATTTTGTGTGGTAATTTTGTAACCATTGCTACTTCACACTAATCCACTTAGCACATTTAATTTTTGAGTTAGGGGAAGGAGACTCTTCCCTATCAGTTCCATTCTTCTGGCATTGCTGATTTTATGAACATTTCACTAGAAATAATTTTGTTCTCTTTCACTGCAGAGAATAAAATGACTGGAGATGTGACAGGAGAAAGAATACTGATCTATAAATAACCTCACACTGTAGAATGATTATGGTGACGCAGATTTGGTCTCCCCAGGAATGCATTACACTTCTCAGTAATATCACTCAGATGTTGGATTTGAGAATGGTTTTTCTATTTAAACTTGAATTTTAACAGTGCCATATCCTTAAAGTTACTATGAAGTAATGTGTAGTATAAGAAATTAATCCAAACTACTATGATTGTTCCTTCTTGGAAATACCAAGAATTTACAGTAGAAGTCCTTTACTACAAAAAGAAAGTATTTAACATGTAAGCCTATAATGTCTGAAGTAATATCACTTGAAGAATTTTAGATGTACTTTAATAACATTTTAATAATCATAATTTGTCTTAGGGCATGAGGTTTCAGAAAGTTTTCAAGATATGCTCATCTCCTTTGTGACAGAGTCAGGACAACTTTCATTAGATAATAACCTAGTGTCATAAAGGGTCACTCAACCTTGGATCAGCTCTCATCCAAATAAATGTGGATTCTGTGGCAGCATTGAAGCACATTTCAGAAACATAATATTCCATTGTCCTGACGAATTCTTCATTGTAACACTACCTCAGCACCAGTAAGAGACTACTTGTCAAGACAAATTGGTCTCCAGTGTAAGGAACAAGTACAATTTTACAAATAGAAATCATCAAATCATTTAACAGTTAAGACCATGCACGATGCACATATTGCCAGCTGCTTCTTAACTCCCTGTAGAATAGATATTTCAGTCACCAATGATAAATGACATAGTTAACATTGAAAGAAGTTCTTTGGAAGGGTTTAAGTGGCATAATTAAAAGTTAATTCGTTCATTTTAAGGTTGGTTTTCTACATGAGCCAATTTCATGTCCACTCACCTAAGACTTTCAAACAGTTTTCCACCCTGAAGAGTTGAAGAGTTTAAAAAAACAAAACAAAATAAACTCAACTGATGTGCCAAAATGGCAAGATGAATATTCAAGTGTTTGGGCATCTGATGCCTGCTAAATTTTTGTCAGCTTATGTATGGATTTGATGTATATTATTCCTCAGTAAATTTTTCTTGGGGATTTTGTACACACTATGAAATATAGGGTAAGTTTTTTTTTTTTTTTTTTGGTCAAAAGTATTTCAAGTAGTTTTTAGAGAAAACATACCCATGAGTGTGAAAAAGCTGTGTTGAAGAGTAGATCATATTACACATTTGCCAGCAAATCAGTAAAAAATAGTGCTTATTTACATAGTCAACATAATTTAATGTTCTAAAAATAATTTCTTCAATCTGGCCAATATTTAATGTATCATTTGACATTTTTCAAAGTGCAGCCACTCCTTTGTGTAAACATTAAGGTATGCCTTTGTTTCTTTAACTATACAACCTTCTTTACAATACATTTCTTGATTTTTGTGCACAAAATAGTATTGCAACCTGCTATTTAGCCTTTGGTGCCTTAGAGTTATTATAAATATTTAACACTATGTACATAATGTAAATACTGCCAAGAGATCACTAAGGCCAAATATTTTCTCTATTCACTTTTTATTGCACTTGCTTTCTACTGCTACTTAAGTCTCTTTTATCCAGCTTTGTACTAGTTCTAACATTGTAGCCAATGTACATGTTTACTTTCAATAAACCTGAATTTGTTCAACAAACCTATATGTGGGCACTATTTTGAAGACTTGGGTAGGCTCTAATTACTCCTGGTGGTCAATCTTGCCTTTGGGGAATACATACTTGAAGGTCTCACCAAACTCTAAATATGCTGTTGCCCTTTTCACTTAAAAATGATTTTAAAGTACAGGGGAAAGAAGAAGGAAATTCTTATAGAGGCATGCCCCATAGAGTTGCAATAGATTGAATTGGTGATGAAAGTGCTAGTACGGTTCCAAATTCTGTTAACAAGTATAGGGTCGAAAACAAAAGATTTGTGTATATTTTGTTTGTTTCTATTTATGATCTTTAGGTTTAATATCATCAGGAGCATTTCAGCTGTGTGGTCCTGATTTTTTAGGCTTTCCTTGAAAGATTATCATTGAAAAGTTAGGAGTTAGGAGGTGATACAAGTCCCATTCTGTAGCCCAGACTGGCCAGGATCTCAAGTTTGTAACCATCCAGAATTCATTACAGTCCTCCTGCCTCAGCCTCCTAAATCCTGGGATTACAAGCCATGCCAAGCTTCAAAATGGTTTTTAAACCATTGATGTTTATAAAATACTTCATTAACTAAATGAGTTACTAGACTGTAACTAAATATTGCTCTGAAGTAGATGATGTGTCCTTTCCCCCAAACACTGGGCATTTGACTCTCCTACTCAGCATCATTAGCCTTGTTCTACTGGATTATTTTCAAACCTGCTTCAGTTTCACAAATAGATTGAAGCCAAAGGGCAGCATGTAAAATCTAACCTTGTCGGCAGTCAGTACAAGGACTCCGAGCAGTGGAGAAAATAGTACAGGAAACCCATGAGGTTACAGGCCCCTAGACACACAGTTGACTCTTCTAAACTCAGGACATTAAACAACAAGAAAGGAAAATTGGTACAGTAAGGAAAATAGATGTAAATTTGTGATCTTGAGTTGACCTCCAAAACTCAGCTATTTTTGCATTAACTGAAAACTATACTTTCAATGATATTTTGACTTTTGAATTTGGTGCTAATTAGTAGAGTATTGTTATCTGCTTCCTTTATCATATACTTTCACAGGACTCACACACAATCTGCCTTGGGCTTTTATGGATCACTGGCTAGTCTTCATTATGAAAGCACTTGTGTTTTTAAAAACTTATGCAGGACGCCTTATTTAAAGGTTATTAAAACTGTTTTCAAATGTTGGTCCTTTAATTATTTCCTGACTTATAACTTTTCTAAGAAGATATCACATTTCCAAATATACCAAATCTATCAGTAGCTTAAAATGCATTTTTATATTTCATATATATTTTCAATTAGACTTGATTAATTTTACATAGCAGTTTATAACTTAAAAAGCAGTTTAATAGAGATTGTCTGAATTTTCCTTCAACATAACTATGAAGTATGCAAGTATCCTCACCCCGAGACTTATGCACTGAATCTCTTCACTAGGCTCCTACTAATAAACCATATTTGTTACTGCTGAGAACTGTTTCACGAAACAGATAGCAAAGGTCAGAATTTTAGTGGACTATTGGGAAAAATCAGTGAAATGATTTTTTGATTACCTTAACAGTTGTACCATGGAAATGTGAAGAACTATTGCATGGGTTAGGTTGGTTTTAGTCCAGGGAGCTTGAAAAGGAAGGAATTATCTTTTTAGCATGACTGCCAGTGTGAAAAATTGGTAGCTCATGGGTGAGTGACATTATAAAAGCAGAATTTTGAAAGCATGCTGGCAGGTCTTATTCATAAAGGATTTTCAGGACAACAGTAAAAGGTACAAGGAAATGTTAGAAATCTGCTGTGGTAGATCTGATTGTAATGAAGGCCAAGAGAAGAAAAATGCAAATGAAAATGGATGTAAGAGACAGTGGCAAGAAGGCTTAGGAAGACAGTTAGGAAATAAGGTACCCAGCTTATATCTAATGCATAATGATGGATGCAGAGAAAGGTTTCCCCCTGAGTTTCTGTCAGAAATCAGGTAGGCTCTCCAGCATCATTGAATGTTCAGAAAGGACTGGCCTGGGTATGACTGGCCTGGGGACAGCAACTCCGCAGTAAAATCTGACTCCATATTCAGCCATGGGAAGTGGAAGGAAGGGATATTCTGAATGACTTACTAAATACTGATAAGGGTAAGAGAATGATGACAACAGTTTAGTGTTATGTCTTAGCATGATGTACCATTTCCAACACCTATTTTTGTCATGCACAGGTGTGTAGCATGCACGTGGGTGCATGCATGTAATGAATGCACTGTAGTCTGGGGAATATTTTAAGATTCACTGCTCAGCTTGGTAGAATCTTACTCTTTATGCTTCAGTTGAGTACACAGTTCATTCTGAATAATTCCCAATTTCTTCCTGTAGTCTGATAAATATCTCCTATATATGTAGTTTTCCCCTGTCTCCAATGAACTTCAAAATTATATGATTAAACACCACCAAACTAACATTGCCTTTTGCTGGTTACAAGGAAGAACACTTCAAACTAAACAGTGTCCCTGCTTTTTGCTCTTCTGTTCCTCCTCTTGCTTACTTATTAGTGAACCAAGAAATGGCCCCATCACCCACCCATTGACTAATATCTGAAGATTAAAGATCAATGAACCCCCTTTCATTTATTCAATTCTATCCACACAACTTCTGTACCCTGTTAATTTCTCTTGTATGTATTGACTGCACTGTTAAATTAAGTCTTGTTTGTAACTTCCTTTGTTAGATTTTATGTGGGTTATACAAATGTCCTCCAGATAATTATCCACAATTGTATCCACTGCCATCTGCCAGAACAGACTCAAGTATAGGCTCACTTTGAAGATACTACCAGGCCTGATACTACTCAGATGCGGCCACCAAAGGGTTAGCAAGTGCACATTAGACCTTCCTGCTATATAGTATGATACTAATTATATGGGAACCTAGATATTTTTCATGTCAAAACTGGCTATACTCTCTTCTTACTTTCTGTTTTTTGGAACACCCAAACCAGAGTGGTGTTCTCAAATTTAGGTTTACTTTTGTAAATCCTTTATCTAAAAGCCTTGAATCTCCCTCAGTTTTTCAGGAGCTTCTCACCAACTTCTTACACATGGATGATGAAGGTCTTCCAGGTTCCTTCTACAACCTTTTTAGTACCCCTTGGCTTTGGGACCATATGACTGTTTGACGGTTTGAAGACGGTGTTGTTTCTCACATCTTCACACATGCTGTTTCTCCAGCTTCTCTCCTAATCATCAGTGCATTTTCATTTCTTCCAAAATCTCTCCTCATACTCTCACTCCAAACTAGAGAGTTCTTAAGAATCTTAGAGCATCAGCATAGCTCATCTCTTTGACTTAGCATAGTAGCTTGAAGGGTTAGCAATTTGCCTATTCTTTCCCTGGAACCACTCTTTCTCCAAGCCACTAGGCTAAGATGGAGGAGGAGGAGGAGGAGGAGGAGGAGGAGGAGGAGGGGAGGAGGGGAGGAGGAGGAGGGGAGAAGGAGGAGAAGGAGGAGGAGCTGCCACCCTTTCTCCAAGATGATGATGATGATAGCAAACAAAATAATGGCTTTCATCATGACATTTTCGTGCATTTATGCATTTATATCATTATACGTCTTCATCCCGATTACCATTTCTTGCATATCTTGCTTTTTCATGATGGACTGCTTCCTTATTACATACTTAGCCAATATTCCTCCCTTTCTGTTTTCATGCTGTAGAGATATAGATGAGTAGATGGATGTGATTGATAGAAGATAGATGGATGGATGGATAGATGGATGGATGGATAGATAGATAGATAGATAGATAGATAGATAGATAGATAGATAGACATAGACAATCAGGTTCTTTCTAGTACTTAATATTTGTCACGGTAACACATACACACAAAATCATACAAGTCCATCTGATAAAGGTAATGTTCAAATTAACTGATAGTTTTGAAAATGTTTAGGATAGATTTTTTTTTTTTTGGTCTTTTCGAGACAGGGTCTCCCTGTAGCCCCAACTGTCCTGGAACTCACCTTGTAGACCAGGCTGGCCTTGAACTCACAATGATCCGCCTGTCTCTTTAATCCCAAGTGCTGGGATTAAAGGCATGCGCCACCACGCCCGGCTAGGATAGATTTTGTAATTGACATACAGTCTTGTATTAATAAGTCTAACCTTGCCATTGGGAGAACTAAAATGAGGCAAAGCCATCTATATCATCATTATCATCACCATCAGCATCCTGAGCACTTCAGAAAATACAGGAATCTAAAGACAGAGCATCTCATCACTTCCTGTGTCACTGCTGAAGTAAATATTTTCTTTTTTTTTTTTAATTTTTTTAATTTATTTCTGTATGTGTATGAATGCACTGCCTGCATGCAAGTTTGTGCACCCATGTCGTGCAATGCTGTGGAGGTTAGAAGAGGGTGTCGGATTCCCCTGGAACTGGAGTTCTCCTGGAATTGGAGTTTCAGACGGTTCTCGGCCGCCATGTGGGTGCTGGGGATCGAACCCGGGTCCTCTGTAAGAGCGGTCGGCACTCTTAACCGCTAGGCCATCTCTCCAGCCCCTGAAGTAAATATTTTCATCTTAAGTAGATCAAGAGGTACCTGTATTGGAAGGTCATTTTGAGGGCACAGAATGAAATATAAAATCAGATAGTTATACATTTGTAATTTAATGTCAGTAATTTGCATAATAGAAGGATCATTGCTTTGCTAGATAATTACCTTAAATAATGTGCTTCCTTGGCATATTTAAGTGTTCGTTTACAGGTCATTAACTGCTTGACATACAAGAAAGTGGGACATTTTATACTGCCAATACTATCAATAAAAATACATGAGTAGTAGAATTAAATATATCTATAATTATAACTCAGTGGGTGTTCTAGTTTCTCTTCCATTGCTGTGACAAAACACTCTGACTGACCCAACTTGGGGAGGAAAGAGTTTATTCAGCTTACATCTCCCAGGTCACAGTTCATCACTTAGGGAGCCCAAGGCAGGAACCTGGAAGACAGGAGCTGAAGCACAGGCCATGGAGGAGTGCTGCTTACTGGCTTGCTCACCTGGCCCGTGCCCAGCCTGCCCTCTTATACGATACACAACCTGCCCAGGGTGGTACCACCCATAGTGGGCCGGGCCCTCCCACATTGCCCAACAATCAAGACAATACACCACAGATGTGGCCACAGGCCAATCCAATGGAGCCAATTCCCCAAGTGAGGCTCCCTCAACCCAGGTGTGTCAAGTTGACAACTAAAGCTATCCAGCACAGTGGGCAAGTAAGGGTCCTTCCAAAGGAATTACGTTCTCCTAACATACTATAAATTGCAACAAACCTGCATTTCATTATATAGACCATGACATTCAACTTCATTTTTGTAGCTTGGTATTTGGCCACATTTCTGTTCCTTGTGTGTTTCCTGGTTGCCTTCTCAGGTACATATTTAATACTTGTGAATTTATAGCAAAGTTAATTTTCTAGTGCTGTTATAGAGCAACTCTGGAGTGGTTTAGCTTTCTGAATTTTATTACTTGAAAAGTTTTTCTTTAAGTTGTTGCCTGGTGCAAATCTACCCATAATTCAAAACCAAGCTCATGGTCCCTCAAGTATGTAACTATTTCCTGGGTCATCCAACCATAAAAAGAAATCTTTTCATGCTCCATCCAGTCTTAGAAGTATCACTATTTCTATTGCTCTTTGCATGAAGAATTACATTTTTGAGCACCATACTCTTATCACTAGCAATAAACTATTATTATTATGCTTTATTGTGTAAATGTAATCTGTTTAACATTCAGCGTTTAATTAAAAAAAACATTTTAGTAGTTCTTTCAGTCTCGTAGTCTTGTTGGAGAAGGTAACAAGCAAATGAATCCAGTTTTATTGGAGTGAAGGTGTCCACAATCACTGTCTCTTTAATACTTTCCCCACTTCTATTCTACCAGGATGAGCTGGGATTATACAGGGAACAGCTCTTGTTGAGCACTATACCATGAAAAGTGAATGAATAACAGATCTACCAATTCCATTTCATGGGAATTTGGTTAATTTGTTGTAAAGGTGAAAAATCCTGCTTATACCTACATTGAAGTAAGACATGATAACAAGTTGTATGATGATAAGAAAGCATCTGACAGCTACAGAGTTCACATTTTAATATGTTTAAACAGGTTCTATGTAAGCAAACATGAAATGTCATGAGCATGTTGCTGGGGTTTTTGTATCAATACAGCTGTCCTCTGCTCACAGTGACTAAGTTTGCTATTTCAGCTTCCATGATGCTCATCGTGGAAGTTTAGAGGAGACAGCCAGGACATTTCCCATCAAAACAGCATTTTGGTATCTTACTGACAGGCTACCTTATCTCTGTTCAAGACATCCTGTCTGAGACACCATAAAGAAAGCCATTTCCCTTGCCTCTCCATCAACTCAGTCTCTAAAACTGGCAAGAATCAAACCAGAATATCTGATTCCTCTTATCACACCAAAATTCAGTGATCTATCAAAAACACTGCTTTAAATTTTGAAATGTACCAGGCTGTGTCAGGTATTCTCTTGCTGCTTGTGTTTACCTTCAAAGCAAGGTTCTTGCTTTAAAAGACTTGAGGCTAGAGGACACTGTATGGGGAAAAAAAGTTACATTCCTTTATCATAAATGAGGCACATGACAGGAAAGGTCTCAATACTGTCCTGCTCAAAAGATACTGTGGTTTCTGTTCCCAAAAGGATCCTATCCTCCCATAGTCCTTAAATCTCATGTGTACCAAGTTAACATTCTTCTATCTTCATTTTGTGTATGATAAAAATAACTGGATTTACCTTTTACTCTCAGCCAAGATATCCATTAATTCCTAGTGAGCCCTGGAATCTCTTAATTCTATGTCTTTTGTTGCCCTTTTTCTCTTTGTCAAATACATAATTCTACCCAGTCCTTTCAGACCTCTTAGTCTTCATTCTTCTTTTGAAATCCCAAAGTCTTTTTTTTCCCTGAAGATTGTCTCCATTTGCAATCTTTTTCTTTCATGCATTCTCGTAGGTATCAACTTGAACATTATTGTATTTTTTTGATAGGACTAGATGTGCTCATTTTCTTCCCTGAGGCTGGAAGATCTTCTGAAGAAGAAATTACATATTTTTATTTCTTGGTAACTTCCTTCACTTCAAGTAAGAAGCAAGTATTTTTGAATAAGGCAAAAAAATATAAGGAAAATTTGTAAATTTTGTATGCAAAATAATATGCTTTGGGCACTTTCTTTGCAGTAGTTCTAAGAATCAAACATCAGACCTCATGTATGCTAGGCAAGCACTGTACTGCTTAGCCACATCCCCAGGTGCTTCAAGCACCTCTCCTAAATGATGTCTGCCCTTTCACCCCAACAATACCAAAATGTAAAATGGGAGTAGTATATATCTACCATTTTTTGAGGATTCAGTAATGTTTGGCTTCTGTGCAAACAATCCCCTGCTCCAAACTCTTCACCTCCAGATTGAAACATAACCTGATTCTCTTAACTGTTCTTATTTTACCTTGAAATTACAGCTGTCCGAATGCCCCTATGCACCATTTTTCCTACATTAAAATCTGGCCAGGCCTGGGAGGATTAGCATGTTAGTTGGCTCCACAGTAAAATGAAAGGGTTGGGCTGGAGAGATGGCCTAGCGGTTAAGAGCGCCGACCGCTCTTGCAGAGGACCCAGGTTCGATCCCCAGCACCCACATGGCGGCCGAGAGCCGTCTAAGACTCCAATTCCAGGAGAACTCCAGTTCCAGGGGAATCCGACACCCTCTTCTGACCTCCGCGGCGTTGCACGTCACAGGTGCACAGACTTGCATGCAGACAGTACATTCATACACATAAAAAAAAAAAAAAAGAAAGGGTTAAATGAAGACTTAAGATTGCTTTACTTTACAGCTAAGCAGTCTTGGGTCTGCTGGTTCCTATCCTTATCCTCATGTTTTACATTTAATTTTTTTTAAATTTTGTGTTGCACCTGGAGAGATGTTTCAGCAGTTAAGTGCAATGACTACTCTTGCAGAGGACCTGGGTTCAATACCCAGCATCCACATGACGGCTAACAAGCGTCCGTAACTCCAGTTCCAGGAGATCTGACACTGCCTTATTTATGCCTATAAGTATTTTGCATGCTTTTTGTAAGTGCCCCTTTATGAATATTGCCCACGGAGGCCATAAGAGGGTGTCAAAGCCCCTGGAACTGGAATTCTAAATAGTTTGTTGTTGCCGCGTGGACGAAAGGAACCAAACCCCAGTCCTATGCAAGAGCAGCCAGTGCTCTTCGCCTCTGAGCCATCTCTCCAGCATCCAATGAGACGTTTTCTTGCTTGTTGAGTGATATGGGAGTACTCAGCCCACTGCGAGATGTGCCACTTCTGTGCAGTTGTTCCTGCTTTATATAAGAAAGTGTGCTGAGAGGCTAGAGAGAATCTGGCTCAGGGGTTAAGAGCGCCAACTGCTCTTGCAGAGGACCCAGGTTTGATTCCCAGCACCCACATGTTGGCTAAGAACCATCTTTAATGTCTTTAACTCCAGTTCCAGGGGAATCCTATGCCCTCTGACCTCTGAGGCATTGCCTGACACGGGTGCACCAACCTACATGCAGACAGTACACTCATACACATAAAAAATAATAAAATTTTTAAAAAAGTTTAAAAAAAGAATAAAAAAAAAAGTGTGCCGAGCACAGGCCATAGGAGTAAGCCAGCAAACACCTATCCTCCGTGGACTGCTCTCCAGTTCCTGTCCCCAGGATCCGATCCTGCCTTAAGTTCCTGCTTTGACTTACCTCAGGGAAAGACTGTCATTTGGAATCGTAAGATGCAATAAACCTGTTCTTCCCCAAGTTGTTTTGGTCAGAGCGTTTCATCCCAGCAATCGAAGGTAACTAGGGGTATATTCGTTACTTTTTTATTGCTGTGATAAAAACAGTGTGACCAAAGGAACTTATAAAAGGAAAAGTTTATTTGGAAGAACCATGTCACTGGGTGTGGGCTTAGACAGTTCTTAAGCCTTGCCAGATTCCAGTCACTCTCTGCTTCCTGGGCCTGCTTGAAGATTTGAGAGCTCCTCTTTCTGCTCTGGTCACTCCTTGCCACCAGGCCTCCCACCATGATGGACTTTGATTCCTCTGGAACCATAAATTCAAATAAACTCTTCCTTCTGTAAGTTGCTTTGCTCATGGTATCTTGTCAACAGAGAAGTAACTAATACACTAGGATTGCTTGAACCTCAGGAAGATACTTGGCTGACTCCATAGTTCTTTGACTAGTGTCCAGATCATCTGGCTATGTTTTCATTTGGTTTATAATCTATATAAAGAACTCTTGTTGAAGCATGTCTGTTAGGATACCTTTACCCATAGTTCACCTCCAGGAATCTTCCAAGACTGTATGTTGACACATTATTACACTCATCATTTTGGAAAGTGGCAAGGCAAAAGACTGGTGGGTATGGAGTTGTGACACTGTTGACAAAGGATGAGCAAGGTGAGCACAACTTAGGAATTCAGGTAACCAGCCCCATTTCCACATGGCCACCAGGAGCCCTGCACAGCAGCAGAGAGTTTGTTTTTGTTTTTGTTACTGGTTTTTGGTGTTTTTTTTTTTTTTTTTTAAAGACAGCGTCTCCCTGTACCTCTGCTAGCCAGGATCCTACCATGTAGACCAAGCTGGCTCTGATCTCACAAAGATTCTCCTGCCTCAGCCTCCTGAGTGCTAGGATTAAAAGTATGCATCACCACTCTGGGCCGCAGTAGTAGAGATCAAAGTGAAATGCTTAAAGGAAATGACAACGAGTGAGATTTAATAAAGGTGGCAAAGACATGATGTTAAATACTAAATCTAGGCCATGAGATAAAGGACTTCTCTTCACAACATAACAATCTAGTGTGTTCAGTTTGTTAAAGAAAATCCCATTTATGTATTATTAGCCCTTTATTGTCCAACAAAGTTCAGGTTGAAGAACTGGGCAAACACTAAGCACTGGGTTCTATATTTATACTGTTCAGAGTGTGTGTGTGTGTGTGTGTGTGTGTGTGTGTGTGTGTGTGTGTATGCCTGGGGGAGGGGCAGGCTCTAGAGGCTGAGTAACATGATACCTGTCAGCTAGCTAACCTTATCGCTTATGACCTGTCCCTCTCAACCCCTTGAATTCAGCCATTTTTCCTTTTTGTGCACACGTCCAACCATTACACCAATTACCTCCTTCATTCTGATGAAACTCAGGTTCCCACGGCTCTGGTTTTCTTTGTTCCCTGCTCTGGTCTTTGTTCCCTGCCCTCCTTGCATTCTCTTGCATTCTGCCTTTTGGGCTCATAGGGAGCTTCCACACCCTGTCAGCTTTTCATTTCATTTCCATTATGTACAGGTGCTTTCTAAGGTTTTATTTTTCTCCCTAATACTTTGTAAAGAATATGAGTACAGAAAGAGATGTTTATGCTTTCATTTATACAAAGTTTAGCATACAGTAAGCACTCAAGAAATTATGAAATGGGCAAGTTGAATTAACCAGGTCAAGTGCTAAGAGAATTAGAAAGTTAGGGTTTAAGGAAGTCTAGCTCATTTATTAGGAGCTAAGCATACACTACAGAAACCAGTTAGTGAGAGCAAGATCTGGAGGCCTCTAACAACATCTACTTGAACCTGTTAAAGAATTAATCATACATTATACTGAAATGTGAGTTGGCAAAGAAACACACCCTTGAGCCAACAAGGGTGGTTGGGATTTGAGTACATAGAGGAAGGAAAGGAGCCTCTTATGCAACAAGAACTGCAGGGGAACTCTCAGGAGTGTAAATGCTTAGAGTCATGGTGTCCTGCTCCCCTCACCCTCTTTACCTGTCTGGGCTTGTGTCTTAGTTTAGCTCTCTCTCCACTTACACAGAATTTGCCTTTGTCTTCTCTCTTTTACGTCATTTGTTCTCCACTCTCCTGCTAAACCCCAACTGCTCTGAAATGCAAACTGAAGAATACAGGAGAGAACCAGACAACCTGGAGGCTGAACTGGATGTGGTGCCTTGATTCATAGTAACGGGTCATTTTGTAATAGGACATAATCAGTAACTGAAGGCATTTCTCTACATCTGAACATAGTTTAAATAAAGAAGTGACTTCCACGGCCCTGGAACTCTGATAGACACCACATAGATCCAAAGGGGAGGTGTCTCAGCCCCAGAGCCTGAGCAGTGTGCAAGCTCTGTAGTGCTCATTAATAAGAGTGATGGTGATAATCACATCATATACGAGGCATTGCTCTCACTATTTCTCTTATGTTACACATGTAGAAACTAAAAATAACCCTTTTGGTTGATGCCATTATTATCCTTATTCTATGTTGTGGTGGTTTGAATGAGAGTGTCCCCCCATAGTCTTTAACTATTCAGACATTTTGACTCCAGTTGGTGGCACTTGGAGGTCTCAGAAGGTGTGGCCGTGCTGGAGGAAGTACGTTATTGGGGGCAGGCTTAGTGAGTTTAACAAGCCTTGCAGTCTCCAGTCTCTCTCTCTCTCTCTGCTTCCTGTGCTCATTGTGAGATGTGACCCTCAGCTTGCTGCTCCAGCCCCTGCCACCATGCTTCCCACCACAATGGACTCTAAGTCCCTGTAACCGTCAAACGTAAACTCAAATAAACTCTTCCTTTTATAAGTTCCCTTGGTCATGGTGGTTTATCACAGCAACAGAAAAGTGACTAATACATATGTATTAGAAGACTAGGACATAAAGGCACAGAGATATGCCCAGAGTCCCATATTTGGGGAGTCATAGATCAATGCTGTCCAATTCAAGCTCACATATTTAACTATTCTCTGACTTTTGTGCCCCCTCATCTTCTGCTCAGCACAGTTCACATTGCCAAAGTGGATTATGCAGGTTTTTAAACAACTTTTGGCATATAGAATGTCCCAGAAAAAGACCTTGGCCAAAGAGAATCATAGGAACGGGCAAAGCAGCTGCTAATACAAATGCAACTCACACCACTCCCATAGTGTTGCCAACAAGTTCAGCAGAATCTCAGAAGAGGTCAGTTCTGAGGACACCATCTGCACGAAGGATTTGAAGATTCATAACCTTTGAAATACAACAGAACAAAACCTGGAAACTGTCAGAGCTCATATCACCTGGGATACAGTGATGCTGATGACCCTCAGGAAGGACTGTGAAGCCTTGGAATGACAACAGACTGAAAAACTTTAAAACAAACACCACCGGAAGTACAGTACCTTTAGAGAACTCAGGTACCTAGGAGTAAATGGAAGCTACACTCTCCATTTGCTGTCCTTCTGTGAGCCTTGCTTCCCCGGGGTTCTCTCAACAAGGAATTTGTCAGTTTTGGGTGGAAGCAGTAGATGATAAAGATTACCTGTGTGATTTATTTATTTTATCCATTAAGTCAATCACGGTGACCTGATAGCCCACCTATCATATGCAGTCACCATGTAGGACTGAAGAATATGGACTTGAAGCAGAATGAAATGTTCATAGTATTTATGAGGAGAATCTTTCTGATTTGGTCCCCACTGTTAGTCCTGAACGTTTTAGCCTCAGCCCTGTTCACTCTTTGGCAGCTCTGCTGAATCCACTGGGGAAGTGGAGCCTATAGATCTGTCTTTATTATCTGGTTTCTCAATGGGCTTGAATGGTGGGAAGCACTAACAGCAGACTGAAGAAAAGGAGAAGAGAGGAACCAGGCATTTCTACAGCATCTCTATATCCCAGGTGATAGAATTGTTGCAACAGTTGTCAAGTTCTGTTCTGCTCTACACCATGGGACACAGCTTCTCCCAACAACTGTTCTTGAAGAAGCACACTTCAGCATTTGGTGAGCATAGCACCAAATTTGCCTCCCACAGCCCATGTTCCTCTGTTGGGCGATAGACCAACACGAGCTGTCTTCAATGGCTCCAGCCAGCTTCTGCAAGTAGGGTGCCATGGTTCCAGGTTCTGAAGGGACCCCATCAGCTCTTGGCCTCTTGAAACTTCACCTTCCAGCCTCACTTCTTTTAGAATGAGAGCAGTGTCCTGAATAACTCATTTCTGGGCAACTTTCCTATCTTCTATTTGAATTTGAATCTTCTTCCTCAGCTACAGCCTGTCATCCTAGCTAAATCTCCTCTTTAGTAAATACTCTGTTTTTATTTCTTAACTATTTTTTTAATAGGAGTTTGAGGCAGTCTCTTACTTTGTATTTCAGGCTGGTCTAGGACATGCTCTGTAGACCAGCCTGGCCGTGACCTTGCAGCCACCTTCCTGTCCTTGCCTCCTAAATGCTGGGATTAAAGGCCTTGCACTCCTGTACCCTGATGTGTTTATTATTATTATTATTTGCTCTTTTTGAGACAGGAATTCCCTGTAGCCCCAGCTTGCCTGGAGCATTCTGTATAGACCAGACTATCCTCAAACTTAGATCCACTGTCACTCCTGGCCCTGCTGTCTATTTTAACTTTTGTTTTAGGCCTAGGGTACTATAATTGTTCTATCTCTTGTGTCTAGAATAGAGATTACCACACATTTATTTGTGGTTTAAATGAATGAATGAATAAATCATAGGAATGAGTGTGAGGAGAATTAGAATGTATGTGTTAGAATGATAAAAATGTTATCCTGGAGCATAGAAAAGATTTCTTAATATGTTTTGGGCCTTGGGGAAAAGATGAGTTTTGGAGAAGGTGTTAGACAAAGAGTAGCCAACGTGCTTTCCACACACCAGGAACCACATAAATAGAGACAGAGGGAAGCATGAAGAATGACTACACAGGGACTATTTGGATTTCCTTATAGAAATGGTATAAAATTGCTGTCTGATTTAGAAAGTCTTTTCCAATGCCTATGTCTTATAGGTTGTTGCCAACTTTTTCTTCTATCACCTTCAGGGTTTTGGGTTTCATGTTGAGATCTTTGATCTACTTGGTTGATTTTTGTACAGCGTTAGAGGTAGGGGTTTAATTTTGTTCTTTTACAAATGGTGATCCAGTTTTGCCAGCACCATTTGCTGAAGATGCTATCCTTCTTCCATTGAGGATTTTTTGCCCCTTTGTCAAATATGAGGTGGCTGAAATTGTATGAGCTCAAGTTTGGATCTTCAGTTTTGTTCCATTGGTCAACGGGTTTCTAAATCAGACAGCAGCTGCACAGGAAATAAGGTCAACAGTTGACAAATGAGACCTCATCAAACTCAAAAGCTTCTGTACAGCAAAAGAAACAATCAAGTAAGTGAAGAGAAAACCCACAGAGTGGGAGGAAACCTTCACCAGTGATACACCTGACAGAGCATTAATGTCAAGAATGTATAGGCTAATCAAAAACCAAAGAAGTAAGAAAACAAATGGCCTACTCAAAAGATGGAATAAGAGCTGAACAGAGACTTCACAAGTGAGGAAGTAAAGATGGCTGAGAAACATCTTAAAAAGCAATCAACATCATTAATAATTAAGGAAATGCAAATTATAACCACTCTCAGATATCATCTCTAGTACTGCTAGCTAAGATCAAGAAAACAAAAGACAACCGATGCTGGAGGGGTTGTGGGGAAAGGGGAACACTCATCCATTTCTGGTGGGAATGTAAACTTGTACAACCATTATGGAAAGCAGTGTGGAGTACCCTTAAAAGACTTGGAATGAGCCTACCACCTGACCCAGTCATACCACTCCTGGGTATATACCCACAAGACATCCTACCTGTGCTGGATAGCTTTAGTGTCAACTTGACAAACCTGGGTTGAGGGAGCCTCAATTGGGGAATTGGCTCCATTGGATTGGCCTGTGGCCATGTCTGAGGAGTATTGTCTTGATGGTCGAGCAGTGTGGGAGGGCCTGGCCCACAATGAGGAGTTCCACCCTGGGCAGGTTGTTGTGAACTGTATATGAAGGCAGACTGGGCATGAGCCAGGGGAGCAAGCCAGTGAACAGCATTCCTCCATGGCCTGTGCTTCAGCTCCTGCCTCCAGGATCCTGCCCTGAGTTCCCACCTTGGGCTCCCTGAGTGATGAACTGTGACCCAGGAGATGTAAGCTGAATAAACACTTTCCTCCCCAAGTTGGTGTTGGTCAGAGTGTTTTGTCACAGCAATGGAACACAGACTAGGACAGAAATTGGTACCAGAAGAGTGGGGTATTGCTGTGACAGACCTGACCTTGGAGTTTTGGGGAAGGATTGTGGAGGTGTTTGGAACTTTGGGCTGGGAAGATCACTGAATGCCTAAAGATCATGGCTGTGGAACTTGGAGCAGTTTTGCTGAAAGAGTTGTAGAAGATGGAGGCCTGGCTTGTGAAGTTTCGAGTTTCAAAGGGGAGCAGAGACCATCAGGACTGTGTAATCTGTGGGTTCTGGTCAGCTGGGGCTGAAGAATCAGCTGTAAGTAACAAGAGACCAGAACCTGAAGGGAAATCTTTGTGTACTGGGACAATTGATGTTGGTTAGCTGGGGCTGAAAAATCAGCTGTAAGTAACAAGAGACCAGCATCACTGTGATGAAATCTTCTGGGAAGAATTTCTTCAGGGTCAGCACACAGAAGCTGTGATCCAGAAGGGGCCTGAGCCTCCATCTCAAGCCAGAAGCAGGACTTGGTAACGTGTAAGAGTCTCCTATATGGTTCCAGTGTTGAAATTTGAGGGGGTCACAGAGAGCAGCCGAGGCTTGGCACTGTAAGAGGTCAGGAAAGACCATTGGTAGAAGTGCACCCCGGTTGCAGTGAAGACCCAGGATTGCAGGGGTCATGGAGAGAAGCTGAGGCATTGCACCAGGAGAGGTCAGAAGAGACCATTGGTGAAGGTGCTGCCTCAGTTTCAGTGGCTACCCCAGCTTTTTGGAGATGCCGGGACCGTGGGACGACCACCAAGAGCAGCGGCAGGTGTGGAATGGAGTCAGTCTGGGCCTTCGAGATGAGTTGCTTGTGCTGTGGACAGCAGAGTCAGAGAAGGGGAACTGCCGAAACCCTTTGGAGCCCAGAGGATCGTGAGTGAGTCCCAGGTGTCCAGCCTTGAGCTACTTTGCTGGACTTAGGTTTTGTTTGATAGTGCCTGATTCTTCCCTTTGGAATAAGACAGTACTTGTTTTGATTTTACAGCAGCCCACAGTTAAGAGATTTTTAATAGACTGAACTTTTAAGCATTTGGACATTTTAAGGACTGTGGGGCTTTTAAGGTTGTACTGTCTTAGGTTGTGATTAATTATACTTAGGTTGTGTTAACATCATACTTTGGGGATAAGAACTGGAAAGGTGGTGGTTTAATAGTGATGTGTTTTGTGTGTCAAGTTGACAAGGCGTCAATCATGCTGGATAGCTTTAGTGTCAACTTGACACACCTGGGTTGAGGGAGCCTCAACTGGGGAATTGGCTCCATTGGATTGGCCTGTGGCCACGTCTGTGGAGTATTGTCTTGATGGTCAAGCAGTGTGGGAGGGCCCGGCCCACAATGAGTAGTGCCACCCTGGGCAGGTTGTTGTGTACTGTATAAGAAGGCAGGCTGGGCATGAGCCAGGGGAGCTAGCCAGTGAACAGAATTCCTCCATGGCCTGTGCTTCAGCTCCTGCCTCCAGGTTCCTGCCCTGAGTTCCCACCTTGGGCTCCCTGAGTGATGAACTGTGACCTGGGAGATGTAAGCTGAATAAACCCTTTCCTCCCCAAGTTGGTCAGAGTGTTTTGTCACAGCAATGGAACACAAACTAGGACACTACCTCAAAGATACATGCACATCCATGTTTATTGCAGCTCTCTTCACAATAACGAAGACCTGGAACCAACCCAAATGCCCTTCAACTGACAAGTGAATGACAAAAATGTGGTACATCTACACAATGGAGTACTACTCAGTGGTAAAGAAAGATGACATTATGAACTTTGCAGGTAAATGGATGGAACTCAAAGCCATTATGCTAAGTGAAATAACACAGACCCAGAAAAACAAGTGGCAAATGGTCTCTCTCATCTGTAGATACTAACACCAAATCCCCAGATGAAAGGCAACCTGAAAACATTATTGT
This sequence comes from Rhizomys pruinosus, assembly GCA_009823505.1. Taxonomy (NCBI): domain Eukaryota; kingdom Metazoa; phylum Chordata; class Mammalia; order Rodentia; family Spalacidae; genus Rhizomys; species Rhizomys pruinosus. The sequence goes on along the minus strand of VZQC01003434.1, from coordinate 2,113,070 downwards.
TATATTTCTCTTTATCTGAAAGCAACTATGTTGTTATAATGTAAATCTCGTAAGGGGCTCTAGAATCAATCCACCACTTTGTAATTACTGTATATGAGTGGAGTGTATGCATTCATATTTTAGAGTAATATAAAATTAAAGGAGGAAAATGTGAATACCTAAACATAAAAAAAGACTGAGAGAAAGATTCAGGACAGTTATGGCAGAGTGCATGATCTGGGGTGGGGTGGAGGAAAGGTAAAAAGGAATATGTCTAAACTTAACTGAGAAATGTCTGAAATACACAAAACATCAATAAAAGCATTATAAAAATTGCTATCTGAGGATTGTGCAAATTAAACTGAAAGATAATTAGGTCTAAACTACAAAGGGCTTCATGCCTATAGGAAACAATTCACATTCATGTTGCAGAACCATTTTAAAATTGCAAGCAAGGAAACCACTTGCACACCCACACAAAATTCTGATCACCATGATAAGCCTTTCTCCAAGCAAAATGTGCATTTTATGATCACTTAACATGTTCTTTCTGTTTATTTTGTTACAAAAAGAAGCTCACTACAATATTTCATCTTGTTTAATATGTCTTCCAATGGCAGTGGATGCTTTGGTTTGAATATGGTTTATGAATACTAATTAGATAATGCCCTCAGGTTTTATGTGACTCCATTACAGCAAACATCAGCCACCTTTTGTTTTCTTTATTTACTTTTATTTTTTATTTTTATTATTTATTTATTTATTTATTTATTTATTTATTTGAATGTACTGTCTGCATGCAGGTCTGTGCACCCATGTCATACAATGCCGTGGAGGTCAGAAGAGGGTCTCAGATTCCCCTGGAACTGGAGTTCTCTTGGAATTGGAGCTACAGACAGTTCTCAGTTGCCATGTGGGTTCTGGGGATCGATCCCGGGTCCTCTGCAAGAGCAGTCGGTGCTCTTAACTGCTAGGCCATCTCTCCAGCCCACCTTTTATTTTCTTTCTAACCACTGATGCATCCTCTTCTAACGTCAGAAGTGTGCTTCTTCCCCTTCTGCCAAATTGCTGGACCATGACAGTTGCCTAAAACTCTGCAACAGTGCAATCAACAGACTACAACTGTGTAGAGATTAGGAACGACTGCAAGAATGTAAGGAAGATGTGGGCTTTCTGGTTTTGTTAACTTGGGATTTTTGCTAGGCACACTTTGCAGACCTGATGGCTAGAGAGGAAACCGAAACTATTGCCTATGCGGAAGAGCAAATCATGATCATATGAGTCTGTCAAGCAGAGAGATGTGGTAGAAGCACCTTCTTGAAATTACTTTTTAAACCGATTAATTGCCTCCTTACCACCTTGAGGTTTTCTGTGTTGGCTTAAAGGCCTTAGTCCATATCTTAAATGAACACAAGGCCACAACTTCGATGAGGAACTAGTGAGCTGATCCCTGCTGGGTGAACGAGCTTTGATCTTCTTTAAGGAAATGACACTAGACAGGCTGAACAGGCTATAATGGATGAACTCACAAAGGGACATATGGATATTGGATATAAGAACTTGACTCCATAGGCTTTAACATATATGACAAAATGCATGAAGGCCTATGGGGAGGACATAGGGGTTGCAGGTGGAGAAGGGAGTGACTATTATTAAGATGTAGTGTATGAAATCCAAAAACATTCAATAAAAATATGCTTTAAAAATTCAGAGTCTGGCTCTGGGATTCTTTACATTACTCCTGTAAAGAGCTTCACTCTAGGGGCTGGAGAGATGGCCTAGTGGTTAAGAGCACCAACTGCTCTTACAGAGGACCCAGGTTCGATCCCCAGCACCCACATGGCGGCTGAGAACCGTCTGAAATTCCAATTCCAGGAGAACTCCAGTTCCAGGGGAATCTGAGACCCTCTTCTGACCTCCGTGGCATTGCACGACACGGGTGCACAAACTTGCATGCAGGCAGTACATTCATACACATACAGAAATAAATAAAATTAATTAAAAAAAGAGCTTCACTCTAGCCTAGTTCTTAACACGTGGTATTTCTGTTCGTACATGGTTATATGCAGACATAGAGCTCAATCATTCTATTTTACACACACACACACACAGAGTGAGAGAGAGAGAGAGAGAGAGAGAGAGAGAGAGAGAGAGAGAGAGAGAGAGGAATACTGTTTCACGAGTGACGTCTATTTCAACATTCACATGTTTTTGGTTTTTTTATGCACCTGCCACAGGGGCTGATATTTTTATATGTCCCCAGGTCAATATTCTTCAACTTCTTTATATATAAGGAATGTTAAAGGGAAACTTGGTTGATTACCTCTCTATTCTTCTTTGCGTACCAGGTCCCAGCTTCATTCTAATGCGAAGGGAACTTGAGTCAGCATAAGGATTCAACACCCATGATCTCACCAGGCTACTGCTGCAGTTAACACATTTTCAGGTTCTTAATATCCTGAAAACATTGGTCTGTCATATCAAGTCAATCAACTGGGGAACAAAGTTGTGCACAAAATATTGGGAGGTAATGGGATTTTCTAAAATGCAGCCATAGATCAGATTCTGAGGTGCATGGACCCACTGTGGGTGGAAAACCTGCACCACTACTTAAATGCTACTTGTTTGCTCTTCTCCTTCAAAGTGAAGGACAAGCTTGCCTGAGAAAGACTTTTTCTGTTTTTCCTTAAGAATGTTTGCATTTCCATTTCATTCCTGAACGATATTTCCCTGAATACCCTGGGAATACAGGTAATGTTTCTTTCTTTTTTTCTGTCCTATAAATGTTTGCCACTTCTGCCAGGACTTTATAGTTTCTGTTGTCCCGTGAATTGTTTTTCTCTGCAGGAGAATCTCTTTTTCTCCTTCTAAAATATTGTTATAATTATTTAAAGTCTGTGTGTGTGTGCATGTGAATGCACATGAGCGCACCCATCCAAGTGATCATGCGTGTGCTTGCCACAGCCTACATGTGGTGGCCAGAGGACAACCTGGGACAGAGGGTTCTCTTCTTCTGTATTGTGGGCCCTGGGTATCAGAGGCTTGAACTGTTACTAGAAGGAAATTGAGGATGGTCACCATCTATGATTTGAGTTGTTTTCAAAGTTAGTTAAAAAGTTAAAAGCCAGGAAAAATCCCAGACTAGCAGAGAACAACAAGCAAACAAACTTTTATTAAAAGACAAAAATTTATATATAAACATGCATTTACACAAAGAAAAGCTCCCACAAGTGGAGCGGGAATTTCAAGGCTAAACATCTAAATTTTGCTGAAAGGGTCTGGATTTTGAAGGGTTTTAGTGGTTCTCCACCCCTAATTTTGGATTGGTTAGCTTAAAGATGAGAATGTTGATAGGTTAATGGCTTCAAATGGTGAGGTGTCCAGGACTTGCCTCAGTTTTATCTGAACTAGTCTGAACTAGTCAGCAGGAAAGAGAACCCTGATGGCTAGATAGAGGACCCCCAGGCTTTGTATCAGACCGAGAAGACAGAACTATGCCATCTTTATTATTTATCAGCAGCCCTTTCCCTATCTATCTACCTATCTAAAAATAGGGCTATCTTCTAGTCACCCAGAGCTCAGGATGTCAGGTTTGGCAGCAAAAGCTGGCCCCACCCTTTGTAATACCTTACTGTCCCTCATGGTCCCCTTAAGATGTCTGCTTAAGGTACAGGTTTTCATTTTTTCCTGTTTTAGAATTTTATACATGAATACAATGTGTTTTGAGCAGATCTAACCAAGCTCTGCTTCCTCCTCTCCAACTCCTCCCAAACACCCCCAGGCACATGCCAGGTTACAACCCCACTCCCCTCTCCCCCTCCCCATTCTAGCTAGCTTTGTGCTGCTGTGATAAAACACTCATCAAAACCAACTTGGGGAGCAAAGCATTCATTTGGCTTTTAGGTTTTAGTCCATCATTGAGGGAAGTCAAAGCAGGAATCTGGAGGCAAGAACTAAAGCAGAGACCTTAGAGGAATGTGGCTTACTGACTTACTTCCTCTAACCTGCTCAGTCAGCCCCCTCCTACATAGCCCAGGCCCACTTGCCCAGGGATGGCACTACCCATAGTGCCCTGGGCACTACCCATCGTGTGCTGGGCCCTCTACATCAGCCACTGATTAAAATACCTGAAAATATGCCCACAAGCCAAAGTGATAGAAAAAATTCCTTAAATGATGTTCCTATCTCCCACGTGCCTCCAAGTTGTATAACCATCACATGTCCCAAAGCCATACAGTCTTTTTTTTTTTTTTTTTTTAGGAGAAGAAAAGGTTTATTTTGTCATTGAGGGAAATCACAGTGTAAACTCAAGCAGGAGCCATGGGGGAATGGAATGCAGTTTGCTGGTTTGATAATGCTCATCCATAAATAGCCCTCCTTCCCAGGGAAAGGTGCCATCCACAATGGGCTGGACCCTCCTACATCAATTAACCATCAAGACAAGCCCCCACAGACATGCACAGAGGCCAGTATGATTAGCTGAGTCTCCATTCTCAGGAGCTGTGTCTCCTAGATGACAGTTAAAGCTAACTAGGACATCTTAAATAACTCCTACATAGTCTCATAATACAGTGATACTTTTATAGCACTTGATTCCAGTTCCTAAGATTTTTGTTACATTTTTTTGAATTATTGTGAATTTCATATATTTTGATCATATTTAAATCCTTATCCATATTTGTACCACCCTTTCTATAGCCCCACCATAGCCATAAAGGGGAGTACGCCTATATTGTTGGGTATATGTTCTCAAATGTCCTTGTGTGGGGGTTAATCCACTGTAGCTTGGGCAAGCTACTATGAGTCTCAGTCTTTAATATGATTGAATCTCTCCTTCCCAGCAGTCATCCATTGCCAATAGTTTCTCAGGGTTTCTTACCCACTTACCCATGCCTGTGGTGGTATTTTGTCTGGCTTGAGCTTATGTGGGACTTGTTCATGTTGTCACCACATGAGTAAATTCCAAGCCCTCTAGAAAACTCTGTTTCTTTGTGGTCCTCCACCTCTTATGGCTCTTACAATCTTTCCACCCCCTCTTCCACAATGGTCCCCAAGCTTTATCCCTGTGCTTATCCCTGAATAGGACCCTCCTATCAAAAGTTTGATAGAGAGGGTCCTATTCAGGGATAAGCACTCTAAAGTCTCTTATTCTCTGCATGTTGGCCAGTTGTGATACTCTGTGTTAATCACCATCTGCTGTATAAGACTGATTCTCTGCTGAGAGTTGAGCACTACAATAATTTATGGGTAGAACAATAAGTCAATAGAAATTAGTTTAATGTTATATGTATTTAGTAGAATAGTTGTATTAGGCTTCTCCCATGCATTGGGTGGGGGAAGTCTCTGAAGACAAAAGGAAGAGGGCAGGTCTAGAAATTTTCTCAAATACCTGGTATAAATCTTTCAAATTTTGCTCAAATCATAAAGCTACAGACCCAAATGAAACAAATCCCCAAAAAGATGAACACAAAGAAATTAATCCAAGAAGGAGTGCATGGTGGTTCAAGCTTATTATCCATCTGAACACACCAGAAAGGAAGAAAGATGGTGAGTTTGAAGTCAATCTGAGATACTCAGTGAGACACATTCTCAACAAGGAAACCCAGGAGCCCACACTGTGCTGCAGCATGGCCAAACTTCTGAAAAGCAGAAACAATAATTTTTGAAAGAAAATGCCCACAATGGCATTAGATCTATAGTTTGAGATACTTGGGAAAGGAAGCTGGAGGATTAAGTTAGCTCAGGAACTCCAGGCTAGCCTAAGCAACACAAAGACAGAGCACCTAAAATGAAACAAAACAAAACAACAACAACAAAAAACCTTCCTATAGGGTTAGCTATACCTCCACCTCCCTGTACCCTTTCCTCTACCAGGCATTCACATCCTCCACCTCTTAACCCTTCATGCCTTACTATTCCCCTTTCTTCCTTCATAACATCTGTGTTCTAATCTGCCTCCCCTGAAGCCTCACTAATGGCCCCTTTCTAGTTTCCTGGCTTGTTCACATACTCTTTTTTAAACATATATCTAAAGATTCAAAGCAAGAATCCACATAAAAGAGAATATGCAGTGTTCGTCTTTCTGGGCCCGGGCAAACTCAGAATGTTTATTTTCAGCTCTGTTCTTTTTGTCTAAAATTTCATTACTTCATTTTTCTTTAGAGCTGAATAAAATTCCAGCGTGTCCCCCTGTATTAGTCAGGGTTCTCTAAAGAAACAGAAGCAACAGGATGAATATATAGCTATATACAATTTATTGATTTGCTCATGTGACAGAGCTCAAGTAGTCCAACAGTAGCCACACTGCACTGGAGAGGCTGGGAATCCAGAGAACTGCTCAGTCCGCAAGGCTGGATGTCTCAGTAGTCCCAGTCTAGTGCTGGAGGCCCGATGGATTCCAGGAGATCTGCCAGTCTCAGTACACGCTGGGATCCAAAGGGTTGATCACAGCAGCAAGACAAACTCACCAGTGAGAGAGAAGCAAGCTGCAAGAAAAAAGGGACCAGCTCCCTCTGCCATGACATTTTGTAACTGCCTACCAGCAGAAGGTAACGCCCACATTTGGGGTGGGCCATCTGGGTTGAGGTAGTCCAATCCAAAGATCCTTTTTCTCTTATTTGTTCATCCTTAGTCCAGTCAAGTTGACACCCAGGATTAACCATCACAAGTCCACCCCTTGTCAACTTGACACCCAATAAGTAGCCTCTCTTTATGTTATGCTTAAATGTCAATTTTCAGCAATGGCAAGGTCATAATTCCACCTAACATTTTATAAGTGTCTCATGTGCAAGAGCAAAGCATTATATCTTAGAGTAGGTGGTAATCTAATAACCTAAATATGACAACACTTAACATTTATCTCAGTTGCACATTCAAGAGGGAACAACACAAGTATCGGCTTAATATACATACATATATATATATATGAACAAGCACATTCTTAATCAAATAGGACAAAAGTTAATATCTATTATAATACACATTTCTGCAACTGGTCCCATGGCCTCAGCTGATATTTATGACTACCTTCTTCTACTACCCATTCTGTATTTCCTCCACCATCAGCAAGCACCTCTGCAGGTCTTGGCTCTTTCCCTGGAGGAGTCACCCATACCTTCATCCTTGAAGGATCTGGGCCATTTGTTGTCCTGTCTGGTTTGGGTTGTTGGAGTTTCCCATTGACCTTAATCATAGGAAATGGTAGCACCAGAAGGCACCCTATAACATCTCCTGCCTTCCAGACATAATCTTCCTTGCCCCCATTGTGGAGAAAAAGTCCAATTTCCCCCTGGTAGTCTGGATCAATCACTCCTTCTACTACTGTTATTCCTTCCTTAGCCTGTTGTCTTAAGGGCAGTAGAAGCCCGAAGTGGCCAGGGGGAAGTCTTAGCTTCGAGTTCAATGGAATGTTTGCTGTATCTCCTGGCAAAAGCACTCCCCCCCTTTGGAGCCTGTATTAGTCAGGATTCTCTAAAGAAACAGAAGCAACAGGATGAATATATATAACTATATACAGTTTATTGATTTGCTCACGTGACATAGCTCAACAGTAGCGCTGAACTGGAGAGGCCAGGAATCCAGGGAACTGCTCAGTCCGCAAGGCTGGATGTCTCAGGAGTCCCAGTCTAATGCTGAAGGCCCGAATGGATTCCAGGAGATCTGCCAGTCTCAGTACACGCTGGGATCCGAAAGGTTGATCACAGCAGCAAGACAAACTCACCAGATGAGAGAAGCAAGCCGCAGGAGGAAAAAAAGGGACCAGCTCCTGCTGCTGTGGCCTTAAATACTGCCTGCCGGCAGAAGGTAACACCCACATTTGGGGTGGGCCATCCGGGTTGAGGTGGTCCAATCAGAAGACCCTTTTCTCTTATTTGTTCCTTAGTCCAGTCAAGTTGACACCCAGGATTAACCATCACAAGTCCACCCCTTGTCAACTTGACACCCAATAAATAGCCTCTGCTTAAATGTCAATTGCAAACGATGGCAGGGTCATAATTCCACCTAACATGTTATAAGTATCTCATGTGCAATAGCAAAGCATTATATCTTAGAGTAGGTGGTAATGTCCTTGAGAAGAACTTAGTCCTTCAGTATCTAATAACCTAAATATGACAACACTTAACACATATCTCAGTTGCACATTCAAAGGGGAACACAAGTATCCACTTAATATACATACATATATACATATATATATATACATATATAAACAAGCACATTCTTAACCAAATAGGACGAAGGTTAATATCTATTATAATCCACGTTTCTGCAACTGGTCCCGTGGCTTCAGCTGATATTTATGACTACCTTCTTCTACTACCCATTCTGTATTTCCTCCGCCATCAGCAAGCACCTCTGCAGGTCTTGGCTCTTTCCCTGGAGGAGTGACCCATACCTTCATCCCTGAAGGGTCTGGGCCATTTATTGTCCTGTCTGGTTTGGGTTGTTGGAGTTTCCCATTGACCTTAATCATAGGACATGGTAGCACCAGAAGGCGCCCTACAGCATCTCCTGCCTTCCAGACATAATCTTCCTTGCCCCCATTGTGGAGAAAAAGTCCAATTTCCCCATGGTAGTCTGGATCAATCACTCCTCCTACTACTGTTATTCCTTCCTTAGCCTGTTGGCTTAAAGGCAGTAGAAGCCCGAAGTGGCCAGGGGGAAGTCTTAGCTTCCAGTTCAATAGAACGTTTGCTGTATCTCCTGGCAAAAGCACTCCCCCCATTGGAGCCAAAACGTCTAGACCAGCAGAACGCAAGGTCGTGGGTACAGGAAGCAAAAATTTTCCTACTGGGTCACTAGGGGTGATAGTGAGTGGAATCATTCCCACTTCCACCCCTTGGTTCCTGGACCCATGAATTCTGGCTATAGGAGAAACAGTACCATATAGTGGACGCTGATTCAAAGCATATACTGCTTGCTGGAGAACCTTGCCCCAGCCCTCCAGGGTATTGCTACCTAATTGGCGCTGTAACTGTGTCTTCAAGAGGCCATTCCATCGTTCTATCAAGCCAGCTGCTTCTGGGTGGTGGGGAACATGGTAAGACCAGTGGATACCATGACCATGGGCCCACAGTCGCACTTCTTTGGCTGTGAAGTGAGTTCCTTGGTCAGAAGCAATGCTGTGAGGAATACCATGACGGTGGATAAGGCATTCCGTAAGTCCCTGGATGGTAGTTTTGGCAGAAGCATTACGTGCAGGAAAGGCAAATCCATAACCAGAATAAGTATCTATTCCTGTAAGAACAAAACGCTGTCCCCTCCATGATGGAAGTGGTCCAATGTAGTCAACCTGCCACCAGGTTGCTGGCTGGTCACCCCGGGGAATAGCACCATATCGGGGGCTCAATGTTGGTCTCTGCTGTTGGCAAATCTGGCACTCGGCAGCAGCTGTAGCCAGATCAGCCTTAGTGAGTGGGAGTCCATGCTGTTGAGCCCATGCATAACCTCCATCTCTGCCACCATGACCACTTTGTTCATGGGCCCATTGAGCAACAACAGGGATAGCTGGAGAAAGAGGCTGACAATCCACAGAACGAGTCATCCGATCTACTTGATTATTAAACTCATCCTCTGCTGAGATCACCTTTTGATGAGCATTTACATGAGACACAAGTATCTTCACATCCTTTGACCATTCAGAGAGCTCTATCCACATACTTCTTCCCCAAATGTCTTTCTCACCAATTTTCCAGTCATGCTCCTTCCAAGTCCCTGACCATCCAGCCAAACCATTGGCTACAGCCCATGAATCAGTATATAATCGAACCTCTGGCCATTTCTCCTTCCAGGCAAAATGCACAACCATGTGCACTGCCCGAAGTTCTGCCCACTGTGAAGACTTTCCTTCACCAGTGTCCTTTAGGGTTGTTTCAGAAATTGGCTGTAATGCTGCAGCTGTCCACCTCTGGGTGGTGCCTGCATAGCGTGCAGAACCATCAGTAAACCAGGCCCTAGTCTTCTCTTCCTCAGTCAACTGATCATAGGGCAAACCCCATGAAGCCATAGGTGCATGCTTAAGCCCAGGAGACATTGTAACAGGAGTGGGAACCATAGGCATTTGGGCAACTTCTTCATGTAGCTTGCTTGTGCCCTCAGGGCCTGCCCGGGCCCTGTCCCGTATGTACCACTTCCATTTGACAATGGACTGTTGCTGTGCACGTCCTACTTTATGGTCTGGTGGGTCAGATAACACCCAGCTCATGATGGGCAGCTCAGGTCGCATGGTGACTTGGTGGCCCATTGTCAAACGTTCAGTTTCCACTAAGGCCCAATAGCAGGCTAAGAGCTGTCTCTCAAAAGGAGAATAGTTGTTTGCAGATGAAGGTAGAGCCTTGCTCCAAAATCCCAAGGGCCTCCGCTGTGATTCCCCTATGGGAGCCTGCCACAGACTCCAGACAGCATCTCTATCTGCCACTGATACCTCAAGCACCATTGGGTCTGCTGGATCATATGGCCCTAGGGGCAGAGCAGCCTGCACTGCAGCCTGGACCTGTTGAAGAGCCTTTTCCTGTTCCAAGCCCCACTCAAAGTTTGCTGCCTTACGAGTCACCTGATATATGGGTCGTAGTAACACACCCAGATGAGGAATGTGCTGCCTCCAGAATCCAAAAAGACCCACCAGACGTTGTGCTTCTTTCTTGGTGGAGGGAGGGGCCAGGTGCAACAACTTATTCTTTACCTTAGAAGGAATGTCTCTGCATGCTCCACACCACTGAACTCCTAGAAACTTCACCGAGGTAGATGGCCCTTGAATTTTAGTTGGATTTATTTCCCATCCTCTCATGCGCATATGCTTTACCAACAAGTCTAGGCTAGCTGCTACCTCCTGTTCACTGGGTCCAATCAACATAACATCATCAATATAGTGGACCAGTGTGATATTTTGTGGAAGAGTCAGGCGATCAAGATCCCTTCTAACTAAGTTATGGCACAACGCTGGAGAGTTAACATACCCCTGAGGTAAGACAGTAAAGGTATACTGTTGGCCTTGCCAGCTGAAAGCAAATTGCTTCTGGTGGTCCTTATGAACCGGTATTGAGAAAAAAGCATTGGCCAGATCAATAGCTGCATACCAGGTACCAGGAGACATATTAATCTGCTCGAGTAAGGACACCACATCTGGTACAGCGGCTGCAATTGGTGTCACTACTTGGTTGAGTTTTCGATAGTCAACTGTCATTCTCCATGATCCATCTGTCTTTTGCACAGGCCAAATTGGAGAGTTAAATGGAGATGTGGTAGGAATCACCACCCCTGCATCTTTCAAATCCTTGATAGTGGCATTAATCTCCGCAATCCCTCCAGGGATACGATACTGTTTTTGGTTCACTATTTTCCCTGGTAGAGGCAACACCAATGGTTTCCATTTGGCCTTTCCAACCATAATAGCCCTCACTCCACAGATCAGGGAACCAATGTGGGGATTCTGCCAATTTCTAATTATATCTATCCCAATTATACATTCTGGGACTGGGGAAATAACTACGGGATGCGTTCTGGGACCCACTGGGCCCACCGTGAGTCGGACTTCAGCCAAAACTCCATTTATCACCTGACCTCCATAGGCCCCTACTTTAACCGGAGGGCCACAATGCTTTTTAGGGTCTCCTGGGATCAGTGTCAACTCAGAACCAGTATCCAATAGGCCTCGAAAAGTCTGATTATTTCCTTTTCCCCAGTGTACAGTTACCCTAGTAAAAGGCCTCAGGTCCCTCTGGGGAAGGACAGGAGGAAGGCAAACAGCATAACTCTTTGGTATTGTGACAAGGTCCTTCCTCACTGGAACCCGGCCACCCCTTCATTCAAGGGGTTCTGGGTCTGTGAACTGTCTCAAGTCTGGAAACCGGTCAACTGGGCGGGATTCGCTACTCCTAAAATCAAATGTTGACTTCCTGTCATTCGTTCTAGAGCTTTTCTGCTTATACAGATCAAATAAAAACTTAGTAGGCTTCTTATGTATTTGGTTCCTGGGAACACCATGATTAATTAGCCAGTTCCAAAGATCATTTCGGGTCATGCCATTATAGGTATTGTTTTGCCTTTGCCACCCATTATGATAATTACTGTAACTACGCTCATCTGGCCTTCTGCGATTCAGTGCTGCCACCTGACGCCTACCCTGAGGTCCTGTTAGACCTACTACGTGTACATTTAATTTATGCAAACGAGCCACAACTTCTCTAACTGTAAGATCTGGCATAAGAAATAGAGCAAAAACAAAGCTCTTCAAATGTTCTGGTGTCTCTCTCAGTACTTTCCATCTTATAAATTCAGTGAGTGGCATGTCCTCTGGGTCCTCATATTGTGGAGAATGTGGTTTTACACTTCGAATCCACTCGAGCATGCCCATCTGCCTGACCCTCACAATCCCTTCATCAATACTAAGCCAAGGAATATCAGGCATCTCTAACTCGCTGTTAGTAGGCCATGTTTTAATAAATACATCAGCCAACCATTCAAATAAACTTTTAACACCTTTTTTAACTGCTCGAGCTTCCATGTTAAACCTAGAATCTCTACTCAGTGGGCTCATATCGATAAACTCAGTATGATCCAATTTTATATTCCTTCCACCATTATCCCACACCCTTAAAATCCATTCCCACACATATTCCTTAGGCTTCTGCCGGAATGAATCAGCAAACTCATTAATTTCTTTAGTAGTATATCGCACCTCCTCGTGGACCACACTTTCTATCTCACCTTGAGGGGCTTGCTTAGACTTCAATCTGGTTATAGGTCTAGAGGCAACAATTGTTGGGCCCTGAGGGACATCAGCTCCCACTGGGAGGGGGGGATTAATTTCCTCAGGCAAGGGTGGGGAGGAGGGATCTGCAGGGTGTGGATTCTCTGCTGAGGGTGGGGAGGTTAATTCCTCAGATAAAGAAAATCCCTCAGAATCCGAGGGTTCAAAATCCTCATCATCATAGTTCTCCCACACATCTCCATCCCAAGTTTCAGGGTTCCACCCTTTCCCCACCAGTGCTCTCACTTTAACTGCTGACACTTTTCGTGGCTGGGAATTAAATTTGCGTTGTAAATCAGCCAACCGTATAATAAGGGCTCCAGCTTGATTTTCTGCTGCTTTAGCTCTTTGGCTGCTGGAGAGAAGATTCTCTTCCAGAGCACACTTGGAAACCTTTAAACTGTTGTTTCGAATCCGGAGCTGGTCATTTTTATCACCGAGCTCCATATTTTCGTCTAACAGTTTATCCAGACATGCTAGGAGCAACAAGGCAACATCATTATTTTCCTGATTTTTCTGCAATTTCTCGAACGTTTTATATATAGAGTCACTAAATTCCTTGCTTCTCACAAGAGGTGAGTTAGGTGAGTCAAATGGATCTATCTTCATAATTAGATCAAATAGTCTGCACCAAGGATTATCATTCCTCTTCATGCCACCAGGAGAGCCTTCAGTAACTCTAGGCTTCATTGGGTTGGAGAGCTGGCTCCAGAGGCTACCAAGCCCACTAAAGAAATTCATCCTTTCAATTCTGTTTCTCTAGAACCACTTCTGGTACCAAAATCTGTATTAGTCAGGGTTCTCTAAAGAAACAGAAGCAACAGGATGAATATATATAACTATATACAATTTATTGATTTGCTCACGTGACGGAGCTCAACAGTAGCGCCGAACTGGAGAGGCCGGGAATCCAGGGAACTGCTCAGTCCGCAAGGCTGGATGTCTCAGGAGTCCCAGTCTAGTGCTGAAGGCCCGAATGGATTCCAGGAGATCTGCCAGTCTCAGTACACGCTGGGATCCGAAAGGTTGATCACAGCAGCAAGGCAAACTCACCAGATGAGAGAGAGGCAAGCCGCAGGAAGAAGGAAAAAAGGGGCCAGCTCCCGCTGCCGTGGCCTTAAATACTGCCTGCCGGCAGAAGGTAACACCCACATTTGGGGTGGGCCATCCGGGTTGAGGTGGTCCAATCAGAAGACCCTTTTCTCTTATTTGTTCCTTAGTCCAGTCAAGTTGACACCCAGGATTAACCATGACAAGTCCACCCCTTGTCAACTTGACACCCAATAAATAGCCTCTGCTTAAATGTCAATTGCAAACGATGGCAGGGTCATAATTCCACCTAACATGTTATAAGTATCTCATGTGCAATAGCAAAGCATTATATCTTAGAGTAGGTGGTAATGTCCTTGAGAAGAACTTAGTCCTTCAGTATCTAATAACCTAAATATGACAACACTTAACACATATCTCAGTTGCACATTCAAAGGGGAACACAAGTATCCACTTAATATACATACATATATACATATATATATATACATATATAAACAAGCACATTCTTAACCAAATAGGACGAAGGTTAATATCTATTATAATCCACGTTTCTGCAACTGGTCCCGTGGCTTCAGCTGATATTTATGACTACCTTCTTCTACTACCCATTCTGTATTTCCTCCGCCATCAGCAAGCACCTCTGCAGGTCTTGGCTCTTTCCCTGGAGGAGTGACCCATACCTTCATCCCTGAAGGGTCTGGGCCATTTATTGTCCTGTCTGGTTTGGGTTGTTGGAGTTTCCCATTGACCTTAATCATAGGACATGGTAGCACCAGAAGGCGCCCTACAGCATCTCCTGCCTTCCAGACATAATCTTCCTTGCCCCCATTGTGGAGAAAAAGTCCAATTTCCCCATGGTAGTCTGGATCAATCACTCCTCCTACTACTGTTATTCCTTCCTTAGCCTGTTGGCTTAAAGGCAGTAGAAGCCCGAAGTGGCCAGGGGGAAGTCTTAGCTTCCAGTTCAATAGAACGTTTGCTGTATCTCCTGGCAAAAGCACTCCCCCCATTGGAGCCAAAACGTCTAGACCAGCAGAACGCAAGGTCGTGGGTACAGGAAGCAAAAATTTTCCTACTGGGTCACTAGGGGTGATAGTGAGTGGAATCATTCCCACTTCCACCCCTTGGTTCCTGGACCCATGAATTCTGGCTATAGGAGAAACAGTACCATATAGTGGACGCTGATTCAAAGCATATACTGCTTGCTGGAGAACCTTGCCCCAGCCCTCCAGGGTATTGCTACCTAATTGGCGCTGTAACTGTGTCTTCAAGAGGCCATTCCATCGTTCTATCAAGCCAGCTGCTTCTGGGTGGTGGGGAACATGGTAAGACCAGTGGATACCATGACCATGGGCCCACAGTCGCACTTCTTTGGCTGTGAAGTGAGTTCCTTGGTCAGAAGCAATGCTGTGAGGAATACCATGACGGTGGATAAGGCATTCCGTAAGTCCCTGGATGGTAGTTTTGGCAGAAGCATTACGTGCAGGAAAGGCAAATCCATAACCAGAATAAGTATCTATTCCTGTAAGAACAAAACGCTGTCCCCTCCATGATGGAAGTGGTCCAATGTAGTCAACCTGCCACCAGGTTGCTGGCTGGTCACCCCGGGGAATAGCACCATATCGGGGGCTCAATGTTGGTCTCTGCTGTTGGCAAATCTGGCACTCGGCAGCAGCTGTAGCCAGATCAGCCTTAGTGAGTGGGAGTCCATGCTGTTGAGCCCATGCATAACCTCCATCTCTGCCACCATGACCACTTTGTTCATGGGCCCATTGAGCAACAACAGGGATAGCTGGAGAAAGAGGCTGACAATCCACAGAACGAGTCATCCGATCTACTTGATTATTAAAATCATCCTCTGCTGAGATCACCTTTTGATGAGCATTTACATGAGACACAAGTATCTTCACATCCTTTGACCATTCAGAGAGCTCTATCCACATACTTCTTCCCCAAATGTCTTTCTCACCAATTTTCCAGTCATGCTCCTTCCAAGTCCCTGACCATCCAGCCAAACCATTGGCTACAGCCCATGAATCAGTATATAATCGAACCTCTGGCCATTTCTCCTTGCAGGCAAAATGCACAACCATGTGCACTGCCCGAAGTTCTGCCCACTGTGAAGACTTTCCTTCACCAGTGTCCTTTAGGGTTGTTTCAGAAATTGGCTGTAATGCTGCAGCTGTCCACCTCTGGGTGGTGCCTGCATAGCGTGCAGAACCATCAGTAAACCAGGCCCTAGTCTTCTCTTCCTCAGTCAACTGATCATAGGGCAAACCCCATGAAGCCATAGGTGCATGCTTAAGCCCAGGAGACATTGTAACAGGAGTGGGAACCATAGGCATTTGGGCAACTTCTTCATGTAGCTTGCTTGTGCCCTCAGGGCCTGCCCGGGCCCTGTCCCGTATGTACCACTTCCATTTGACAATGGACTGTTGCTGTGCACGTCCTACTTTATGGTCTGGTGGGTCAGATAACACCCAGCTCATGATGGGCAGCTCAGGTCGCATGGTGACTTGGTGGCCCATTGTCAAACGTTCAGTTTCCACTAAGGCCCAATAGCAGGCTAAGAGCTGTCTCTCAAAAGGAGAATAGTTGTTTGCAGATGAAGGTAGAGCCTTGCTCCAAAATCCCAAGGGCCTCCGCTGTGATTCCCCTATGGGAGCCTGCCACAGACTCCAGACAGCATCTCTATCTGCCACTGATACCTCAAGCACCATTGGGTCTGCTGGATCATATGGCCCTAGGGGCAGAGCAGCCTGCACTGCAGCCTGGACCTGTTGAAGAGCCTTTTCCTGTTCCAAGCCCCACTCAAAGTTTGCTGCCTTACGAGTCACCTGATATATGGGTCGTAGTAACACACCCAGATGAGGAATGTGCTGCCTCCAGAATCCAAAAAGACCCACCAGACGTTGTGCTTCTTTCTTGGTGGAGGGAGGGGCCAGGTGCAACAACTTATTCTTTACCTTAGAAGGAATGTCTCTGCATGCTCCACACCACTGAACTCCTAGAAACTTCACCGAGGTAGATGGCCCTTGAATTTTAGTTGGATTTATTTCCCATCCTCTCATGCGCATATGCTTTACCAACAAGTCTAGGCTAGCTGCTACCTCCTGTTCACTGGGTCCAATCAACATAACATCATCAATATAGTGGACCAGTGTGATATTTTGTGGAAGAGTCAGGCGATCAAGATCCCTTCTAACTAAGTTATGGCACAACGCTGGAGAGTTAACATACCCCTGAGGTAAGACAGTAAAGGTATACTGTTGGCCTTGCCAGCTGAAAGCAAATTGCTTCTGGTGGTCCTTATGAACCGGTATTGAGAAAAAAGCATTGGCCAGATCAATAGCTGCATACCAGGTACCAGGAGACATATTAATCTGCTCGAGTAAGGACACCACATCTGGTACAGCGGCTGCAATTGGTGTCACTACTTGGTTGAGTTTTCGATAGTCAACTGTCATTCTCCATGATCCATCTGTCTTTTGCACAGGCCAAATTGGAGAGTTAAATGGAGATGTGGTAGGAATCACCACCCCTGCATCTTTCAAATCCTTGATAGTGGCATTAATCTCCGCAATCCCTCCAGGGATACGATACTGTTTTTGGTTCACTATTTTCCCTGGTAGAGGCAACACCAATGGTTTCCATTTGGCCTTTCCAACCATAATAGCCCTCACTCCACAGATCAGGGAACCAATGTGGGGATTCTGCCAATTTCTAATTATATCTATCCCAATTATACATTCTGGGACTGGGGAAATAACTACGGGATGCGTTCTGGGACCCACTGGGCCCACCGTGAGTCGGACTTCAGCCAAAACTCCATTTATCACCTGACCTCCATAGGCCCCTACTTTAACCGGAGGGCCACAATGCTTTTTAGGGTCTCCTGGGATCAGTGTCAACTCAGAACCAGTATCCAATAGGCCTCGAAAAGTCTGATTATTTCCTTTTCCCCAGTGTACAGTTACCCTAGTAAAAGGCCTCAGGTCCCTCTGGGGAAGGACAGGAGGAAGGCAAACAGCATAACTCTTTGGTATTGTGACAAGGTCCTTCCTCACTGGAACCCGGCCACCCCTTCATTCAAGGGGTTCTGGGTCTGTGAACTGTCTCAAGTCTGGAAACCGGTCAACTGGGCGGGATTCGCTACTCCTAAAATCAAATGTTGACTTCCTGTCATTCGTTCTAGAGCTTTTCTGCTTATACAGATCAAATAAAAACTTAGTAGGCTTCTTATGTATTTGGTTCCTGGGAACACCATGATTAATTAGCCAGTTCCAAAGATCATTTCGGGTCATGCCATTATAGGTATTGTTTTGCCTTTGCCACCCATTATGATAATTACTGTAACTACGCTCATCTGGCCTTCTGCGATTCAGTGCTGCCACCTGACGCCTACCCTGAGGTCCTGTTAGACCTACTACGTGTACATTTAATTTATGCAAACGAGCCACAACTTCTCTAACTGTAAGATCTGGCATAAGAAATAGAGCAAAAACAAAGCTCTTCAAATGTTCTGGTGTCTCTCTCAGTACTTTCCATCTTATAAATTCAGTGAGTGGCATGTCCTCTGGGTCCTCATATTGTGGAGAATGTGGTTTTACACTTCGAATCCACTCGAGCATGCCCATCTGCCTGACCCTCACAATCCCTTCATCAATACTAAGCCAAGGAATATCAGGCATCTCTAACTCGCTGTTAGTAGGCCATGTTTTAATAAATACATCAGCCAACCATTCAAATAAACTTTTAACACCTTTTTTAACTGCTCGAGCTTCCATGTTAAACCTAGAATCTCTACTCAGTGGGCTCATATCGATAAACTCAGTCTGATCCAATTTTATATTCCTTCCACCATTATCCCACACCCTTAAAATCCATTCCCACACATATTCCTTAGGCTTCTGCTGGAATGAATCAGCAAACTCATTAATTTCTTTAGTGGTGTAGCACGCCTCCTCATGGACCAAACTTTCTATCTCACCTTTAGGGCCTTGCTTAGCCTTGACTCTGGTTATAGGTCTAGAGGCAACAATTGTTGGGCCCTGAGGGACATTAGCTCCCACTGGGAGGGGGAGATTAGTTTCCTCAGGCAAGGGTGGGGAAAGGGGATCTGCAGGGTGTGGATTCTCTGCTGAGGGTGGGGAGATTAATTCCTCAGATAAAGAAAATCCCTCAGAATCCGAGGGTTCAAAGTCCTCATCAACATGGTTCTCCCACACATCTCCATCCCAAGTTTCAGGGTTCTACCCTTTCCCCACCAGTGCTCTCACTTTAACGGCTGACACTCTTCGTGGCTGGGAATTAAATTTGCGTTGTAAATCAGCCAAACGTATAATAAGGGCTCCAGCTTGATTTTCTGCCGCTTTAGCTCTTTGGCTGCTGGAGAGAAGATTCTCTTCCAGAGCACACTTGGAAACTTTTAAGAAACTACCAAGCCCACTAAAGAAATTCATCCATTCAATTCTGTTTCTCTAGAACCACTCCTGGTACCAAAATCTGTATTATTCAGGGTTCTCTAAAGAATCAGAAGCAACAGGACAAATATATAGCTATATACAATTTATTGATTTGCTCACGTGACAGAGCTCAAGTAGTCCAACAGTAGCCACGCTGCACTGGAGAGGCCAAGAATCCAGAGAACTGCTCAGTCCCCAAGGCTGGATGTCTCAGTAGTCCCAATCTGGTGCTGAAGACCCGATGGATTCCAGGAGATCTGCTGGTCTCAGTACACGCTGGGATCCGAAGGGTTGATCACAGCAGCAAGACAAACTCATCAGTGAGAGAGAGGCAAGCTGCAGGAAAAAAGGGACCAACTCCCTCTGCCATGACCTTTAATACTGCCTGCCAGCAGAAGGTAACGCCCACATTTGGGGTGGGCCATCTGGGTTGAGGTAGTCCAATCCAAAGATCCTTTTTCTTTTATTTGTTCATCCTTAGTCCAATCAAGTTGACACCCAGGATTAACCTTCATACCCCCATTTTTATTACCCCTTTATCAGTTGGACATTTAGGCCATTTCATTTCTGGACTGTTGTGAATAGAGCGACAGTGATCATGAATGAGCAAGTATCTTTGTAGTGGCATACAGAGTCCTTTGGGTATACATTCCCTCCCAATAAGGCTCAGGGATAATCACAGTAGAGAAGTTGGGAATTATAAGAGCCAGAGGTAATGGATGCTTCTCTGAAACTCTTTTCTGGACATGAGAGGGAGATTGCACAAATGAACTCAGTGTTTGTGACTACATGAACAAGACCCACACAAAATTCCAGCATGGATGAGGGAGAAGCTCACAAAGTCCCTCTTCTAGCTGAGGACCTATAGATGTTAAGAGAGGAATAGTCAGTTTTCTTTGGATGTGGCCCATGGGTCACTAAATAGAGTCAGTAGGTTTGGAAAAAAAATGCACATGCAAATGACCCATGAAAACTCAAGCAGACAAGAACCCAGCATAGAACTTGGGAAATGGGCAGCAGGCCCCAATCTTACCTGAAGAAATATTGGCAGCTGATTACTGCTAGGTGAGGAAGAGCTGATCTTCTTAGAACCGAGGGGCTTTAGATAGTCTGGATAGACCTCAGTAGATAAACTTGCAGTGAAGAAGATCTGGAGACACTAACTTGACACAATAAGCCTCAACACAAATGACAGACTGTATGAATTCTACTGTGTGGGTGGTGGGCTATGGGAGTGTGCCCCTGGGGACAGGGTATAAAGATGATTAAGATTGAGATGTTCTGTGTGACATACACAAAAAGTCAATAAAAAAAATAACAACAACAATAAAAACAACAACAAAAGATTGTGTCTTTCCCACAGCTGCATGTTCTTTTAGGACTCTAGTGGACCCCTGGATCTGGGAGCTCTCCTTTCCCCCACATCCACGTGCTCTGTTGTTGTGGAGAATGTGTCTCACTGAGTATCTCAGTTGACTTTGAACTCACCATCTTACTTCCTTTCTGGTGTGCTCAGATAATAAGCTTGCATCACCCTAAACTGCTTCTTGGATGAATTTCTTTGTGTTATTCCTTTCGGGAATTTGTTTAATTTGGGGCTTGTGTTAGTCACTTCTCAGTTGCTGTGATAAAACCACCAGGACCAAGGAAACTTATAAAAAGAAGAGTTTCTTTGAGCTTACGATTGACAGTTCCAGGGAATTAAGAGTCCATTGTGGCGGGGAGGCATGGTGGCAGGAGCTGGAGCAGAAAGTGGAGGTTCATATCTTCCAATGAGCACAGGAAGCAGAGAGAGAGAAAGAGAGAGAGAAAGCCACTGGAGACTAGCAAGGCTTGTTAAACTCTCTAAGCTTGTCCCCAGTGACGTACTTCCTCCAGCATGGCCACACCTTCTAAGACCTTCCAAAACAGCACCACCAACTAGGGACAAAATATCTGAATACTTGAAGCCTATGGGGGACATTTTCATTCGAACCACCACAGGGCTATAGCTTTATATGATTTGGGCAAAATTTGAAAGATTTACACCAAGTATTTGAGAAAAATTCTAGCCCTGCCCTCCTCCTCCTCTCTTAAGAACCACCATCATCCCCTACCCCCATGGAAATGTAGGACATGTTTTTACTGTTTTCTGTCAGTTGTTCAGACTGAGTTTTCTACTCTTTTGGATAACAGATTCTTTGGTGTGTCTCCATTCTATTATTTAGTTATTATGCTTTGGGGGTATAATATCTCCATTTCTGGAGATCTGGAGGTGGGTCTCAGGTCCAGAAGTCTCATGGGAATCCAGCCTGACCAGAAAAGAAAGGAGGGTCTTTCCAGTCTGTGCCATCTTGGCTTTTCACCAAGCCCGGACCTAACATCTTCCTTCCTGAAATCTCTTTTGATGTAGAAAGAGAGGTGTTGCAGAGGGATGTTCCTCTCAGGGTGGAGGCCCCCAGAGCCTTGCAGCCATGCACACAGTGCCATGTAGCCACACCCATCTTTATTACTTTCCTTGTTCCTAGTTGCTAGGTAAAGCAAGGGAAAAGGCTCTCCAATCTCAAACCAGAGAATTTATTGGATTGGGTTTGCTTACAAAGTGATGACAGAGAGGCTGGAGAGATGGCTTGGCAGTTAAAAGCACCAACTGCTCTTACAGAGGACCCAGGATTGATTCCCAGCACCCACATGGCGGCTAAGAACCATCTTTAACTCCAGTTCCAGGAGAATCCGACACCCTCTTCTGACCTCCACAGCATTGCACAACATGGATACACCAATCTACATGCAGACAGTACACTCATACACATAAAAAATAATAAATTAAAATAATTTTTTTTAAAAAAACAAAGTGATGGCAGGAAGTATACTTTCACCAGAGCCAGTCCTGGCTGGAAACAAACCCTCAGGCAAGCCTCCCAACTCCACTGGCTCGCTCTCCTTTTCAACATGGCCAGCCCTGTGTTCCAGCCAAAACTGTGCCCTCTGCCCATGCCGGTATATGTTGAGAGAAAAAAGGCCTCATGGGCTGGGCCTTTTATATGTCTATTTCCCCCTCCCCAAAAGCCCCAGATTTCCAAAGTCACAGAATTCCCAAGTCTCATGCACTTTTCGTGGGAACGCCAGCACTAACATCAGTACCATGGGGAAACTCCCTGCCGAGCTGGCTACAGCCTCAGATCCTCCCAATAAGTATCCAGCTTCTCTGGGTGATAAGCCCGTTTCAAAGAAGAAATAATTTATCCCACAAGAGGATGTTACATCATTATTTCCAGATCAGGTAAAATCCAGATCCGGTGACCCACTCAACCTTAGTAGTACCTAGGCAGGTGGATACCTACTGTTAAATGAGAGGGAAGTTCTGGATCTCCCTATGCCTGCATTAGTGCTGCCCCTTTGGAGAGGGGTACAAATGCCTTGTTAGGGCTCCCCATATAACTTCCACTGACACCACAAAAACAGTTGTCCTCCCCACCACTGGGTAATGGTGGAAGCCCTGCCTCTAATGACTATCTCCTACACCACCTTGACAGAGACCAGAGGAGAGGTAAAGAAAAACATTATAGCCAAGCGTGGTGGCGCACGCCTTTAATCCTAGCACTTGGGAGGCAGAGGCAAGCGGATCTTTGTGAGTTCAAGGCCAGCCTGGTCTACAGAGCGAGTTCCAGGACAGCTGGGGCTACAGGGAGACCCTGTCTCCAAAAGACCTAAAACACAAAAAAAACAAAAAAAAGGAAAAACATATGTGTCAGGGAAATGGTAACCTGCAGGATTATCAAAGCCTACTCTGCCACTTTATAGAAGGGGAGGAGACTCTGATCAGCCCACTTGCAGAGAGGTCTATCTAATCTGACCTATCAATCTGCCTCCAAGTTGTGCAGAGAGCTCCATGGTTCCAGCTTCTGTGTCATCACTGGTGTCAGGATGAGCTTGTCAGTGATGCAGCTGGTTTTCAGTCATTCCTCCCCTTAAAAGTAGCCCCCCCACCACCTACACTCCTGTTAGTGATCCCAATAAAGATTCATTGCTTCTCCAAGATCATTGCTTTGATCTGTTCTGGCTACCCTTTCTAGGATGGTAGACTTGGGACATCTCCCCAGGAAAATCTATCACAGAACGCCTGTGTGGTCCTTTGAGTCCCTGGCCTGTAGCCTTCATCTTGTCTCCTTTCATGGAATTTGTACATTTCCTTGATGTGCGCTATCCAAGGTTTTCAGTTATGTCTCATGTCGAATGTAAAAAAAAAAAAAAAAAAAATATATATATATATATATATATATATATATATAATACTATTTGAAAAATTCAAGGCCATTTGTTTTCCACTTTTCTGATTTTGTTTTTATTCTTTCACAAATTCTCCCTACAAGTTTAACTGTTGAATTATTTCTATATTTACTTACTTACCTATTGGTTGTTTAAGATTATTGACAATGTTGTATTGGTTGCAAATATTTTATCAACTTTCTCGTGGAATTTAACTATGTTTATAATGTTGATAGATAGAAATTTATATTAATTTTTTGAGAGGGTCTTACATCATTTACAGTGATTTGGAACTCAACTCATTATACCTAAGAATGACCTTGAAACTTCTGATTTATCTCCTTCCACTTTCTAAGTGCTAACATTACAGGTATGTGCAACCACATACATGGGAACATAGAGGAACAGTGGATAGAAAGAATACTGATGATACTCTCATCAAGGGAGCTTCATCATGCAATAGAGGATGATTAACACAGAAATCTACAAGTCCCCAAAATGTAAAGAATAAGAGAATGCAGAGTCTGTGTCCCTGGATAGGACTCCTGTATCAAATCTCTTCCCAGGGCTCAGAGACCATTGTGGAAGAGGGTAGAGAAAGACTGTAATAGCTAGGGATGGTATACCCCCCCCCACATACACACAGAAAAAAAGCACACAAGAGTTTTCCAAATGGCTGAGAATGTGCTCATAGGAACTTACAGCAGTGTTGGGAGCATGTACCAGACCCATGCAAACTCAAACCTGACAAAAACCCATCATAGAACTGGGGAAGTGAGTTAAAAGCTGAACACTGCTGGGTGAGAGAAAGTTGGTCATCCTTAAAGGAGTGATGCTAGATTGCATGACCAGGCTGCAGTGCATGAGGTCACACCTGGAAATCTAGGGACACAAACTTAACCTACTGACATACGTGGGTTATGACAATGCATGGAATCCAGTGAGGGTTTTATAGGGTGGTTCAGATAGGGGAGGGAGTCTATGTAGGATTAAGATATATCCTATGAAATGCATAAAATTCAATTAAAATATATGTTGTTAAAAAGGGTTTTATATTGATACAAAGTTTTGAGGATTTCTCCCTTAAATCTTTAAAACAAATTTTGCTGTCCAAATATCAAATGAATATTTGTCCAGATTGTTTTTAGGTCTTAAGATTACTGTCATTTCCTTTCACTGATTTATCCATTTAAAGTTGAGTTTGATCTATATTTTTGGGAGAAAGTTTTTTTTTTTTTACCTCTTTCTTTTTTCTTTCTTTTTTTTTTTTTTTGATAAATTTTTTTTTTTTTTTTTTTTTTTTTTTTAATATTTTTTTTAATTTTTATTTATTTCTGTATGTGTATGAATGTACTGTCTGCATGCAAGTCTGTGCACCCGTGTCGTGCAATGCCGCGGAGGTCAGAAGAGGGTCTCGGATTCCCCTGGAACTGGAGTTCTCCTGGAATTGGAGTTTCAGACGGCTCTCGGCCGCCATGTGGGTGCTGGGGATCGAACCCGGGTCCTCTGTAAGAGCGGTCGGCGCTCTTAACCGCTAGGCTATCTCTCCAGCCCTTTTTACCTCTTTCTTAAAGAAAGAATGTCTTACTCGATTCAAGACCTGAAAGTACACCCACATATCCTCAATGCATCTCAAAATCTTGATGCAGTCATTACTCTGTCGTCTACTTACCATGTGAATCAGCTGTTTCAGCCTTTCCTGTGCAGACCTCCACATTTGTCTCAGCTCCAGTTGAGGATGATGGATGCATGAACTGTTAATCATGCTCTTCAGCACTGCAAGGGAAATGGGAGATGGTCAAGCATAAAAGCCTGTATCAAAAAAAAAAAAAAAAAAAAGCCTGTATCATTGGAGAAGTGTACCTAAAGCTAGAGTGTCAAAGAATATTGGTCAGGGCATCTTGCAAAGTCACTCAATACACCCTTCTAAGGTCAGAAATACAAGTCAGCTCTGTTGAAGTATTAATCAAGTGATTTGCTTGACTTGTCTTGATTCACATTAGGCAAAATTTGAAGGACAAACAAGCCTACTTGTGGTTCTTGTAAGTTATTTTCCTTCCCCAATGGTAGTCATTTCTAGATACTCTAGGGATGAGCCATAGTTATTCTTCCTATTTATTTGGACACAAAGGAACTTTATGACCATTCTCCAGATACAGATGGGCCTGAGCAGTGCTTCCATCTTGAAACACCTGTTAGAGACCCTTGGTAGTGGATAGACTATTGATCATAAACCCTTAGAGCACTTGACCTTGTTTTTCCTCTCCTTGTGCTTCTAAGTCTTCATCAAAACCATAGAACAAAACAACATTCTTCTCTACTTAGTGACATAATGAAGTGAGAACCCATATTTTTTATTAACTTGTGTAACCCAGAAATAGAATCACAGTGCTTAGAAGGCTGAGGCAAGAAGATCATGAGTTAAGGCCAGTCTGGTCTACATAGAGAAAAAAAGAATAACAGCAACAGGGCTGGAGAGATGGCTCAGCAGTTCAGAGCAATGGCTCTTCTTGCAGAGGAACTGGGTTCAGTTCCCAGCTCCCATATGGCAGCTAACAACTGTTTGTATCCAGTTCCAGAGAATCTGATGCCCTCTTCTGACTTTCATGGACACTGTATGGCATGGTTACACATGTATGCATTCAGGTAACACCCTCAAGCACATAAAATTAAAAGTAATAAATTTTTTTTAAACAAATGGACTACTTTTTCATTCAAGTGTAACTCATTTTTTTTTATGTGTATGAATGTACTGTCTGCATGTAGGTTTGTGCACCTGTGTCATGCAATGCCACAGAGATCAGAAGAGGGTGTCGGATTCCCCAGGAACTGGAGTTAAAGACGGTCCTCTGCAAGAGTGGTCAGCACCCTTAACCACTAGACCATCTCTCCAACCCCAGTAATATTTTTTAAAACCACAAAATGTAATCTCATTACTAAAGTGAGATAGTTACAAAAACTTCATAGAGTCATATAATATATTTTTAGGGTATATTAAGTTAAGAAAAAATTGAATATGGAAACATTTAATGGTTGTATGATTAGGAAATAAACACATTTGATACTAGGAGCTTTGAAGTATTTTTAAGTTTTTTATTGATGTTTTGTATATTTCATGCATCATTTTTCAGGCCAATTCCGATACATTCCCCTCTCCCTGCCCCTGACACCACCCCAGTTCATGCACTCTTCCATACATGTCTTGCATCTTTCTCTCAGTCTTTCCCAAAATTTTTTTTTCTGCAGAGGTTTGTTGTTTCGGGCAGAATTTAACTGTATCAGTTAGTTGTTTGAACCAATCCTTATGCTGCGGCATCCACCTGCGCGTCTGCCACACCCACTCCAGTGTCGCTTGTGTAAAGTAATATGAGAAATCATATTCAAAACAGGCGGGGGAGATGTGTCCTGCAGGGCTGGACCCCCTGGAGGTCACTGGCAGAATACCCGGCTAAGATCACCCCGAGATTGAGATGCTTTCCTAGGATATTACGTTTTTCTGGTGTTGGACTTAGCATAACACTGAGCACAATAAAGATCTTTTCTTAGGGCCAGCTTATAGATACAAAACAAACTGTTTGAATGTGCCAGTAACTGGCAATTAAAATGCCTCTCTTGGGCACAGGGCTTTTTCCTGGCAGCAAGAATGGTCTGTAAGTCTTGAGTCAGAAATAGACTTAAAAATAGACTTCTCTCACAATATACATTACAATGCAAAGACCTGTGACAAATTGGAAAACAGAACAATTATATAGTGGTAATGGCTCTATGACTGTCTCTAAAGAAAAACAAGTTCCAGTGATATGTGTACTAAAAACAAAATATATCATTCCATTTAAAATAAAGTAAAAACTCCTCTTTAACAATTAAAATAAAAAGACTCTTCAATCCCATTTCCCTATTTAAGTAAAGGAACAGGTTAAACAGTTTTCCTAGTTCCATGCAGCCACTGAATGTCTGAGTCCTGACACTCCCAGCAAAGCTAGACAAAAGATAAATTACTTTACACCAGCCAATTGTCTTACAAAAACAAAACTGTTAGTTGAATCAAGCAGTGGAACGGCTCTTAGTTCTCAGTAAAGATTGAAACTTTAGATTAGCAGATAGAGTTAGAAAAAACTAATAAATAGTTTAGGATGCTATAGGAATAAGGTCTTTACTTTAATAAAAACTTAAAAGAAACTATTAACCTTAGGATATTAAGATATATTTACTCTAGATTTAGGATAGAGATATAAGGCCAATATCTACTGCCAAGAAACTTCTACTGTGACATAGCAATTACTACTCGGTGTCCTGTAACTTTTCAATTATGACTTGTAATTAAGAGCTAACAAGTAAAAACTAATTGATCATGTTAAAAACTATTGATGTTCCTTTTTTCTTAAATGTTATTTCCTTGGTAAAGGTTATCTTAAGATTTCTACATTTTACTTCAAAGAAAATTCATTTCCTGACTAAACTTTGTAATGTTTTAGTTTCCTGCTCTGCGTGCCCCGTATCTCGTCAATCATGAAATAGATAATGAGTTCTGGTTAATGTATGAGTTTTGACCTATTAGTAACATATGTAATTGTAAAGCTTCACCAAATCCTTTGTTCTGCCTTCTCCTAAGACTGCTATATAAGCACTGCCCCTGTTCAATAAAGTTGCTGTGGATTTGGGAAACTTTTCTCTGTCTCTCATTTCTACAAGCCATCAGCTTCCTCGTGTTTTCCTGCCAAAGGGACTCTCCCAGAAACCCACGACCCGACAGAGAGCTAGCCGGTCGGTAACATTATGCTGTTGCTTGTTTCCTCCCCTTTGTGTTGCTCCAAAATATGCCTATATACATCACATATGTATCAAAATTATGACCTCCGAGAATAAACTGTATGTTAAGTCCAAAATATGTTTTGGCATTCACATTTTCCCCTTAATTTTATATTACTCTAAAATATGAATAGATATCTTCCACCTATATCTGGTAGTTACAATGTCTAAAAATAAGTAGTAGGTCAATTCTAGAGCCCCATTAAGTGACTCACATTACAACAACACAGTTGCTTTCAGATAAAAAGAAGTATAACAATAAAAATTACTCAGCTTGCCTTTCAACCGAGGATTTGGTGTTATCATCCACAAATGAGGGAAACAATTTCCTGTTTGTTTTTTGGGGATTGTCTTACTTCACTTAGCATAATGGCTTTGAGTTCCATCCATTTACCTGCAAAGTTCATGATGTCATCTTTTTTTTTTTTAATGTGTATGAGTGTACTGTCTGCATGTAGGTTGGTGCACCCAGGTCGTGCAATGCCACTGAGATCAGAAGAGGGCATTGGATTCCCCTGGAACTGGAGAAAAAGACTGTTTTTAGACACCATGTGGGTGCTGGGAATTGAACCCGGGTCCTCTGCAAGAGCAGTTGGCGCTATTAACCACTGAGCCATCTCTCCAGCCCCAATGTCATCTTTCTTTACAGCTGCATAGAACTCCATTGTGTAGATGTACCACATTTTTGTTATCCACTCCTCAGTTGAAGGGGATTTGGGTTGGTTCCAACTCTTCCCTATTGTGAAAAGAGCTGCAATAAACATAGATGTACATGTATCTTTGCAGTATGATGAGTCTTGTAGGTATATACCCAGGAGTGGTATGGCTGGGTCAAGTGGTAGGCTCATTCTGAGTCTTTTTTCCCCATCTTTTTATGAGTCTTTTCAGAGTTTTTCCAAAGTGGAGATTATTGTTTGGGGGAGAACTTCATTGTTTCATTTTTTTTTAATTGTTGTTGTTTTGTTTTGTTTTAGTTTTTTTCCCAGTTCTTCTGTTGTTGTTTTCCCCTCCAACTTGTATTGCTTCAATGTATACATATATGTTGCATATATTTCACACCTATACAAAATTATAACAAACTACGTTATTTCCATATCATATTTCAGGATTTGCATTTTTCCATTTTGATTTTATAGTACTCTAAAATAGGAATACATACCCTCCACTCATATACCAAATTTCAAATTCTGAAAACAAACGGTAGGTTATATCTAGACCTTGTTTAGGGATTCACAATATAAGAGCACAGTTGTTTTCAGATCACAAGGAATATAACATTAACGTTGCTCAGTTGGCCTTACAACTAGGTACTTGGTGCTAGCATCCACAGATGAGGGATACCATTCACCATTTGTTTTTCTGGGACTATGTTACTTCACTTAAAATAATATCTTCTACTTCCATCCATTTACCTGCAAAGTTCATGATGCCACCTTTCTTTACTGTTGCATAGAACTCCATTGTGTAGATGTACCACATTTTCTCTATCAACTCAAAGGTTGAGGGGCACTTGGATTGGTTCCAGCTCTTCACTATTGTGAAGAGATCTGCAATAAACATGGCTATGCATGTATCTCTGTGGTAGGATGAGTCTTGTGGGTATATACCCAGGATTGGTATGGCTGGGTCAGGTGGTAGGCTCATTTTGAGTTTTTTTTTTTTTAATTTTATTTATTTTTGTATGAATGTACTGTCTGCATGTAGGTTTGTGCACCCTTGTCGTGCAATGCCGCGGAGGTCAGAACAGGGTGTCGGATTCCTCTGGAACTGGAGTTCTCCTGGAATTGGAGTTACAGACGGTTCTTAGCCACCATGTGGGTGCTGGGGATCGAACCCGGATCCTCTGCAAGAGCAGTTGGTCCTCTTAACCGCTAGGCTATCTCTTTTTGAGTTTTTTTTTTTTTTTTTTTTGTCTTTTTCGTGACAGGGTCTCCTTGTAGCCCCAGCTGTCCTGGAACTCGGTCTGTAGACCAGGCTGGCCTTGAACTCACGAAGATCCGCCTGCCTCTGCCTCCCAAGTGCTAGGATTAAAGGTGTGCGCCACCACACCCAGCTTCATTTTGAGTTTTTTAAGGGTTCTCCACACTGCTTTCCATAGTGGTTGTACAAATTTACGTTCCCACTAGCAGTGGATGAGTGTTCTCCTTTCCCCACAGCCCCTCCAGCATTTGGTATCATTTGTTTCCTTGATCTTAGCCAGTCTTATCAGAGTGAGATGATATCTTAAAGTGGTTTTAATTTGCATTTCCTTAATTGTTAGTGGTGTTTCAGCTATCTCTGTTTCCTCAGTTGTGAATTCTCTGTTCAGCTGTTTAGTCCATCTTTTGAGTGAGTCATTGTTTTCTTCTTTGTTTTTTGAATAGTTTATAATATTCTGGAAGTTAATGCTCTGTCAGATGTATCAGCAGTGAAGGTTTCCTCCCACTCTGTGGGTTATCTCTTAACTCCCTTGATTGTTTCTTTTTTCTCCCACTCTGTGGGTTATCTCTTAACTTCCTTGATTGTTTCTTTCGCTGTACAGAAGCTTTTGGGTTTGACGAGGTCCCATTTGTCAACTGCTGACTTTATTTCCCACAGGGCTGCTGTTTGATTTAGAAAGTCTTTTCCTACACATGTGTCTTCTAGGTTGCTATCAACTTTTTCTTCTATCACCTTCAGGGTTTCAGGTTTCATGTTGAGATCTTTGAGCCACTTGGAGTTGATTTTTGTACAGGGTGAGAGGTAGGGGTTTAATTTTGTTCTACAAATGGTGATCCAGTTTTACCAACACCATTTGCTGAAGATGCTGTCTTTCCTCCATTGAGCTTTTTTTGGCACCTTTGTCGAATATGAGTTGGCTGAAGTTGTATGAGCTCAAGTTTGGATCTTCAGTTTTGTTCAGTTGGTCAAGGGGTCTGTTTTTGTTCCAGCAACAGGCTGTCTTTTTGTCTATAGCCCTGTAATAGAGCTTGAAGTCTGGTAAAGTAATCCCCCTGTATTGCACCTTTTGCTCAGGGTTGCTTAAACTATTGTGGGTCTTTTGTTTTTCCATATGAATTTAAGGATTTTTTTTCCAAGTCTGTGAAGAAACTCATGGAGATTTTGATTGGGGTTGTGTATATTAATTTGGGTAGAATGGACATTTTTACTATATTAATTCTTCTAATACATGAGCATAGGATGTCTTTCCATCTTTTGATGTCGTCTTCAGTCTCCTTCTTCAGGGTTTTCCTATTTTTGTTGTAGACATCTTTGGTGTCTGTGGTTAGGTTTTATCCCAGGTAAATTTTTTTGAGGCTATTGTGAGTGGGAAGGTCTCCTTACATTCTTTCTCCAGTTGTTTATTGTTGTTGTAAAGAAGGGCTACTGATTTCTCTAGGTTAATTTTGTATCCCACCATGTTACTGAAACTTTTAATTGTTTATAGGAAGTTTCTGCTTGAGGTTTTAGCATCCCTTAGGTAAACTATCATATCATCTGCAAAAAAAAGGATAGTTTTGCTTCCTCTTTTCCTGCTTTAATTTCTCTTTTTTGCCTTATTGCCCTAACAACCATTTCAAGCACCATACTGAAGAGGAGTGGTGATAGGGGGCAACCTTGTCAGGTTCCCACTTTTAAGGGGAGTGCTTCTAATTTTTCTCCATTTAGGATGATGTTGGCAGTGGGTTTATTGTATATGGCTTTGATTATATTGAGGAATGTTCCCTCCAGTCCAATTCCCTCTAGGACTTTAAGCATGAAGGGACGCTGGATTTTGTCAAAGGCTTTTTTCTACATCAACTGAGATGAACTTGTGGTTTTTATCTTTCAGTCAATTTATGTGTTTTATGATATCTGTTGATTTACATATGTTGAACCATCCCTGCATCTCTGGTATGAATCAAACTTGATCACGATGGATGATCTTTTTGATTGGGTCTGTATGCAATTTGCAAGTATTTTGTTAAGAATTTTCGCATCTATGTTCATTAATGAGATGGGACTATAGTTTTCTTTTTTGGTTATGTCTTTGCCTGGTTTTGGTATTAGAGTGATGCTGGCTTCATAGAAGGAATTTGGGAGATTTACCTCTCTACCTTTCTGAACAGTTTGAGTAATAATTGTCATAAGACTTCTTTAAATGTTTTACAGAATTCTGCTTTGAAACCATCTGGGCCTGGGCTTTTCTTAGTTGGGAGGTTTTTAAATTATATCTTCAATTTCCTCAAATATTATGGGTCTGTTTAAACTGTCAGTCTCTTCTTGGTTAAGCTTTGTTGGTTGCCAGGATTTCAGATATTAATCCATTTCTCTTAGTTTCAAATTTAGTAGAGTATAGGATTTGAAATAATCTTGTAGGATTATCTATTGTCTGTTGTGGTGTTTCCCCTTTCATCATGAATGCTATTGATTTGGAGTTGCTCTTTCTTTCTTTTGGTTAACTGGGCTAGAGGTCTATCTATCTTGTTTATCCTTTCAAAGAACCAACTTTTGCATTCATTGAATTTTTGTATTGTTTTCTTTGTTTATATTTCATTGATTTCTGCTCTGATTTTTGTGATTTCTTCCTGTCTGTTGGGTTTAGGGTTCATTTGTTGTTGTCTGTCAAGCATTTTTTAGCTGCAGTGTTATATAGGTTTTTTCCCTCTTTCTGTTTTTTTTTTGGGGGGGGGTTTGATGTAGGCACTTAGAGTTATAAACTTCCCTCTTAGGACTGCTTTTAATGTATCCCACATTTTTTGTTGTATTGTATTGTCTTTTTCGTTCAGTTCCATGAATAGTTTTATTTTCTTCTTTATTTCTTCCCTGACCCATTCATTATTCAGGATGGCATTGTTTAGTCTCCATGTGTTCTTATAGTTAGTTGGGCTTATTCTGGTGTTCATATTGAGCTTTATTGCACTGTGGTCTGATAGAATGCATTAAATAATTTCAATCCTTTTGTATTTGTTGAGATTTCTTTTGTGTCCCAGTATGTGGTCGATTTTGGAGAATGTTCCATGAGGTGCTGAGAAGAAAGTATATTCTCTGGTGTTTTGGTGTAATATTCTGTAGCAGTTTTTGAGGTCCATTTGGTGTATTATATTGTTCATATCCCAAGTCTCTCTGTTTATTTTTGTGAAGTTGATCTATCCAAGGTGCTCAGTGGGGTATTGAAGTCCCGAAGTCCCCCACTATTAGTGTGCTGGGATTAATCTGTATCTTGAGGTCCTGCCAAATTGTGCTGATAAACTTTATTGTGCTAGAGTTTGGTAGATAAATATTTAAGATTGAGAAGTTTTCCCAGTTAATTGTTCCTTTGATATGAATGTAATGACCCTCTTTGTCTCTTCTGATTAATTTTACTCTGAAGTCTGTTTTGTCTGATATTAGAATAGCAACTCCTTTTTGATTGGGGAGTTTAGACCATTAATATATTTTTTGGTCTCTTTGAGACAGAGTCTCCCTGTAGCCCCAGCTGCCCTGGAACTCACTCTGTAGACCAGGCTGGCCTAGAACTCACAAAGATCCTCCTGCCTCTGCCTCCCAAGTGCTGGGACTAAAGGCATGCACCACCACACCCAGCAGACCATTAATATTTAAGGTTATTGAGAGATGTGTGTGGCTTCCTTTTACCTTATTTTTTGTTTGCATTCTTGGTCTAGGTTTGTATTTACTCTGTTATGCTTTTGTTTGTTTCTTTCTTTAGTTGTTTTGGGTTAGTTGCTCCTTTCCTCTGTTCTTTGAATTGCTTTGAGTATTTTCTGAAGTGTTAGGGTTTTTTTTTTGTTGTTGTTGTTGTTGTTGTTTGTTTTTTACATGTATTCTCTCATTTTGTTTATGTCATGAAAAAATTTTCTTTCTCCTTCAGATATAATTGGCATTTTTTGCTGGGTTGGAATCTAAAGTCATTTAGCATTTGGTCCAAGTTCTTCTGGCTTTCATCTTTTGCACTGAGAAGTCAGCTGTGATTCTGATGGATTTCAACTTATATGTAACTTGTTGTTTTTCTCTTGTGGCTTTCAGTATTTTGAGTTTGGTTTCAGCATCTAGCATTTTAACTATGATATGGCGTGGAGAATTTCTTTTCTGGTCTTGTCTATTTGGTGTTCCATGTGCTTCTTGTATTTGTATGGGTTTGTCTTTTTTCAGTTTGGGGAAATTTTCTTCTATTATTCTTTCGAAGATCTGATCAATACTGTTGTCTTGGGATTTTTCTTCCTCTATCTCTATGATGCAGAGGTTTGGTCTTTTCATAGCGTCCCACATTTCCTGGCTGTTCCACTCCTGTGCTTTAAAAATTTTTTTCATAATCTTTACTTGAGGATTCTAGTTGCATCATCTTATCCTGCAGGTCTGATATTCTTTTTCTGCTTCATCCATTTTGCCTCTGAGGCTTTTTCCCATTCTTTCCTGTTGATTGGATGAATGTTTAATTTCCTTTTTCATTTCATCTTGTGATTCCTTCAGTATTTCCACTTCCCTTTGGAGCTTGTCTGTAGAGAAAAAAGAGGCCACCTGTGGTTTCTTTTGTGCTAAATTACTTGCTTGTCTGTTTACACTGAAACCAAGCCTTAGGCAGGATTTGCCTGTGCATTAGCACACCTGTGACACCTTGGGATCAAAGGCATTGACAAGTTCTCATGATTTATAGAACATGAGGCAGGTGGTCTGAAACCAGGCCCTGAGATATGAGGTCACTCTGGGTATAAAAACAGAATGCTGTGAATAAAAAGACGAGTCCTTCTTACCATCATATAGGAATCCAGGCCATTATTTTGTGTGTATAATCTTAGCCCATCAGGCTTGTGTACTCTTGGCCAGTGGGTTGGACAGTGGTCCATCAGAACACCAACCTAGGAATCTGGTGTGGGGCTGGAAGGAGACTTATTAGGTCTCCAGCTGTAATGTGTGGTGAGTGCCTGGGTGGGAATTAGATTGTAGAGTGCCTATCAGGCTACAGTCTTGCATTAGAGTGTAGAGCACCTAGCAGGCAACAGCCTGGAGGGTCTGTTAGAGCCAATAGGGCATTGCCTGTGTAGATGTTGGATGGGACAGGTGGGCAGTGGAAAGGTATCAGCCTTTGGCCCCAAGGTTTAGGACAGCTGCTGGCAGCTGTCTTGCATTTTCCCTTTTCCTTGTAATCCAGTGGAGGAGATTCATACATCCACCTAGATGTGTGATGGAGTGATGCCACACTTATCAATCTCTTCTTGTAGCTCCTTGCTTTGATGGTCAGTTTCTTTTTTCACTTCAGTCTGGGATCTTTTCCTCTTCCTTCTGGAGTTTATCATTCTCTCCCTCTAGTTCTTTTTGGAGCTTATCATTCTCTCCAACTAGCTCTTTCTGGAGTTTATCATTCTTTCCTTCTAGTTCCTTCCTGAGTTTTTCATTCTCTCTCCTTACTTCTCTGATTTGTTCTTGATATTTCTTGATGTTTTTGAACATGTCTACAATTGTTCTTCTAAGGTCTGTGTCTTGGTTTCCTTCCAGGGAAATCTCATTGTAGGACCCTTCTATAGGACTGGTAGAGTTCAGTGTGGATTTATTATGAGCTTTTCCCATGTTGTTGTTTTTTTTGTTGTGTCTTTGGCATGTGGATTTGTTTGTTTGTTTGTTTGTTTGTTTGGATTCTGGTGCTAATCTCAGATGTTAATATGGAGGACTGGTTGTTCACTCACTCTGGGCTTGTTCCTCTATGTTGGCTGAGCTGTCTAGAATCACAATTACTGTGCTTGCTGGATCATCCCCACCACAGTCCCAGCAGCTTAAGGGGTGGCTTGCTCCTTTAGCCCCCACACTGGTACCTGTCCTTGGGGGAGGGGCACAAGGCAGGTTCACCTCACCTGACCTGGCTGTCAGGCTGGTGTTTTGCTCTCTGGCTGCCTCTCTATGTCCTGCACATGGCTCCTCGCACTGGTACCTGAGGTGAGAGGTCTCTGCACACCCCCCAAACCACCAGGAGTGAGGGGCTGCAAGACACCAAGCTGGTGTCTTGCTGTCTGGCTCTGAAGTAATTTTTATCCATCTTTTTTTTTTCTTTCATTTTTAAAATATTTTATTCTTGGTCCCCATTTTATATGTATGAGTGTATTGTCTGCATGTATGAAAGTGCACCCATATTGTGCAATGCCCATGGAGTCGTAGGAAGGTGTCAGATTCCCCTGGAACTTCAGTTATGGAAGGTTGTTAGCCACAATGTTGATGCTTGGAATGGAACCCAGGTCCTCTGCAAGAGCAGCCAGTGCTCTTAACCACTGAACCATCTCCCCAAGCCCCATCTTTTTTCTAAACTCAACATAATGTTGTAAATTTAGGAAATATGTGAAAGTCATGAGAAGGGAGCTATATAAACAGGAAAATTACCTGATGGCCTTTGTTGTTGTCTTGCTAGAGTCACAGACAGGCTGATTTTTTTAAGTAGGGCTCATGTTGCCTGGTTCTATGGCAATAAAATACTGTGTATTGAAAGTTCCTTTGCTGTGGCCTTCAGGTTTATTGTTATACAACCCAACAGTGGATTAAAAAATAAGTCAAATGTTACAGTGCTTTATAAATTTCAGTGCTATTTTATAAGCAATGCCCAAAGAGAAGACAGTGCAAAATAAAAGGAGGTCCTGTGTCCTGTTGCTGCTCCCTCTGTTTGGGAGATGGATGTTTAAACTCAATGAAACCAGAAAGCTGTGGGAAAATTTAGTTAAGATGGGTAGCATTCTAAACCAATGGGACCTCCCTGGCCACACCCATGGGGTGGGATGTAGTGATGAAAAGGTTTAGGATTTGGCCCTGGGAGTTGAGTTATGCTGTAAATATAACCAGACATTTTGGAATAAAGCTCTCTGTATTTGGACCTTAACATGCGTCCATGTGGTGTTCTTTCCTGCACATGTTTTCCATATGGATCATCCTGGGAATAAATGGGACACCCCTAAAATGGCACCCATCTTGGGGCAGGAGGAAACCTTGACAAATTAGGTATAAGAACCTCTAAATCTTGCCTTTTTCTTCTCTCTCTTCTCTCTCTCCTATCTTTTGCCATGGAGCCTTCTCTCCTGCTGGTTTCAGTGGATGGGAAGGTGATCTGGGAACATGTGGCTTTGTACACATGGAGGAAAACTGCCAGGCTCTGGTTTGGCTCAGAGAGAGCATCCTATTCCCTCCAGGCACGTGCCTCCTGGCTTGGTCACTCCTGCAGGCTATAAAAGCCAGTGATTTCAAGGCTGAGTTTAATATCAAGGCTTAGTAGCCATGCTTGGCCTAGGAATCATTTTCCATAATTTTACAGGTCTAAAATAAAACTTTGTGGTTTTAATTTCCAAAGAAAAAAAGCTAGACTTCATCCCCTACTGTGAGGAACCAGTTCCTCAGGTTCAGTTCCAGCTTTAACTTCTTCATATGTAAATTTTCTCCAGGTAGCTCTATGGCTCAGCCAAGGCTGGAGCCCACTTCTTTCTGATGCAAATTAAGGCCTTTCACAGGAACCACCTTACCAAGAGCAGTTTTTTCCAGATAATTTTAAGTCATGGCCACCTAATACCTTTCTCTTAAATTTTGTATACAAAATCTGTTTTTAGATAAAAGTTATTGCTCTCTTGTCTTCTTGTGTTTTTTGGTAACTATTTCTAAATCTAACTCTTCCTACCTAAACCTGCTGGCTATTTGTGGATCCAAAATTGGGGTTCAGCTAGCTTTATTTCTTAAGTAATTCAAATCCATTTCCGCATGCTTAACTTAAAATGTAATATTTTTACTTAAGCCCTGGGGTACCCTAGATATCTTTTGAGTAAAATATGTGCACAATTAAAATGAATTGGTTGATTTAATATTATTTTGACCTTTTAAAATGTGTTTCACCTTAAAGATTTTTTTCCCACGGATTTCCTGGTTACACTTGGTTTGTGCTCTGGTGCCACCAGCCTGCCTGCTGTGCGCATACCAGCTGTGAAATTGAGCACATGGTGTCTTAACAATTTATATAAATCATGCCCTTTAAATTTTGACTTAAAGTAACACACTCTTTTAATTTCAGCATTTTGGAGACAAAACAGATGGATTTCTAGGAGAGTTTACAGGCCCTAGAGTTATAACAAAAGAAACTTGCTCATATGATTAGTTTTTTAAGAACTATTAGTAAAAGCCTCTTTAACAACATGAATTGATATTTTGTTTCAATTTAAATAAAAAATTTTTTGAAAAAAACTTTCATATTTCTGTAAGTCCATCTTCAAACTGTGTGCATGTGTAAGTGAATGCAAGTTCCTGCTTTTAATTCATTATAATCCTACAGGTTTAAATCTAATTAGGAGCCAACTGTAAACAAGGATAGATTCAACTCACAAAGAATGTTTATTTTATACCCCTCAGTGTTAACAATTTTTAATTGGGTTTATAGTATGCATAATAGTCAGTTTAATGATAAATTGTTGTTGATTATTGTTGGTAATTGTCATTAATAGTTATAATTACTAATAATAATTGATAATAATTCAGTCTAATAATTGTTCATCATTGTTGACTACTAATATTGACAACTATTATTCATAGTAATTATTAATGATGATGATTATGACTAATAATGGTTAATAATAATTATTGATAATTGATAATATTTAATAAAGTTTATAATTATTGTGATTGTTGTTGTTATTATGGATAATTATTATTCTTCCAAAGTCCTTAATAAGATAAGATAAATCAGTCCAAGACTACAAACAACTTTGATCTGTCTACTTTTGGGCACCCTCCTCAATCTTTGGATTTGTAAATAGGATAGGGACAGTTAGACTTGGCCTAGGGACAGCCTAGGGATAGTTAACCTAGGGACAGGATAGGAAAAGAATAGGAGTAGACTTTAGGGATAGTTCATTGAAGCCGAGTGGTTGGGACTGGGCCTAAGAGGTGGCATATGGATCTCAGCTCTTTTGTGTGTTACTAGGACATTTATTCTAATTATGTAAAAATAACCCTATGACAAATTATAAAAATTTTATGTTTCTCATTGAACATCAAACAATAATGTGGCTTTCCTCTTTTGCAGGTGAACCTAACAAGCCTTTCTTTATTATGTATGTATGTGTTTATGTATGTATATGTGCGTGCACATGTGTGTATGGATGTGTATACTTGTGTTCTAAGTATATTTTAATGTTAACAGCTATAATACCAGTAAAAACACTGCCTCTGAGTTGGAACTTGGCCCTTCCTTCTCAAGACACAGATTTTTATATTAAACAGCCAACACATAATCCAATTTCAACAAAGGTTATGGGTTATCTATTAAAAATAATAAAAATTCATTGAAAATCTTTTTTTTTTAAATTTTATGTGAATGAGTGTTTTGGCTGCTTGTATGTAAATGCACCTGTGTTGTGCAATGCCTTCGGAGGGCAGAAGCAAGTGTTGGATCCTCTGGAACTGAAGTTACAGATGGCTGTTAGCTGCTATGTGGGTGCTGGGAACTGCACCCAGGTCCTCTGCAAGAGCAACTAGTGCTCTTGGCCACTGAGCCATCTCTCTAGCCCCACCTATTGAACTTTTTTAAAAAGATTTTTTTAATTTAATTTATTTTATTATGTGTATGAATGTACTCTCTGCATGTAAGTCTATGCACCCATGTCATGCAATGCTGCAGAGGTCAGAAGAGGGCATTGGATTCCCCTGGCGCTGGAACTGAAGACAGTTCTCAGCTGCCATGTGGGTTCTGGGGATTGAACCCAGGTCCACTGCAAGAGCAGTCGGTGCTCTTAACCACTAGAACATCTCTCCAGCCCCTTGATTGAACACTGTAATGGATCTACACTGCCACCTACTGTTTACACCCTTTCAACATCTGAAACAAAGATACAACCAGGTTTTCAAAGTATTGAAGTGTTAGTAAATTTTGGGGTCTTTGCGAATAAAAAAAATAAAAAATAAATTTTGTAAAAAATTAAAAAAATTGTGAATTCCCATTAACATCATTATGGAATTCCCAGCTACCATTTTTTTTTAAATTATTGCATGCATACAGGCAAAGGCAAGACAGCATTTCATTCAGATGGCCAGTGGGTTGGAAAAAGGTTCCAGTGCAGACCACAAATCTGGGTAGCTGGTGTTGTGAGTGGACATAGGCTGCATATAGGCCTACAGCCATCAGCCTGAAATTCTTGTCCACGGTTCAGCAGTCTCTAGGCAGGTGGGAAATCACAGCTAAGAGTGGGAAACTTGTCTCATTGTCCCAGGCTAAGGTCCTGAGTTGGAAGTACTTATAAGGCTGGGATACAGAAGTAACCAACTGACCTCTGCACCGAGGGGTCAGTTCCTCACAGTGTCTGCAGACACTGTGTTCCCCTTCCCTTAGCAGGACCACACTGCACCTGCTCATGGCAAAGGAAGCTTCTTAGAAGCTCCCACAAAAGAAACAAATCATGATGGTAATGGAATTGTTCCTTAAGTACAAAATAACCAACCGTTATGGTAACAATTTCTCATGGGGCATATATAGCCAGGCTTTAATTAACTAATGAGCATAAGAACTGTAAAAGAAAATTTCATTAAGAGCTAGATATTGAAAAATCTTTAAAGCAGGTTTTCATGCCAGGCCTGGAGAAGGCATCTCCAAGAGCTTAGAGGAAGATGGTCATTAAAATCCACTCTGTAAGGTTTGCAGTTTAAAATGGTATATTTAAAAATAACATATATTTTATAGAGAGGTATTTCAGTAAAGATTTATACAGAAATACAAAATAAACAATATAAGTTAATGGATTTGATTTCTCTGAAATCAAAGTCTAATCATACAGTTTTAAAGAACAAAGTATATATTTGGTCAAAATTTATTTGGCAGATATTCAACTTTGCCCAAGCTTTGTCTACATATTATAGGATATTTTAATACTTAGTAAAAATGTCTATATTAGTTAAATTTGGTTGAAAGTTTTAATAAATATAGTAATACATTTAAACTAATTGGGAATATAAAATGTTAATTGTTTTATTTATAATTTGTATTGAATTTTCAATAATAACTTTGGGGTTAAGGTAGACAAATGGTCTGTATATTTTTCTGTGTTATACAGTATCACCTTGTAACATTTTCTTTTACCTGTAGGATAATTTAACTAAAGGAATTAAGTTTATAAGTTTATAAGGAATTAAGTTTATTTATAAATAAATAACATACAGTCAATGATAAACAGTTTGGGTGAATTTGATGAAAACTTATGCCTTGGATCCTGTTTATAGGTATGTGTAATACAACTTAGGCATCTGTAGGTCAAAATATAAAAATTTAAAAAATAAAAAGAGGGAGGTAGTGGAGTACACCTTCTGGGATGCAAATGGAAAACTCTGTATTCCAAACCTTTTGATAAATTTTCAATTTTGAGATCTTGAAACTAACGATGGGAGGAGATTTGTATGTTCCCACAGGTAAAAACACCAACCTAAATGCCTGAAAATGTACGACTTTGGGCTGTGCAGGATGGACTGGGAAATGCCAGCAGAGAGACTGGCCCATCTGAACATTAAAAGGAAGAAGAACCTTAGATTTCCTGAGTCACAGACACTGAGCATCTCTCTGAATTCTATTTGGGAAAACTTTATAATGTGCCCTATTGAAGTTTACCTTCCAGATGCTGAGAAACCTTCCTACCTCTCCCTTTTATAGGAAAAAGAAAAACGTGATTGTAATGAAATCATTCCCTAACTGTAAATTAGAGCCAACTGTTATAGTGGTAATTTCTTATAAAACAGGCATAACTACTTTCTTTTTTTTTAATTTTTTTTATTTATTTTTGTATGTGTATGAGTGTGCTGT
Source organism: Rhizomys pruinosus (assembly GCA_009823505.1). Lineage (NCBI taxonomy): Eukaryota > Metazoa > Chordata > Mammalia > Rodentia > Spalacidae > Rhizomys > Rhizomys pruinosus. Next base: position 2,071,033 of record VZQC01003434.1, on the reverse strand, counting down.
CTGCATGTAGGTTTGTGCACCCGTGTCGTGCAATGCCGCGGAGGTCAGAAGAGGGTGTCGGATTCCCCTGGAACTGGAGTTCTCCTGGAGTTGGAGTTTCAGACGGTTCTCAGCCGCCATGTGGGTGCTGGGGATCGAACCCGGGTCCTCTGTAAGAGCGGTCAGCGCTCTCAACCGCTAGGCCATCTCTCCAGCCCCATAACTACTTTCTTTAATTGACTGATAGACATAGGAACTGTGGAAGGATAATTCTCTATTCAGAGCCAAATATAATAGTAAAGTCTTTTTTTAAAAAAATTCCAAATTTTATTTATTTTTTATGTGTATGAGTATGTTGTCTGCATGTAGGTTTGTGCACCTGTGTCATGCAATGCTGCAGAGGTCAGAAGAGGGTGTTGGATTCCCCTGGAACTGGAGTTAAAGATGGTCCTCAGCTGCCATGTGGGTGCTGGGAATCGGACTCTGGTCCTTTCCAAGAGCAGTCGGTGCTCTTAACTGCTAGGCCATATCTCCAGCCCAGTAAAGTCTTTATAAGCTGTGTAATTAAGCAAAATATATTAATACAGTAGATCTCTGATATCAGCAGTGAATCATTCTGCCAAGGAGATGTTGGCTAGGGGATCCAAGCCCCCAAAAGATAAATGTCTTTTGCCTATACACTGGGATACCTGCAAGAAGAGTGGTGGTTAGACCCTGCTGCTGAAGACCTGGTGTAAGCATGGGAAAGATGTATTGAGACCACACTTGCAAGTGTACAGTGGTCTATGGAATGCTAGAGAGTGTTACCAAAGGCCACCAAATCAATGAAGCAAATATTGGTCTCCTTGAGTCAAGCAAGACTCCTCTGTCAGCATCAGCTACAGCTCACCTGCCTGGAAATACTGTGCAGCAGTGGCAGCCATCTGTCTGTATATCCCAAATCTAATTGGCTATTAGCTCTATCCTTGGATGAATAATTCATGGCTGATGCCACAAACTTGCATCCTCTAGTGGTTAGGATAAACCACAGTAAGACCTTGTCATCTTTTACAGAAAAGCCATAGTTCATGGATTAGCATACCATCCAAACATCTGTGTCTATGCTCACAACTTAGCTTCCCATAAAAATTAGTACTATTTAAATGCCTGTACATCTAACTGTTTGTGCTGTTAGTAGGATTAAAAAGGTACCCCTGGATAAACTGCCAACCCATGAAGTGAAACAACCTGAAAAGTCTAAGAGTCCAAAATGACATCTCCAGAGAAAGTAGACTGGCTTGCTTTTCACCCACTTGTGTCCCTTTCCCAAAGTCTAGGGAACAACCTGTGGAAGAGGAGGCATGATAGAATGTAAGGGGTGAATTGTGAGACTACAGCAATATAGACTGGACTCTTATTTGATCAGCATGCTTGTGCATACAAGCTTCTCCAATTGGACTATGGGAACCTTGAGTTGTTCAAAATTTGGACATAGATACTTGCTAATTGGTTTTACAAGAATGTTACATTTATTGCTTATGCTTGACAATTAGTTCAGTTCATGGTTGGGACTTTTGGATATTAATTGGCCTTAGTATGAAAATAAAGTTTCAGATCTGACCTGGCCCCACTGCCTGGCACTCAAAACAGGCTTGAACAGCTGGCTATTCAAAACTCAGGTTCCTTTGTGTTGTTAGTCTTGCCCATGGGCTCCCCTGCCTCTCAGAAAAAAAAAAAAATTTGGAGGGTGAGATGTGGGAAAATTTAGTTAAGATGGGTAGTATTCTAAACCAATGGGACCTCCCTGGCCACACCCATGGGGTGGGATGTAGTGATGAAAAGGTTTAGGATTTGGCCCTGGGAGTTGAGTCATGCTGTCTATATAACCAGACATTTTGGAATAAAGCTCTCTCTGTATTTGGACCTTAACATGCATTCATGTGGTGTGCTTTCCTGCGCATGTTTTCCACATGGATTGTCCTGGGAATAAATGGGACACCCCACAGAAAGCACTAGCAGTTTCTTTATGGTATGATTTTCATAGCTGCACTCTGACAGGAAACCCAGGTGACAGAGCTGTTGAGTGCCAGCTATCACCTTCAGCCATTCCAAGAATATGTTGAAAACAAAACCCCTAGGAGCATCAAATTGCATCCCCCCAGAATACAGGTTTCACTACAGGCAGAAGGTGGATCTATGGCCATGTATGTAACTCCAGGACAGTGAGTTCTATGCTTCACAGGAGAAAGAGATGAGGTCAATTATTATACACAAGCTTGGAGCAGAATTTTAATGGTTACAAGATAAAAAGAGACATGTCCTAAGTAAAGCATGACAATAAAAGAGACCATAGGTATGGGACTAAGCACATACAACAGGGAGGTAGGGAGAGAGAGAGAGAAGAGAGAGGCTCAGAGACAGAGAGACTGAGAGTGAGCATTCAAGGCTAAACTGTGGCTGATAGTGATAAAGGATATTTAGCAAACAGAAGTGAATAGTGCTCTGGAGCCTGAGGACAGAATAAAAAGCTGGCACAAAAGATTAGGGAGAGAAACTATTAATAGGCTTCAGGCATGCCTGCAAGTCTCTGGGCAGAGAACATCCATCAGTTCTCTCTGAGAAACAACTAAGCCCAGACATTTTTGTAACCTGTTGTGCTGGATAGCTTTAGTGTCATCTTGACACACCTTGGCTGAGGGAGCCTCAATTGGGAAATTGCCTCCATTGGACTGGCCTATGGCCACATCTGAGGGCCTTTTCTTGATTGCTGAGTGTTGTGGGAGGGCCCAGCCCACCACGGGCATGCCGCCCTTGGGTAGGTGGTCCTGTATTATCTAAGAAAGCAGTTGGATCATTGGCCAGAGGAGCAAGCCAATAAGTAGTGTTCCTCCATGGCATGGGCTTCAGCTCTTGCTTCCAGGTTCCTGCCCAGAGTTGCTACCCTGGGCTCCCTCAGTGATGAACCCAGGAGATGTAAGATGAATAAACCCTTTCTCTCCAGTTGGTTTTTGTCAGAGTGTTTTGTCACAGCTATTGAAGACAAACTAGCATACCTGTCAAAGCCCTTCTATACATATGGTGAAGAGAATGTTAAAGATGAGGGCTCTGTAGTTATTTTATATTTATCCAGCAAGTAACCTTATTTGTACAAGTGTTGGTTAAGGATTCTAGTAAAGTTGTATATTATAAAAATAATCACTTGTGGACATTGGGAGCAAACGATCACACCACTAAATTAATGCACAGATGATCCATCTAGAAAAAAGAGAAAAGATTATCTCAAAAAGAAGAGAAACTGCCTGCTACTATATGTTATATTGATGGCCTGGGATATTCCATTATTTCCATCTTAAGTCACAGGTGAGATCAGAGGCTCAGAGCAAATTGGCTGGGAATTGTAGCACAAGTTCTCCATTTCTCAATATCAGATTGGGTTTAATGTGTTTTATATTCACATTTCCTCAGCTACTTAAATCCCTCTTAGAAAGGCCACTTTAGTGCCCTTACTCCAGTTCCTAGCCCAGAGGGGAACAGTCTTCTGGTCCAGATCGGTGGGTACCAATGACAGAGCACAGCGAATTCTCACCTCCGTGTTCTGTCAGCATTCACTGAGGTCATCTTATTCAACACCAGCCTTTTCTTCTTATGTTCCCCAATGGGCACTTTACATGGCAAACCAATTCCTTAAATGAAAAACATGCACACATATTTTTTTTTCTACACTATATGTTTTTAGTTTTAAAAAAAATGAAAAGGGTAATGTAAATTTTCCAGACCAATATTTCTTCAGGGAACATTTACCTACCTTTTATCCCCCTGATTGCCTCAGGGTTTTTCCATATTATAGTAATCTCTAAATGCCAGTGGTATTCTGGTATGTGTTAATATTCACCTGACACTTCCTTTTTTGGGGACATTCTAAAGTGCATAGAATTATATTATTCCACTATTGGTATCTCTGTTCCATTCTGCAAATGTTAGTGTTGTAACTGCCATGGGAATACTTAAATCAGGAAAACAAATATTGGAGTCTCAAAGTTCTAAAAGTAATCAAACAGATATTTCTTTTAGAACTTTCTTTTACTCCAAAATGATTTATATTTCTATTTGCCTGAAGTTATTTTTATGAAGAGTAGAAGCCAAGGAAAATTGCATTTACAGAAATTAGTGTGTATATTGTTTCTCCATTTCCTTTTTATTTGTAGTGATATTCTTAAGGTTTTATCTATAATAATGTAAAATCTTTAATTTGCAGTACATTGAAAAGGGAAAGCTGACAAATATAGGTGATTTCTTTGTCACTGTTTGCTTTATTTTTTTTCCTGTATTTTTGAGACAATGTCTCATATAGCCCAGAATAGCTTCAGACTCTCTGTGTAGAAGAGGGTGGCCTTGAACTTCTGACCCTCCTGCCTCTACCCCTCAAATGCTGAGATTAAAGACATGTGCTCACAAGCCTGTCTTACATTTCGTTTTATAAGTTTAATTATTTTTCTTACCAAGGATTACAGAATTTAAATTTCTAATAGCATCATCTTATTTTTATCATTCTCTTAGCTATTTACTCAGGGCGAGGGAAGTTGACATCTTCAGAGCTTAAAATGCATCATGATTTTCTTCATACCAAGTGAGACTTTAAAGATTCTTTGCATAAAACATCAAACTGCCTGAGGCCAAGTATGGTGTTCTTAAGGATGGGTTGGACATTCTGAGGTTGAGTTTTCAGGCTCCTTTCTCCTGCACAGACCTCAGATTGTCTCATCAGCATATTACTATGTCAAACACTGAGAATTTGGATATGAGGAACATACAAAAGACACATTGAGAGAATGGTGACCAGTGGATGTTGAGTTCAACATGCAACCACTTTTTGAAAGATTAATGGTAGAAGGTTTATCACTCAGTCTAGAACATTCCCACTGAAAGATGTATCAGTCACTCTAAAGGTGATTCTTAAGTTCAGCCTGTATTCAGAGCACATCATAACAAATCACAGAGCTTTTAAGGAGGTTAGTTCCCTCCCAAATCAGTCAAAGAGGTTTCTAATAACATTGTAGTTGGTAACTTTATGTTGGAGTGCTAGAACATTTCCCTGTCATCTCTCTGTTGGTTCTTTCTTCCTGTGGTAGCGATCTTCTCTTGGATTTCCTAAGTGAAGTGTTGGCAATAAACTCTCTTCTGCCTCATTTGCATTTAACTAAAATTGTGTTTGTATTTACTCATCACTCGCTTTATGTAGTCTAAAAGCAAAGGAGCCAAATATACTTTATATACTTTCCCCCTTTTTTTACAGTGCCAGTCAGCTAGACAGGGTTGAGTTTTGAACATTTTGTTTTTGTTGTCAGCTTTAATTCATACTTCATTCTGTGTGTACACAAAAACACACAGCACATATTCCATACACACACACACACACACACACACACACACACACACACACAAATCTTTTCTTGGATCTTACATGTGAAGCACTTGCAATCATTTCTCTTCAGAGGTTAGTTCCAGATGTCATTCTTAAGGTGTTTTATTATTTATTTATTTATTTATTTATTTATTTATTTATTTATTTATTTTTTGGTCTTTTTGAGACAGGGTCTCCCTGTAGCTCTGGCTGTCCTGGAACTCACTCTGTAGACCAGGCTGGCCTCGAACTTACAGAGATCCGTGTGCCTCTGCCTCCCAAGTGCTAGGATTAAAGGCCTATTATTTTATTTAATCCTTTGTATGTGTGTGTGAGTTTATTACTATGCACATGGTGTGTATATGTAGGTGTACTTTGTGTGTGAATTCAAATGTGCCCATGCCAAAGCATGCGTATGGCGATTTTAGGACAGCCTTGCATGCCAGTCCTCTACTTGTCCTTCCTTGAAATAGAGTCTCTTTTTGTCTGCTGCTTGGCTAGCTGGCCCACAGCCTTCCATGGATTCTCCTGTCTGTTTACCAACTTACCACAGAAGAGCTGGAATTATGGATATGGAACTTTCTGGGTCCCAAAGACCATTTCTGGGATTTATTAGCTTAATATTGCTAAGCTTACATGTCATTTGTTTCTCACTCTCATGCTTTTGCAAGCCCATGGTACTGATTCCCAAAGACAACCCAAGATGTGATGACATACAGCTCAGATGCAGGAGCAGATACAGGACCCAGGTATCCTGCCTTCAGCCAGACATTAAAGCAATGTTCAGGGCTGAGGCTATAGCTTAGTGGTAAAGTGTTTGCCTAATGTGTGAGACTCTGGATTTAACCCCTAGTACCCCAACCCCACAAAACAAAAAAAGACAAAACTAAATTTGTAAACTGGTAAAATGATCCCATCCTTTAAAAATATGGTTATTTTCCAAAAATATAGCATTATGTCAATAAAAATAGTAACAATGTTTATTGACATGATTTTAAAGTGAATGAATAAATACTTCTAATGTTTTCACTTTTACTTATTATTATGGTGAATATCCAGGGATAAAGCACACATGAATTAAAGTCTTTTCAGTGAATTTGACTGTCCCAAAGTCAAACCAAGAGTTGTTGCTTCAAGATTCCTGGGCCCTCATTTAATCTCTTCTCTCTATACTGTTTTACCTTTGGGTGACTGAACCTTCCTGACAAGTATATTAATTTGATTTCTATTTTGTCTATAAACTCTACCTTGCCCCCTTTCACAAGCCTCTCTGTTGGAGCAAGCCCACACAGCTTTCTATCACCGACGCCTTTATGCTCTGGGAAAAATAAGAACCTGGAAGAAAATGAAAACAAGATAGTGTACTAGGAGGAGGGCTAGCTGGACTCCATCAGTGTGAGTGCTGGTCTGCCTCAGGAAAAGGAATCTTGGCCTCTGTAAAATGAGAGAGGAGTTGAGATTTCTTTGAACTGCAATCTGGTGGGGCTTTGTGATTCTGAGGTGTGATAATGACCCCAAGGGGGCGTGAGATGGCTAGATGGGTTGACTTTGACTTCCTCTTCCTCTGGCAGAACAACCAGAGCATCTTGTACATCAGAGCTCAGGGTAAGACCACATTCAGTAAAAGAGTTTGCACCCAAAACGGCAAGGAAGCCAATGGATTAGCTTGTTTCTGAGGCCCCTCCCAGCCCTAACTTGACAGAAGAGCAGTGGCTCCCAAGTCTCTACCTCCATAGGACAATGTAGGTTTTTAAATATTATATATTATTTTTTATTTTATGTGTATAAGTATATTGCCTGCATCTGTGTAAGTGCACCCATGTCATACAATGCCTGAGCAGTCAGAAGAGGGTGTTTGACCCCCTGGAACTAGAATTATGTGTGGTTGTTAGCTTCCATGTGGGTGCTGAGAACTGAACTCAGGTCCATTGCAAGAGCAATCAGGGCTCTTAACCAATGAGCCATCTTTCAGCCCTGAGACTGTGCAAGTTTATTCTGTTCTATATTTTGTGAGTTAAGTGGGGACATCTAATAAAGTTGGAATAATGGCTGGACATAGACTCAAAAGGAGGAAGATGTAGAGAGGACCTCTGTGTTTCATTCATGGTTGAGAATCTTCATCCCTTTGGCTAACTGGATTTCCTTACACTTGGTTAGCTACTCTGCCTTTAATGGAGCCCCGAACTTCTGAGAGGCAGTTTTACTGAGTAGCAAATTTAGGAACTTATTAGAGGAGGTTCTTCATTGGAGTTTATGGAACATTTGCTCTGCTGTTGAAATGCAAAAAAGAAAATGAACTGCAGGATCTACAAAGCTAGTGAAGCAGAGGGCACTTTTGTAGATGAATCAGAGTAATAAAACATTGCAATGATGTAGCCTTTTTTCTTTTTACCTAAGGGAGTCTTTCTTATATAACATCTCCATATTCTTTGCCAATACTCAATAAACTATTTAGACAAGTCAGTCTTTCTACTTGACAACATGGAAAAGGAGACATGGTGATATGGAACAACCCTTATGAATTTGCTAGTGATGAACACAGCAGATCTCGATCGCTAAGCTGCACGCCCTTCATCTGGTTGTTAACAATCAAGAAAATGGGTTGCTTTCTAATACTAGAAAGGTGTCTAGAAATATATTTTATTTTATTTTTATTATATATTTTTTTGGTCTTTTCGAGACAGGGTCACCTTGTAGACCAGGCTGGCCTTGAACTCACAAAGATACAGCTGTCTCTGCCTCCCAAGTGCTAGGATTAAAGGCGTGCGCCACCCCGCCCAGCTAGAAATATATTTTAATAACCAAAGTATTTCCTAAACGAACACCTCTTCTGCACTTGTTCTCATCTCTGGTCCACTTTCCATCTTCCAATACAAGAATCTTGCAGGCCACTTTATATGTCAATTAGCATCATACATACTTAAAGTGAAATAAATTTCAAAGGAACTCATAGTTACCATCCGCCTAGGAGGGAAGTGTGCTTTTCCATTTCCAATTTTCCTTTGAGAAGCTTCAGTTTTTGTAAATGTTTGCAAAGAAATGTAAAGAAAAAAATTCAGTATCCCCATGGAAGAGGTAAAACAGATCATCTTATTCTGATTTAAATTCCAGATAAAATAAAGGTCGAATTGAACACCTCTGGAATTTATATAGTTGATGTTTTAAACTCCTTTCCTTTGAGACTGTATTAAAAACAGTAGCACTTTTGTTGAAAACAAAATCACAAGGTTGAAAATATTTAGTAAAAAAAATGTTTATCTTGATTTTAGGAGATTTTTTTTTCTCATCAATCACAGCTGTGCCACTTGCAAGATGTGCTTCTCGGTACAGCACCCTGCAAATTTATGACACACTCTATAGTTTGAGTTTCTTCTCACATAACGAGTGCTCAATTTTTCACTTGGATCATAAAAAAAGAGAACTTGAAAGATGAACTCCATTATGCAATTCAGATTCCACACCATTTACCATCCACAGAAACTATGAATGGGTCAGTCACGTCCTGTGATTATTAATGACCCTCATGTGATCATTTGATAACAATCATGCTCTCCTGGGCAATTATTTTGGAGGCCTTTGGGGGAACTTTTCCTTTTTGGTTCCTTTGGACTCTTTCTACAGTGCATTAAATTAGTTAATTTATGTCTGCTCGTTCAGCAATAAGTTGCATATAACCCATTTTTGTGTGCTTATCTGGCTTGGAATGATCCATTATTGACTTGGTTTAGAGTAGATGTAATGTACTAATCTTAGTCATCAAAAATATGCGCTACTTAGGGGAAATTTTCTATTCACTTTATTTCCCAAATGTAAAACCACTTTTAAAAGTCCTTATCTACAAACAACAGAGAGTAGTTTCATTCCCTAAAAATTCATCATAAGCCACTGCAGAATTTGATATATCCTTACATGTCTAACTTATCTGCTGGAAGTATACTTCAGCATCAATCCCTTAGATGATTAAGTGAAACTCTCTCAACCATTTACTTGCATAGTTTGAAAGTCTATAACAAACCTGATGGTTCTATTTTGTGAAGAAAAATATGACTAAAGTTGCTAGGCTGACACAAAACAAAAATATTCCAATTTTGGCATATATAAGAGACATGTGGATTTGGAATGGCTATGCACTATTGTGAGCTTGATACAATTTCATCTTTGGTCCTCGGTTATCTGTCCTCCCCTTTCATATAATCCCTATCTTTTGCAGGCCAATCTGTTGCTCTATGCCATGTACATTCTTTAGACAACCACAAAACTTTTTGGAATAGGGCATTGTTCCACATCACTCTCCTGCATTGTTCTGTTATAAGCAAAAGTACTCCAGAGAATGAAAAGACAAACTTTCATCATTTGAAAAAACTGTCAGATCATCTACAAAATCATCTTAACTCTTGAAGGGATGTAAGACAAGACATTTTTGTTCTAGAAAAGTAGAGATTTACTGAAGACTTTCAGTTTCGCATGTTTTTGGCAGAGTTCTTACAGGCAGTCACAATGGATGTATTTTTGCACAGTCTGATTTTCTCTCTCTAGAAGTGTTGTTTGCGTCTGGGATGTGGCAGGATCTAAGATCATCACTGAAACAAGTGAAGCCTTTCCCTTTGTCCTTGAACCATTGTATCCCCAGGAGGCACCATGGATTCCTATTACTTTTTACATAGGGTCTTCTGTAGCCCTAGTTAGCCTAAAATCCCTGAAATCCACTAAATAGACCAGGATGGCCTCCATCTCACAGAGATCCACCTGGCTCTGCCTCCTTAGCCCTGGGATTAAAGGCATGTTCCACCATGGCCCATGTTCCATTTATCTAAGTTTTAGTATTTCTGAATGAAGTCAACACTAGGAGGGAGACCTCCAACAGTGAAGTATTGAACATTTAAGTCTTTTAGCTTTTACAACATGCCAGCCTTTATTTCAGAAAAAATATTCAAATGTAACCAGAGGGAGATGGCCACATTGGAGGCGACTAGCACATAGCTTTGATAATGTGTTAGTCCTTTCTGAAGAAACAGAATCAATAAAGTGTGTGTGTGTGTGTGTGTGTGTGTGTGTGTGTGAGAGAGAGAGAGAGAGAGAGAGAGAGAGAGAGAGAGAGAGGTGTTTCTTTTAAATTTTAAGGACTTACACACATGCCTGTAGGGTATGACAAATTCAAATCTGCAGGGTAGGCCAGTGGGTTGGATCCTCAGGGATGAGTTGATGCTGTAGTCTGGAATCCGAAGGAGGTCTGAAGCAGAATTCTGTATATTCTCAGAAGACCTCAACAGAGCTGCAGCACTTTCTCTTAAGGCTTTTCTGTGATCAATGGGCAACCTACTTTACTCAGTCTACTCATTTAAATAGTAAGCACATCTAACCAACACCTTAGCAGTAACATGGGATCTGACCAAACAACTGGATACAATGATCTAGAGAAGTTGACACATAAAACTAAGCACCACAGTGGAATGTATATTATAGTTGTAGAAACTCATTGTAACGCTATCTATGGGATGGGGCTTGTATTCTCACTATAACTTACCCACTCTTAGGTGACTGGTGAGGTTAAAAATGTCAGCTGCTTTTCACGCAGTCATGTTAAAGTGAAAGTGGGCAATCCCTATGATCTCTTAGACTCATACCAGCTACTTGATACATGCCAATGGCTCAGAGGTGTATGTGCATTGAATGAATGTTCACTATCTGGGAAGCATGGCATGACCTCATGATACTGGCATTTTGAATCCAGTATCACAGAAGACAATATTTCTGTCTTATTATTTTAATATAGAGGATTCACATTTTGGAAGTCTTTTGACTCCTTTCTCCCAGTAAAATGTTTGGAAATATAATGAAGGGGAACAATGGAATAGGTGGGTTCTTCACTTCTGTTCCTCTTCTCCCAACATTTTCAAGCAACACACTAAATGTTATTGAGACTTTGCCTTTCTATAGTTCACAAATTGGCTTATTGTCAGAAGCAAAACATACCAGAAACTGAAAGTTTCTATCTCAGTTTGAAATAGTTATTGCAAAACTATGAACTGTGTTTCATTGTTTCAGTCTTTGTTTGTGGCCTTACTGGCCCTAATTTATTATTCTACCCGGCACCAAGCCCAATTATGTGCCTTCTCAAGCCACAACATATTGTGGTAGTGAACGAGCCTCTCACTTGAAAAGTGAGGCCATAAACTTAATAGCCTCTTAGGTCTCCTTCCTGTGACTTATAGGAAGGCACAGTTCCAAGGAAACTTGACAAGAAGAGAAATGGCAAGCAGAATAGAGGTGGGGAAATCACAAGATGGACTTCCTGCAGAGTGATGGATGTTGACGCTGATTATAAGGAGTTGAAATGAATTTAATACACACATCCTTCTTTAAAAGAATGGGAGAGTATCTTAGAAGATTTTCAGGTGGGCTAGTTAACAAGTTTTATACAAGGTTTCAGCAGACAGTAGAGCCAAAGGTGAATTTGAGAAAATTTCATTTACATAAAACTCTGAGAATGCTGCTTAAATAATGAATTTATTTACATGATTATTTTACAATTGTGACAGTGTTCCATTTTCCCAGCCAAGATCAATGTCAGATTTTAAAACACAGTAGAGCTTGCTTTTGAGAAAACACTATTACCAGTGATAGAAAAATAAGCACATGAAAAGAGTGATCTGTAATCAGAATAAGTAAAACAACATTACCTGGAGTTAACAGTTGCTAAGTGATTCTTTCCTCTGTCAGGCACTGATCTGAGCGTTTTATGATAGACAATTATTTAATTCTCCAATATCCCCATTGTGGCCTTTGCAGCTGAGGAAACAGAAACATGGGAAGTTTGGTAGTCTAAGACAGGGTGGGCATACAGGCAGTGTTACACTCCCATACTCGGGTCCCCATGGAACTAGCAGTAACAAGTTTACTCAGAAAAGTCTGGTGGAAACTGTCCCTGAAGGAGCAGGGGGCACAATGATGCAGCAAGAAGGCCCAAAACATTGTGTAATAAGTAGCAAAGCTATCCAGGAAAAGGGAACAAAGAGGGCTGGGGACAGACTTCTGAGCTGCACTGAGTTGTTCTGGTGAGTTGGAGGGGGAACTAGAGGCAAACATGTCGGTCAGTTGGAGGAGTTCAGGGTGAGCCCAGGTTTGCACTTAAATCCAGCAAGACTAATGGAACCCATTGGAAGGAAGCTCCTGAGTCTGGTGAGTGGAAACAGCTTTGGAGAAATGAACGATCATTGTAATGTGGTGCCATAGACAAGAAGCTGATTTGAGAAAAAGATTGGGCTATGCCATCACCTGTTCTGAATCCTCTCTGATCTGATAACATGGGTTACGGTTACCTGGAATTTCTTGCAGGCCTTTAAGACAGCTTTGCTCACACTCAGTGCCAAGGAGTTCTGAAGTGCTTTGGAAACTCTCAGGGGTATAGCAGGATATTTTAAATTTTTAAGGAAAAGAAGGCAATGTTTAATGTCTGTTAGACACATGCAGATTATTACTTTAAGGACAAGGACAGTTTTAACACTGAATTGTACTACTTTCCCCTTAGGAACTCTGTATCTTTAATAAGCTGAGTTTTCTGAGGCTGTGATTATAAAAACAAGGGGGATACAGGATTCCATATGAAAGAAGAAATAAGGCGTCCATGTCTGATTTTTAAGATTTAAGATTCTGTGTAGTGCCCAAAGCTGTCCATATAGTCAACCCATGAGTAAACAATTGGGGCTGTTTAGGGGCAAACTAAAAGACAATTGTTCCATTGTGTGTGAGTGTGTGCCTGTGTGTGTGTGTGTGTGTGTGTGTTGTGTATGAATATGTGCATCTACCTAAATGGAAGATTATTTAGACATGTAAAGTCTAATCTGGATGTGCTAACAAAAATGCCATCATTGAGTGGTTCATAATACAAACATATATCTCCAAGTACTGACATGTGGGAAGCATCAAAACAAGTGCCAACAGGTTCTACCTTCCAATTTATTGATATTATTTTGGGCTGTGTTTTCACACTGTAGAAGCAGAATAAGCTTCTTTGAATGTAATTTGCAAAGGCATTAACATTCAGGACAGCTTCGCTGTCATGATCTAATCTCTTCTCATTTGCCAATACTATCCTTTTGGAGAAGATGCTCTGTCTGCATTAGAGGGATGCAAGCATTCAGAGCAGCAGGATCCATTAACTAGGGGAATTCACATACTGGCTGCATTTGGTACCTTTGACCACTTGAGCAATGAGTTTCAGTGTTCTAAATCTGCAGTTTTTCAAAACCTGGTGTGTATAAAAGTGAAAAAAAATGGCCAAGTATAGTAGGGTGTGCCTACAACCTCAGCAGTTAGAGAGAGGCAGAGGCAGGAAGATGAGCATTCAAGTTTGGCTTGAACAGTGTGGTGAGTTCCAGGCCAATCTGCATTATATACTGGGACTGTGTAACAGAGCAAATGAGAAAGAGAGGAGAGAGGTAGAGGGGATGTGTGGAGGGAATGGGGGACCTGCAAGCACTTTAACTGTATAGTACATTTTTCACTATTTGAAAATGGAGGTTTAAAGGGCCAGGGGTAACTCAGTGATAGAACTCTTGCCTAGTATGTGAAATACCTGGTAGTTTTAGGCTGGAGAGATATCTCAGCAGTTAAGAGAATTTGTTTTTCTTTCAAATGAGTTGGGTTCCCAGCCCTATGTTGGGTGGCTCACAACTGCCTGTAACTGCAGCCCCAGAGGATCTGATGCCCTCTTCTGGCCTCCATGGACACCTACACACATGCAGCATACACCATATGTAGGCAAACATACAAATTAAAATGAAAAAGAGACATTTTATGAACATAGAGACATTTAATCCAACTTCAAAATCTTTTGCCCGTTCCTTACCCAGTTTTCCCTTTGGGTAAAAACACTTCCCAACACACACACAAAGTTATACACACACCAGAAAACTGTCACTCTTTCATCTTCTCTACTCTTCCACAGTGACCTGATCACTGAGGTTTGTTGCTTCTGCCTTCACCTTTCATTTCAAACCCACCCAATTCTCTCTGGTTCCACAGCTATGCCCTGGCATAGATCTATACTTTGAGGACTACACAGACCTCTGACAAGTCTTCCTGCCTGCATTCTTCACCTGTCCTAGTTTGAAGAAAACCAGCCTTGATGATCTGAAAACAAACAGAGCCAAGATAGTTCCTTACTTAAAACATTCCCTACCTATGCATTGGGGACACAGGCCTTTAATCCCAGCAGAGGCAGATAGATCTCTATAAGATTAAGGCCATCATGGTCTCCATAGTGAGTTCCAGGTCAGTTGTGGCTCTAGAGAGACCCTGACAACAAACAAACAAACAAACAAACAAACAACACCCCCTTCATTACCTTTTTACTTCTTTCAGGAATCTGGGAACTTGGTCATATGGACTTGCAACAATGGTGAGAGCAAGCACAAGACCCATGCAAAGTCAGTCAGACAAATACCCAGCATAGAACTGGGGAAATGGGCAGCAGGCCCCAACCTTAGCTGAGGAACTATTGGCAGCTGATTACTGATGGGTGATGGGAGAGTTGATTTTTTTAAGAAAGAGACCCTAGAGAGGCTAACCAGGTTCCAGTGGATAAACTTGTACTGATAGACATCTGGGTACAAATGGTTGACTGGACAGCCTTAACACGTATGAGAGAATGCATGAAATCTGATGTAGGAGTGTATTAGTCACTTTTATGTTGCTATGATAAACCACTATGACCAAGGGAACTTATAAAAGAAGAGTTTATTTGAGCTTATGATTGACGGTTCCAGGGAATTGGAGTCCGTTGCGGTGGTGGCTGGGGCTGGAGCAGCAAGCTGAGGGTCACATCTCCCAATGAGCACAGGAAGTCAAGAGAGAGAGAATGGAAACCTCAAGGCTTGTTAAACTCACTAAGCCCACCCCCAATGATGTACTTCCTCCAGCACATGGCACACCTTCTCAGACCTCCAAGAACAGTGCCACCAACTGGAAACAAAATGTCTGAATACTTAAAGCCTATGGGGGACATTCTCATTCAAACCACCACAGGTGGTTTATGGGAGATATGAACATGGGAGGGAGTCTAAATATAGAGGTCTATTGTGTGAAACGCACTAAAACAATAAAAATATACAAAAAAAAAAATGTAAGCTACTGTAGTGAGAAATATGTCCTGTCTAGCTTGTCTTTCTACTTTCTGATTTCAGCTCTGCGTCATACATTCTGACTATAGCACACACTGACTTTACTCATATTTCCACTCCAGCCTTTCAAAGCTGAGCCTGAAACACTCCTTCCAGCCATCCCTATGGATAGGGCCTGACTCCATCCTTCAGGGGGCAGCTCAGCTGTGATTTCAGCAAAACCATTTCTGACTTCATTACCTTATGTAGAGTCTTTCTGTACAATCTTAGGCAGAAATACTCTCATGGCTTGAAATGGTCACAGATTTTATTTATAGATCTCCTCATTTCTCTATCATCTATCTATCTATCTATCTATCTATCTATCTATCTATCTATCTATCATCTATCTATCTATCTATCATCTATCTATCTATCATCTATCTATCTCCTCTTTCTTATTCCATGGCTCAGGTGGGCTTCAAACATGTGACTCTCCTCCTTCAGCCTCCCAAATGCTGAAATTACAAGTGTGCTGTTAAGCTGGGCTCTATTTGCACCTTCATTATCTAGCTGGTTGCACCAAGTAGCAAAGCTCAACTAGGACAGGGGGTGGATCTTTGTACTTACCAGTATCCAGCAGTTACTACTGTCTCCATTGGATTATTGGTAATAATCATGAATAAATAAATAGATGAACAGATTATTAGGCATATGGGTTAGGATCCGAGGTGATGCCCTCAATCTGTTCTCCGGTTCAGTACTCTGCATTTATATAGTATGGTCTTCTTGTCCTTGACTCCTAACTTTGAGAGTTCAAATAAATTTAGATCCCAATCCTTTTCCTTGGGCTGTTCTTTATATCCAGTCCTATAAGCATGGCTATTTTAGTAGTTGAATGATGTGAATATTTGTCACCCATGAGACTTCCCAAGAAACCATTACTTTTATGTAAAAATCCTATCCTAGCTTTTCTATTTATAGCAATCACAGCAATGGTGCTCATGAGAATGACACAGGAACAAGCATTCTTGGGATGTCTGCTACACGCAGTGAGGACAAACCTGCAAACAATGTTTCAGTTTTCATAAAATAAATCTTATTTCCATACTTCTTCTCTATTAAAAATATCATCAGTGTCCAGAATTTTAGAACGAAAAGGCTTTATTTGATTACTGAAAATTCGGACATATGTATAAAGATAACAAAAAGGGATTATAACAGGAAATTCATTTGCTTCTTATGTTTACAAAGTGTTTTCATTTTTCTTAATGTTAATAAAGTATGTATATATTATCATTTGTTTTATAAATGTATAAATATTCATTTCTTAAATGCTAGGGGCCAGGATTTGTAGTAAACACCAGAGAGAAAACAAAACAACCTGAGATCCTGTTGCCTGCTTCTGGGAATTTACACTTAATTGGGAAAAACAGAGATATATCTTCATGAATATACTATGATGTTGGAAATAAGATTTATGCCCATAGAACCCACAATAAATGCTACAAAATATAGAAGTTCAGTGCAGGTAAATGAGAGCTGCCTTTTCATTCTTTATTATGTTGTTTGTTTATTTGAAGAAAGGATTCTGCTTTGTTACCCAGAATGGCCTGAAGCTCACCCAGGCTGGCATCAACCATGTGCAAATCCTCCTGTCTCTGCCTTTCAAGTGCTGGGAGTACAGGTGTGTACCACTCCACACTTAGTTAATTCTTTAGCTAATGAAATTGCCATATAGAATATGGGATGCTAATTGTCCCTTGAAAAAAGTGGGTTTCTTTTTCAGTAGAATTATTTTTTAAATATTCTGTTTTTTAAAGGGTACAAGATACACAGCTATCCTAGAAAAGTATTGTCAATAAGCAAAGAAGCATGGGGCTGGAGAGATGGCTCAGCGGTTAAGAGCATTGACTGCTCTTGCCCCCTGGGTTCTATTTCCAGCACCCACATGGTGGCTAAGAGAGCTGCCTTGGGCCGGGTATGGTGGTATACACCTTTAATCCCAGCACTCAGGAGGCAGAGGCAGGTGGATCGCTCTGAGTTCAAGGCCCACCTGGGCTACATAGCGAGCTCCAGGCCAGCTGGGACTAAAGGGAAACCCTGTTCAAAAAAAAAAAAAAAAAAAAAAAAAAAAAAGCACAACATTCCACAGGTATTTGTTGGTGACTTAAGCTGAAAGGTGGTCCTAAAACTGACACCTACTTCAAATATCAAAAAGTAGATTATAAAAATGGGGTTCTGGTAGCCAGGCCCTCTTGCTTGACTTCTTTCTTCCATGCAAATAGTAAGTAAATGAATAAATAAATAAATGATGTGAGTAGTTAGATGCATCATTACCCTTCAGTAAAAGTTTCAGTAGGAAGACACTGACTCTTCCTTCTGACCACACTTGTCTCATGTTTCTCTGTGATGGCTAAAACCAAAGAAGAGAGTGTGCCTGAGCAGATAACTGTAGAATTTCAATGACATGGCTTCTTCCAAGCATGTACCTCAATAGTATTTATCCCAAAACATCTCAATCAGTTATCTCTCAGTGGGGACTTCCATTTATCCTCTTAGAAGATTGCTCTACCCAGCACTCAGGAGGCAGAGGCAAGCAGATCTCTGTGAGTTCAAGGCCAGCCTGGTCTATAGAGTAAGCTTCAGGCCAGCTGGGACTAAAGGGGGACTCTGTCTCAAAAAACAAACAAACAAACAAAAAACACAAAAAAATAAGATTGCTTTGACAGGGAAAATTATTTCAGGGTAAGGGAGAAATTCAGATGAAGCTGGCAACAGAGTCTAAGACTGCTCACTGTAACTTTACTTTAGTCCTGGCATAATTTTGTTTTCTATTTTGCTTCAAATATCTTTGATTGAATAGAAAGCCAAAGGCTTTATTTTTTTTTTATAAAGATCATTCAAAATTCAAAATAGACTCTCTGCAAAATGCAGAATAGTAAATAGCTTTGTGTTTATGCCTCTCAGTATTCAGTTGGAAGATTCAATTTGATCTAAAAAAATACAATTAAAATGTAAGTGCTTTGCACCCAGTTTAAGTCAATAGGCAGTAGACATTACAATGCATAAGGTACCATAAAAATCGCTGTGGAGGTTTTGAAATGTTTAATGTATGGTCTCTGCCATCACAGAGAGGAGGAGATATAATCACAGGAAATACAAAATACATAAGGCAGTATGTTAAGGGATTCAACAACTTAAATTTAAAGGTCCAAAGCCTCATTTTAATTGCAAATTTCATAATTGCATTCTCATGTTTTCCAATAAATGAGAGGCGCTTCTTTCTAAATTGTTGTCTTGGAGAGGCTAGTTGGCTTAAGTTCATATTGAAAGCCAGGGCCAAACACCTCTGGCAAACAGGATTATTCTTCTGGATCTGCATAGCCCCATATGTGTCTTCTGTATTGGGTACACTGAAAATGTGTGTCTCCAGTTAAAAAATAGAATACCTAATTATTATGGATGACTATATTTTGAAATAAAGAAAAGACTTCCTTTCCCATACTATGAAAAAAGCCTTAATGTTTGCTCAATGAACAATGAAAAAATTAATTTTTAAGGAATTATACATGGGCACTTAAAATTACCTTTGGATATTTTAAGTATTTGGGCAGGGTTTGTGGCCTACATGTATGATTTGAAGACAATTTTAGGGTAGTTGTAGAATGGAGAAAGCGTAGCTCAAAGATAATCTTTATTACTTGAGATATAATCAGCATAGGCTTCAGGATTTTTCTCTCATGATTAAAAGAGCCAAACCATGTAGGTTAGTTCAGCTTCCAGGTTATTGTAATAGATGAAATTTTCTAGCTATTATTTTAAATATCAGGAGACAAAATTATGCCAAAAAAAATATAAGCTTGAGCCAAAGATCAGTTCACTGTTGGGATTCAAATATGTTAAGAGTGCCTGACAAGTTAGAAATAAGGTGCTGTTCACTCATTTTCTTTGATTCATAGAGGGAAATGGTTGTATTTAATATAAAAGGAAAGAGAAGGTTAGATATGGGCATGTCTGACCTAGAAATGGGACACACAGTGGCCCCACCTGGATCTCTGCCTGCCTCTCTGGCTGTTGTTCCTTTGAGACTGACTTCTGGTCACTGGAGGCCAATGTCCTGATAATATACTGACATCCTATAATGTCTACATTGCCAAAATGAACATCTTATTCAAGATCAGCCATGCTGACTGTCCAAAAAAATCTGGAGTTGAAGGAATCCGCTAATAGTCAGGAAACCATCAATGGGAATAAATACAAAACAGTGAAACTACAGTCACAGCAATATAATCTATCGTATAAAGGAAAGCAGGAAAAGCTGGCTGGCAAACCAGACCTAGAGTGCACAACTACAGTCACATCACTGAGGCAAAAGGATGGTAAGTTCAAGGCTAGCCTAGCACACATAGAGAGTCTGCTTAAAAAAAAAATCAAATCTTAATAGTATTCTAAAGCTGATTAATGGAGGAAGAAGAGTAAACAGGTACCTCTGAAGCCTGAGATCCCAACCTGTATACACATGGTTGGTGGTGAAAAGGGGAAGCATTCAGGGGAGAAGGGTGGTTTTAAACTTACTGTGGAACAGACTACAGTACTCTATGGAGGAGAACAGTGAGTAGTGACAGTATTACTTGGAAGTCCAACAGATGTCAGAAGAATATACTGCTGAGAGATTGGCATGAATATCAGATGGAAGGCTTTAATATATAATTGTCTGTGAATTGCATCCATGAGACAGGGAGGGTAGTGAGCCGCTGAGCTTCTGGCAACTAGTACTGATTGAACTGATCCCTTTGCCAACCATGATTGGCTAGGCTTAGAGGATCTTGTAACCAAGTAAGAGCAAAGGGTTGGACTGGAGCTATGGCTCAGAGATGTAGTGGTGGGCTAACATTTTGAGACCCTGATTGGATTCCTAGTACTGAAAACCAAAAGAAAAGGAGGTTACTCTGCTGGATAGCTTTAGTGTCAATTTGACATACCTGGGTTGAGGGAGCCTCAATTGGGGAATTGGCTCCATTGGATTGGCCTGTGGCCACATCTGTGGAGTATTGTCTTGATGGTCGAGCAGTGTGGGAGGGCCCAGCCCACAATGAGTAGTGCCAACCTGGGCAGGTTGTTGTGTACTGTATAAGAAGGCAGGCTGGGCATGAGCCAGGGGAGCAAGCCAGTGAAGAGCATTCCTCCATGGCCTGTGCTTCAGCTACTGCCTCCAGGTTCCTGCCCTGAGTTCCTGCCTCAGGTTCCCTGAGTGATGAACTATGACCCAGGAGATGTGAGCTGAATAAACCCTTTCCTCCCCAAGTTGGTGTTGATCAGAGTGTTTTGTCACAGCAATGGAAGACAAACCAGAACAGTTACCTTTGTAAATAATAACCAAAGAATAAAGCACAACAATTAATAACCAAATAATAAAGCACTGTGTTTGGGAATAATTGTAACTTAACTTTCAGGCAGCTGTTGCAGCTTTGGCTAAGCCAGTTGCCTTCTCGAAGCCTCATCTGCTCATTTGTAGGCAACTGGACAAGATGATTCATGTGTTGTTTCTCTGTCTAAAATTTTTATTTCTATGAAGTTACAAATATCTTACATTTGTTCTGTTCCTTAAAAAAATCATAAAAGTATTTTGTGGCAGCTAATTAATTTATTTTGTTTTTCCTTTATGCTTGGGATTGATTGTCTATATCTAGTTTATTACAAATCAGCATTTGTTACAATTTTTCTTTATAAGCTCAAGTGCAAAGGGCCAATTTTCCTAACAGATTTCAGAAGAGTCTATTTTTTTTTTTACTATGGATGTGAAAAAAAAGAAGTGTGCTGAAATGAATCTTTCCTCTATGAGGTATGGGCCCTGAGAGCTATTATAAACATCCTTCTGGTACCTGTCAGTGCCTCAGCACTGGAAAGAAGTAATTTAGCTGTTGTTGAAAATCTGATTTGTGTTTGCTGAAGTATTCCAGGAGCCCCTTTATGGAAACCTACCTGAAGCTCTTACGAGCAGTGGAAATGCTCCAACAGAGGCCTGAAAAATGAAGGGCTGCCAAGAGCAGTGGAAGAAAGAGGATAATAAATACACTTACATCTTTGAGATCCTACAGGACATTATGCCCTTCATAAATCCTAGCTTGCCAGAGGAGTCAAAAGAAAACAAAAGTGGAGACACTAGGGCACAGGGAAAAAAGGCCTCTGCTGGAAAAGCAAAATGAATCCGAAGTATTGTAAAAGACCATCTCCTCTGGAATAAGTTGGATGACTTAGGACCTGCCTTGAAGAAAGAAAGTGTGTTTGGGACCATCTCTTTTGTTCCCCAAATATTACAAGACTTCCTTCCCAGAATATAGTAATTTGTTGTTGTTAAGGCACCATCCCAGAGTTCTTCAATGTTTTGTAATTATTCTCTTTTTTTGGAGTCACCATGACCATATATTCTATTGTGATACAAATATCCAATTTTGTTTTAAAATTTAAGAGCATTAGGTTAGTGAAGGGAAGGAGAGATAAAGTAAAAGGAGATAAGGAAAGCTGAGAATGCCCAAAAGGTATCAGAGAATCTGCCAAAAACACTTATAAAAGGGACTTTATTACTTACTATCAAAGAGATTATATTGAATCCTGAGAATTGTGTAGAGTAAATGGTTATTAATTGCTGTGCTTTATTTTTTGGTTATAACAAAGGTAACCTCCTTTTCTTTTGGTTTTCAGTACTAAGAATCCAATCAGGATCTCAAAATGTTAGCCCACCACTACATCCCTGAGCCATAGCCCCAGTCCAACCCTTTGCTCTTACTTAGTTGCAAGATCCTCTAAGCCTAGCCAATCATGGTTGGCAAAGGGATCAGTTCAATCAACACTAGTTGCTGGAAGCTCAGCAATCCCCATCTGACACTGAAAGTTTGGAAGATTCTTGGAGAGACATGAGTAAGACAGGCAAAACAATTATGCTCTTATGTCTTTTTACTAAGATCTCAAGTTTTATACTGGAAGTACAATTTCTCAGGACTTACTATTTATTTATTTCTGGTTATACTTTCCTTTTGGAAGTTTAAGGCCACACAGTCCAGATTAACCAAGGTTTTTGTTTTCTCAAGGTGAGTTGAGGATCTGGTCCTCAAGGGTCACTCAGGTGTTTTTTTTTTTTTTGGGGGGGGGGGAAGCCCCTGGCTCCTTTTGGCTTTTCAATCACCAGTTCCATCCACTCGAGGTCAAAGTCAGATCTTGCTAGACAAGGCTTCCTTTTTTTTTTTTTGTTGGTCTTTTTGAGACAGGGTATCCCTGTAGCTCCAGCTGTCCTGAACTCACTCTGTAGACCAGGCTGGCCTTGAACTCACAAAGATCCACCTGCCTCTGCTTCCCAAATGCTAGGATTAAAGGCGTGCACCACTATACTTGGCCAGGCTTCCCTTTTGAAGCATGAGAAGAATTTCCTCTTTATAGACTGGACACTGGCTGAAGTACCATTAGTGGATCTCCAAGACCTCCCTGCACAGGAAGACTGGTGACTAACATTTGCAGGACATTTCAAGAGATGCCCCCATGCATAGTCCCCTGGGACTTAGTTGACCTCTGAGGGCAAGGAACAAAGTTATCCCTTAAGACTTTGGGCCAAATTGGTATGGACATTAAGTATGGTCATTAAGCATCTAGAAAGGCTAAGTTACACCAGCCTGGTACTTTTAACTGCTGTATAATATTTTAGAAAATGCTTGGACAAAAGCTCAAGCAGCCTTGTGTAAGAAATACTAAGAAGCACTCCCATAAAATAAATACTGTGGTTAGAAATAATGTCATGACAAACTAGTTTTTTCGCATTCTTTTGATATTATATTACTCCAAAATATACATACATATCCACCATCCATGTACCAAAACTTCTTAACTCTGAAAATAAATGGTAGCTTAGTTCTAGAATCTGTTAAGGGATTCACAATATAAGAGCACAGTTGTTTTCAGATCACATTAAAGTTGCTCAGTTTGCCTTACAACTAGGTAATTGGTGCTGGCATCCACAGACGAGGGATACCATTCAATGTTTGTTTTTCTGGGACTGAGTTACTTCACTTAACATGATATCTTCTAGTTCCATCCATTTACCTGCAAAGTTCATGATGTCATCTTTCTTTACCACTGCATAGAACTTCATTGTGTAGATGTACCACATTTTCTCTATCCACTA
Source organism: Rhizomys pruinosus (assembly GCA_009823505.1). Lineage (NCBI taxonomy): Eukaryota > Metazoa > Chordata > Mammalia > Rodentia > Spalacidae > Rhizomys > Rhizomys pruinosus. The sequence continues at coordinate 2,047,398 of VZQC01003434.1, read as the reverse complement.
GTCAGTTGAGGGGCACTTGGGTTGGTTCCAGATCTTTGCTATTATGAAGAGAGCTGCAATAAACATGGTCGTGCATGAATATTTTATTTTTTATGTGTATAAATGTATTGCCTGCATGTGTTTAAGTGCATTCGTATCATGCAATGCCCACAAAGGTCAGAAGAGGGCCTCACATTCCCTTGGAATTAGAGTTACAGATGGTTGTTAGCTGCCACATGGGCACGCTGGGAATTGAACCTGGGTTTTCTACAAGGGCAGCCAGTACTGTTAACCTCTGAGCCATCTTTCCAGCCAGGGTGACCTGATATCTCATTGTAGCTTTTTATTTGAATTTCTTTCATGATTACTAATATTGAGGAGTCTTCCTATATGTATTGGTGGTTTGCATGTCCTTCCCTACACTGAAAATGTCTACTTAGGTTTATTTCCCTTATTTTATTTTATTTTATTTTTTGGTCTCCCTGTAGTCCCAGCTGTCCTGGAACTCACTATGTAGACCAGGCTGGCCTTGAACTCTCAAAGATCTGCCTGCCTCTGCCTCCAAAGTGCTAGGATTAAAGGCGTGCACCACCATGCCTGGCTATTTCCCATTATTACTCAGGTTATTTCTTTTTTCCTATTGAACTTTTAGAGTTCCTTACATATTCTGAATATCAGCTCCTTGCTAAATGCATAGTTTGCAAATGTTTTATTTGATCTTGAGGGCTGTCTCTTCATATTGTTCACTGTTTCTTTTGCTATGCAGAAGCTTTTAAGTTTATTTGTGATTTTTTTCTGTGTTTTGAGGTTCTTCTCCAAAAAATGATTGCCAGTGCCAATGTCCCAAAGCATTTCTATTGTGTTCTTCAGTTATTTGTCTTTAATTCACTTTGAGTTGGTTTGCATAATTGGTGAAAGGAGTTTAATTTCATTCCATTTTCTCGGCCCTGCTTTTCTGAAAGACTGACCTTTGTTCAATGCATTTTCTTAGCATCTCTGTCAAAACTAAAAAGGCTATACATGCACAGGCTGACTTCTATACTTTCTATTCTGCTCCATATACAGCTTGTCCCAGCATAAGAAATAGCCACAATACCAGTTAATCCTTAAAATTAATACTGAGATAGCTGTTGTTTAGTGCATTGTACATATGGGGTTCCTGATGGCTAGGAAATTAAGTCACTTGACCAAACTCAGACCCAGCTAGTGGCAGTACACTCACTTAACACTTTGAGTTTAAAGACTGAAATACTTAAATTTTTGCCCAAAGAAGTGAGAATAAAGGCAGGTACAATTACAGCCACAAGGCTGCCAGAGCCTTCTTTCATGCCACCCCTTCTGGGACCAACTGTCTCATGCTATTGGAAAATGTCATATCAGGATTGCCCTTTCTAGTTATGGTGCTTGAGTGAGGCCTTCCTCTTCTTCCAGCTTCTTTACAGTTAATCTCTGAACTTAGACCTGAGTGAATGCTATTGCTCACACATTCTGTGATTGAGATATGACTTCATGTCAGGATACTGTCCTGAGATAATGGTTAGAGATGCTGCCCCTTCTCTCTTCTCTCAGGCTATTGAAATGGTTCAAAGCAAGTTTAGACGTTCTTGGAAATACCTGTGTCTTGTATCCTCACAACATGTCCTCATTTTCTACGCAATTATTCACCCAACACTACAGCCACCAGGAGGGTGGCTCAATGGCACTGTCTCTCTTGTTGTTGCTGTTGCTGCCTGGGAAGTGGGCTTTTGGATAAAGCTGACACTTTGTTTATCACAGTGTTTTCCTTTGCTGGAGGATTCAGGGTGGCTGTCTCCTAATCAATCAACCTGTCATAGGAGAGAGATACTGAGTAATTCCAATAAACTCACCATTAAGTTAAGAGGAAAACATGAAAAGATCTTGTCTTGACCTCAAGGACTTCATAATATTCTGTGGACAGACAGGAGGGTCCATTGTCTAACCATCTATGACTATTTGTTGTCTTTGAACTAGTTCTTAATCTAAAAGAGTAATTAAACCAAGTCACCACCAGGAAATGGTATCTTATTTTTGTTTGTATTAGTAATATAGTAATGTAGAATGCTTTTGGACTGAAGAAAATCTAGCAGTTTACTAATTCTGGATTTTTTGTCTGGCTTTCCAAATTTCTTAACAGACAAAATGAAGAAAAGTTTGAAAGGCCTATCCCTGAAACCATAACTTAAATCATAAATACTTGAGTCGTGCCTTGAGCCAACCAGAAAGCAGTTGTATGCTCTTAAGAAGGTCTCTTAAGCTCCCTGCATCTTAGTTTCTTCTTAAAAATTCTTTTCTAAATCAGACAGCAGCTGCACAGGAAGTAAGGTCAACAGTCAACAAATGGGACCTCATAAAACTCAAAAGCTTCTGTGCAGTGAAAGAAGCACTCAAGGAGGTGAAGAGAAAACCCACAGAGTGGGAAGAAATCTTTACCAGTGATACATCTGACAAGCATTAACGTCAAGAATATATAAATTACTCAAAAAACAAAGAAGTAAGAAGACAAATGACCTACTCGAAAGATGGAGTAAAGAGCTGAACAGAGTCTTCACCAGTGAGGAATTAAAGATGGCTGAGAAACATCTTAAAAAGTGCTCAACATCATTAATAATTAAGGAAATGCAAATTAAAACCACTCTCAGATATCATCTCACTCTAGTACTGCTAGATAAGATCAAGAGGGGTTGTGGGGAAAGGGGAACACTCATCCACTGCTGGTAGGAATGTAAACTTGTATAACCACTATGGAAGGCAGTGTGGAGAACCCTTAAAAGACTTGGAATGAGCCTACCACTTGACCCAGTCATACCAATCTTGGGTATATACCCACAAGATTCATCCTACCGCAAAGATATATGCACATCCATGTTTATTGCAGCTCTCTTCACAATAGCAAAGAGCTGGAACAACCCAATTGTCCCTCAACAGATGAGTGGATGACAAAAAATGTGGTACATCTACACAGTGGAGTACTATTCAGCAGTAAAGAAAGATGGCATTATGAACTTTGTAGGTAAATGGATGGAGCTCAAAGCCATTATGCTGAGTGAAGTAACACAGTCCCAGAAACACAAATGGAGAATGGTTTCCCTCATTTGTGGATGCTAACACCAAATCCCCCAGATGAAAGGCAAGCTGAACATATTATGGTTATATTTCTGTTTATCTGAAAGCAACTATGTTGTCATAATATGAATCTCTCAATGGGCTCTAGAATCCACCCACCAATTATTTTCAGACTCTGTAATTACTGTATTTGGGTGAAGAGTATGTATCCATATTTTAGAGTATTATAAAAATAATGGAGGAAAATGTGAATTCCTAAACATAAAAAAAAAGACTGAGAGAAAGATGCAGGACAGTTATGGCAGAATGCATGATCTAGGATGGGGTGGGGTGGGGTGGGGGGAAGGGAAAGGGGAATATGCCTGAACTGAATTGAAAAATGGTGTCTGAAATACACAAAACAGCAATTAAAAAAAAAAATTTTTTTTTTATTTTTTTTGCCTTTTTTTTTTTTTTTTTTTTTTTTTTGTCTTTTTCGAGACAGGGTTCTCCCTATAGCCAAACTAGCGTCCTGGAACTCACTCTTAGACCAGGCTGCCTTGACTCACAAAGATCCCGCCTCTGCCTCCCAAGTGCTAGGATTAAAGGCGTGAGCCACCACGCCCGGCTTTTTTTTTTTTTTTTTTTGTCTTTTTTATCCCATGCTTTTAATCCTAGCACTTAGGAGACAGAGGCATAGGATCTCTGTGAGTTCAAGGCCAGCCTGGTCTACAGAGTGAGTTCCAGGACAGCCAGAGACTCTGGCTCAAAAAGACCAAAAAAGTTCTTTTCCATAAAATGAATGGATTATAATGTGTAAGGAATTATATGCCTATTATATTTCTTTCAATTGTAAATAGCAGCTTCTGGGACCAGAGTTTTAGAAAGATTCTTATTTTTCATTATGACTATGTAGATATATGAACTTGGCTGCTAAGTGCTCCATCCTTCCTTCCATATTTATTGTTGTTTTAGGTCTCTGCAAGAGGAATCAGCACATTGGGCTTGACCCAGGGAAGTGCGTCTCTCTGATCAAGGCATATCTGGTCCCACCAGAGGCTGGTCAAATAATCCTTAAGTTGATGGGCATCAGACCACACAAGGGTTCAGAGGTAGTTAACAACCATCTTTAATAAAAGGAGATTCAGAACTAGAGTTTTGCTCCCCACACCAATGGTAATGTGAAATATTGCTTTAGGCAGATAACTCACTGCCAATGTTTCATTTTCGATCTTGGATGAAAAGGACAGTCATGTTTGTTCTAATTATTTCATCAAACTTCTGTGAGTATTATCCCTGGATCCTTTACACTGTACCTAAATGGAAGTATTTTCATCAATCTTAGGATTTGGGATGCTAGACCTTTTTTTGTTTGTTTGTTTGTTTGTTTTGAAATTTTAGGTCGCCCATTGACCTAGCTGCACAGCTTTATTTTCTAGTGTTGGAGCTGGAACCTGGGGCTTTGTTCTCACTGAACACATTTTCTATCACTGAGACACATTGCTACCCCTTGTTTTTTTGAGAGAGGATTTCGGCCGGGTGTGGTGGCGCATGCCTTTAATCCTAGCACTTGGGAGGCAGAGGCAGGCGTATCTTTGTGAGTTCAAAGGCCAGCTGGTCTACAGAGTTAGTTCCAGGACAGCTGGGACTACAGGGAGAACCCTGTCTTGAAAGACCAATAAAAAAAAAAAAAAAAAAAAAAAAAAAGAGAGAGAGAGAAACATGTGTAGTCTAGGCTAGTTTGGAACGGTTGTATAGCCAGGCTGTCCTTGAATTCATCCTGGTTTGACCTCTCAAGTGCTGTGGTTGCAGATGTATACCACCATGAATGGCTTTGCACACAGTGAATCATTAAGGGTAAACTGTTAGACAAAACTTAGCCTCCCTGCTAGGAGGAAGCACTATGACAAGCTTGATGCCTTAGAAGGCTGTTGAGTGACAAGTTACAAAGATGATATAGATGTCATGCCTGTCAGTTCAAAAGTCATCATCTATGCACCAACTCTTTTGTGTTCCCAATTCTCTATCTTGTTTCTTTGGGAATCTGTATGAGGCTGTCCAATGGTCTCACAGGTCCAACTAGGTTTCTGGTCTTTTCTCACAGCCATTCTACATCATCCCCCACCCCCCCTACCCCCATTGAAGAGCTACACAGCTACACACCTGGTACTGATACACCTTTTCCTATTATCAGATCCTTTCTTAGACCTCCACTTCCATCACCTCTGTCTTCCTGCTCAGCCCATGGGACTGCTGGGTACCCAACTTTGGTGGAGCTGCAGTCATATATTGAAGTCCTGTGCTGCCTTCCATTCTACTTCAGCCACCTTGGTTATTTCTCCCTGTGGGAACACTTTGCTCAGGCCAAAAATTTTAAATGAATGTAAGATTTCCTCCCTGCATAGAGTGATTACTTCCCCTTCTCCACATTTAAGCTATGTTTATAAAGCCTTGTTATCTTGTAATATCAATCACATCTCACCAGCTCCAAGAAGTCTTCCTTTACACCTCGATGATGCCCAGATGGCTACTTTTTCTCTTTTGTTCTTGGCAATCTCTTTCTGACTCTTCAGTGCTACCCTGATGGACACTGAAGGAGGGTCTCTAGTCTTGCTATAGATTTTATAAATCCCACCACTTACATGAGACTTTTTTTTTAGTCATTTCTCTAGATGTCCAAACTATAAATACTTATTATTTGGATAAAATATCGGGACAGTGCAAAAGTGTAGCAGAATTGTTTCAGCTGCTGATTTGTATTTGACCTAGAACTGAAGAACTGATAGACCACATATAATCAGAACTATTTTCATATTGTTGACAATAGAATTTTCCCACCGACTTCAAAATATTCTTGAAAATGCAAAGTGAAAAGAATGGGAAACAAAGCAAAAGCAAAACCAGTTAGGGGCGATGGCCATGCCTCTGCCTGGGGAACCAGCACTGGTATTGGATTTCTCATCTGATTCTTTCTACTGTCATGTCTGAGGATGTGTAAGGTTGTTGACACATTTCTTGCCTTTAATACAAGGGATTCTCTGACCAGTTTGACTAATAGAAGTACCACAGAAGTGATGCTGTGTCACTTTGGGAGCCGGTAATCTTCAATATTCACGTATTCAGGGTCCTAGGTAAGGACCTTAACAGAGTTCCATGTTGACTTCTAGCACAAACTTCCTGCCCTATGGATGAGCCATTGGGAAATGGAAAGTCCATCATTGTGAAAACCATTCCTGCTGAAGCTTTGAAGAACAGGCATGAGCTGTCCAAAAAAAAAAACCTTGCCTACATTACTTTTTTTAGAGCAAAATTATAGTTTAAGCCAGCAAATATTGGAGGATTTGTTAAATAGAGGCAGCCAAATTATAGGTGAAATTTTGGTTAAAATTGGACTTGTTTTTATGTCATATACACATATACACACAAATACACATATGCAACTAAAATGTAGTTGTTTTGATATCTAAGTTTTACCCAAATACAACTATAAACAAGATAAAATTTATCAGTTCTGCTTTATAATGAAATGATTCCATGCTGTCATTGCTTTGTTTCTCATTGGAAGGAAAACACGAACACCATTAAATGACTAGACCTTTCCCTTGTCTTTGTGGCCAGTCATAACATAGTAGCTGTAAACAGTGGACTCCGAGGAGCTCAAGTCTTTGGATAGAGAAGATTTCAGGATACTAGCAATAATTTTTTACTCTTTTGAGTAAAAAAATTTCTTAGCAAGAAATGTAAGGTTTTGGTGGAGTCCTAACAATCATTATCAAATGCTTAAAAGAGTATTGACTATCTGTCCTAGTGACTTTGTATTGCTGTGATAAAACACTGGCCATAAGCAATTCTGGGGAAGACAAGTTTATTTCACCCTAAAACTGTAAAGCTTGTAGTCCATCATAAAGAGAAACCAAGGCAGAAACTGAAGGCAGGAATATGGAGGCAGGAAGTGGCTCAAAGACCACAGAGGGGTGCTGCTTACTGGCTTGTTCCCACGACCAGTCTCAGCACTGTTTACACAGCCCAAGGCCACCTGCTCAGGGGTAGTGGTATGACCCACTGTGGGATGGGCCCTCCTACATGTCTCAACAATCAGGGAAATGCCCCAGAGACATGGCCACACACCAGTCAGATGGAGGAAAAGCCTCAATTGAAGTTCCCTTTCCCAGCTGTGTCAAGTTGACAACTGAAGTTATCCAGCACACCATCATCAGGCATGCTAAGCTTGAGAAAAGCTGTGGCACCAGTAGATGCTGTCCTAGTCTCAGGGAGCTTCCATTTGGATAAGAGAGACAGACGGATAAAAATCACTATCTACCAAATAACAATATAACAACGGGCTTCTTTGCCAAGAGCCCGTGTACAGTGTACCAGAGGTTTTACTAACAGAATAAATCTAAACTTAAAAAGTAGCCAGGTGAGGATTGGAGAGATTTCTCAGTGGTTAAAAGCACAGAGTGCTCTTGCAGAGGACCAAGGTTCGATTCCCAGCACCCACATGGTGGCTAAGAACCTTCTTTAAGCTGGGCTTGGTGGCACATGCCTTTAAGCCTAGCACTCAGGAGACAGAGGCAGGCAGATTTCTGTGAGTTCAAGGCCAGCCTGGTCTACAGAGTGAGTTCCAGACTAGCGGGGGCTATAGGGAGACACTGTCTCAAAATAAAATAAAATAATATAAAATAAAAATAAAATATAAAATAATAAAATAAATAAAATAAAAATTAAAAAATATTAGCCAGGAGAATATGGGATAGGGCCCCTTTCCAGTGAAAAAATCAGCTTCTGTGAGAAGCTACAGAGGGAAGATTTGCAGCTTACGTGAGAGGAGCAGGCTGGCTTGGGTAGAGTGACAAAAGTAGGGGCTAACAGGGCCGACACCAACTGAATTACACTGCCACTGTAACAAGTTTCAGTTTCAATCCTAAAAGTGAGGTGACATTCAAAACTGATTTTGAGAAAAGACATGTTTATATTTTGATATTTTAAAAAGCTGAGTCCCAAGGAAAAAGGTTTGGGCTATTGTAAAATGTGAACTATGTTATGTATTATTTGCTATGATTTGAATATCAAATATTGGTCACAGAGGATGCATATTAGGGGCTTGGTTGTCAATGGACTTTTTTTTTTTTTTTTTTTTGGTCTTTTCGAGAAAGGACCTCCCTGTAGCCCCAGCTGTCCTTTTTTTTTTTTTTTTTTTGACCCGGCTGGCCTTGAACTCACAAAGATCTGCCTGCCTCTGCCTCCCGAGTGCTAGGATTAAAGGCATGCGCACCCACGCCCGGTGCCAATGGATTTTTGATAACTGATTGGATCCTGAGAACTCTGACCTAATCAATAGAGTATATCCTTAATGACATTTTTGAGATGTGCTAAGATGTGGAGCCTACAGGAGGATCTGGTCACCGAGGCCATACCTTTGAAGTTATTCCTAGTCTCTAATCTCCTTCCTCTGCTTTCTGTTCCCATGAGGTGAGCAGTCTCCTTTGCCACAGACTCTCCTCAACTTGATCCTCTGCCTTGCCTCAGGCCCCAGGCAATGAATTCACCCAACATTGGGCTGAAATCTCTGAGACCATGTAACTCCATGTTAAATAGTTTTTCTCAGGTATTTGACATACAATTTTTTTTTTTTTTACCAAACCCAAGTCCAAAATAGGAAAAAATTGGCAGTGATATTTAAACCCAATTTCACTAAATTTCATGCCAGGCCCATTTACACCTGATGTTCCAAGTGACTCTGCTTTGAAGGTGGGTGGTAAGGATGCCCTCCAAGGTAGCAGAATGATGCAGCATACCCAGAGTTTCTCTTCATATCTAGTGGTAGGAAGAAGCATCTAACAAGGGGCCGGTACAATTAAAGTGGCTTTGTCTTCTCTCTCTCTCTCTCTTTTTTATTGATGCATTGTGTATTTCATACATCATTTTCCAATTCAGTTTAGCATATTTCCCTTTCCCTTCCCCACCCCACCCACCCCACCCCACACCCATCCCAGATCATGCATTCTGCCATAACTGTCCTGCATCTTTCTCTCAGTTTGTTTTTAATTTTTTAGATAAGTGATAATTATGAGTATAATGCATCTTCATGTAAAACCAATTTGCAAGCAGTTGTGCCCAAAACCCACACAGCCCATGGGTCCACCATCCAGCAGGTGGGGCTGTATGTTCAATCAAGTTGATCAAATGAGTGTCCAGACTATATTGCTGTAGTTTCACCATTCACCCCAATCGCAGCCCTTACATTCTACCACGCCCCCTCTTCCGCAGATTGTTCCCTAGGCTTAGAAAAGGGGCACAGGTGGATGAGAAGCAAAACAGTCTACTTTCTCTGGAGCTGTTGTCTTGGACTCTGGTCAATTCTGGCTGTTTCCTTTCATGGGCTGACAGTTTGTCCAGGAATAACCTTTCAATCCTATTAATGAAGCACAAGCAATTAGATATATAGGTATTTAAACAGTACTAATTGTTATGGTAGGTTACTTTGGTATAGACACAGATGTTTGGATGGTATGTTAATCTCTTTTACACGAAACTGGGCAAGGAGGAGATAGTCTCTTGCCTACCAGCAAAGAAACAGAACTGATTATTCTGTAGGTAGCATTTTCTTTTTCAGTATCAAACTAATCAGCATCCTGCTGTGGCGGTGAGAGATGCTAAATTGCTGAACCTGCTGCCTTTCAGATGAGGTAAAACTGAGCACCTGCACTTAGGGTCGAAATAGCTGAGGGTTATTTTCCCTGAGGACTGAGTTGTTGATCCTAATGTTCTCACCAAAGGCTTAGTGATTACACCATGTCTGACTAAATTATCATTGTAATTTCGAAGGAAAAGCTTCTATTTGGCCAGAGCAAAAAAATAAATGTTTATTAAGAAAGAACAAGTTTATACCTGAATAAGGGCTGTGGAGTTCCAAGTGACTACACTGCTCACTTTCAGCTGAACATCTTTAAATGCATAAAACCCACAGAAAAGAACCATCCTATCATTTCAGACCATTTCTTATACCTGAATATGTCTAACTGCAAGTCTGTTTTAGGGTTGAGGAAAACCAATATAAGGACCAAGTGGGGTAGCACATACAGAGACTCGATCTTAAAAAATAAACAGGGGATGGAGAGATGGCTCAACAGTTAAGAGCACTAGCTGCTCTTATGCAGGACCCAGGTTCAATTCCCAGCACCCACATGGCAGCTAACAACCATTCCAGCTCTAGGAGAATCTGATGCCCTCCTCTGACCTCCATGGGTACTTCATGACATGGGTGCACTTACATACATGCAGGCAATACACTTATCCACATAAAATAATACTAAAAATAAAATATTTTTTAAAAATAAAATGAACAGCTGGGCATGCTGGCACATGCCTTTAATCCCAGCACTCGGGAGACAGAGGCAGGTGGATCTCTGTGAGTTCAAGGCTAGCCTTGTCTACAGAGTTCTGGGCCAGCTGGGGCTATAGGCAGACCCTGTCTCCAAAGGACCAAAAAATAAATAAACAAATAAAATGAACAAATCAGTACTAAGCACCCCACAAATATAGGTTTATAATTATTATCAATTTCATCTTACTCATAATCAAGTAAGCATTATCGAATCATTATCATATATCTGACACTGCCACAATAATCCCATTATCCCTGTTAACTTATAAAGAATTAACTTTGCTTGTCTCAAGCTTACTTTCATAATGAAATTTTGCCAGTATCACTTCTGAGCTTAGGAAATAAGAGGTATTTGGGGAGTCTGTCTGCATATGGAACGATTTTATCTTCTAAAAGCACAAGGCATTTCCTCTGTTGGTGATCTTTGCCATGTATAAACATGGTCCGTTTTCAAATGTTGTATCACAGCCTTTAAGACTGTCAACTAACTTGCTTCCATTGAGCCACCGATCACAGTGTTTCAAAGTAAATCTTATCTTTTGTTAGTCTCGTTTCCCGTCACACATGCCTCCCATGCTCAGGGCATGCACATATAACTCAGGTTTCTTTTGGCTGCTTGAATTTACTGATGGAATGTCTCTCAACGGAGTGCTCTATTTCCCTTCATTCCATTATTTCTAATTTTGATCTCATAAAGGCTGGCTAAAGCCTCACATCATATATGGAATTTTATCAGGTATGCTAAATGTGTATAGGTCTTGGAGGGATCTTCCAGAGAGGATAAATAGAGAAGGAAGCCAGTTCTTACCACAGGCTTGGGAAAACAATTACTAAATTAGCCAGGGTTGAAGCAGGAGGTGGAAGGGAGAGACATTTCCATAAAGCTCAGTGAGGATCCCTTTCTTTGTAGCAGGTGACTCTTGTTGTGTAGCAACTTTAGGGAGAAAAGTTTCCTGAAGAATGCCACAATTTTCTTAAAGATGCACAAGACAATGATTTCAAAATAATAATTATAAATATGTTCAATGAACTCAAAGATATCTGAATAAATTCAGGACTGAAGACCACAATGATGTAAACAAAGAGTAGAATGAAATAAAACAGTTCAAGAGTTGAAAATAGAATTCAAGGGCTGGAGAGATGGCTCAGTGGTTAACAACACTTACTACTCTTGCAGAGGATCCAGATTTGGGTCGCAGCACTAAAGTGGTGGCTGATAACAGTCTGTAACTCCATCTCCAGGGAATCAATGCCTTCTACTGAGCCCCTCAGGCATTGCAGGACATGAGTGTACTTAAACATATGCAGGCAAAATACTCATATACAAAAAATAAAAATAGTACATAAAATATTAAAGGAAAACAAAATATAATTCCAAAAAGAGAAAAGTTTTGTGTAAGAATAACTTTTACAATATGGACATCATCTAGACTAAAGACTTTTACCTAACTTTGCAAACAAAAAGATACTGTTTATAATGTAAACAAGCGCACTGCACCATGTGCTCATCTTTGGACCTGGGCATTAACACTTCAGAAACCTCCTTGGCCCAGTAGTGAATGAACGTATGTATGCATACTTTACATATCAAAGTGCTGAAAGCAGCATGCTTTTCTCTTTGCAAACAATGAGGGAAATCTGTTTGTTGTTGTGTGATAGTCTATGTTTTGGGATCAAAAGACAAGATTCTTTGGTAAGCATCTGTTCTGATCTCTACTTCCCTATTTCATGCTGGAGATACTGTTTTAATAAGGAATGAGCACAACCCTGGCTGGGAGCATAGTTCCAAGAGACACCTGATGAACTGGGTACTCAACAGTTTAGGTCTATTCTTGGTCTTAAGAATGCTAAGAGTGAGGATTTTTTTTTGTAAATTTTTCATTGAAATTTGATGTATTTCAACAGAACAGTGTAATCGTTTTTACAGCCACTTTACCACTGGTACTCTTCAGCACCCCTCCCCCACTGTGTTTCATGCATTCTGTCATTTGTGTTAAGGCCTATTGAGTCAAGTTAGTGTCCCCAGAAGTCGTCAGTGCAAGTTCATCCACTGAGGTCTAGTCAGCCTATCTAGAGCCACTCCCTTAAAGAAGATCAGCTCTTCCTCACCCAGCAGTGGTCAGCTAAGTTTGGAGCCTGCTGCCCATTTACACAGTTCTTTTAAAAAATATTTTATTGATGTTTTGTGTATTTCATACATCATTATTCAGTTCAGTTTAGACATATTTCCCTTTCCCTTCCTCCCACCCTACCCCAGTTCATGCATTCTGCCATACATGTCCTGGATCTTTCTCTCAGTCTTTTTAAAGGTTTTATCTGCAGAGGTTTATTGCTTTGGGAAGAATTTAACTGTATCAGTCCATTCTTTGACCCAGTCCTTATGACGTTGTTGTTCCCTCCCACTTGTATTGCTCCAAAATATGCCTATGTAAATGTCATATATGTATGTACCAGAATTATGTCCTCCTGGAATAAATTGTATGTTAACTCCAAAATATGTTTAGAAATTCACATTTTTCCCTTTAATTTTATATTACTCTAAAATATGGATACATACTTTCCACCCATATACATTAATTACCATGTCTGAAAATAAGTGGTAAGTTAATTCTAGGGCCCGTTAAGAGATTCACATTATAACAGCACAGTTGCTTTCAGCTAGAAAGAAAATAACAATAACATTGCTCAGCTTGCCTTTCAACTGGGGATTTGGTGCTAGCATCCACAAATGAGGGATATTATTCCCCGTTTGTTTTTTGGGGACTGTGTTACTTCGCTTAGCATAATGGCTTCCAGTTCCATCCATTTACCTGCAAAATTCATGATGTCATCTTTCTTACTGCTGCATAGAACTCCCTTGTGTACATGTACCACATTTTTGTTATCCACTCGTGTGTTGAGGGGCATTTGGGTTGGTTCCAGCTCTGCTATTGTGAAGAGAGCTGCAATAAACATAGATGTGCATGTATCTTTGTGGTAGGATGAGTCTTATGGGTATATACCCAGAAGTGGTACGGCTGGGTCAAGTGGTAGGTTCATTTTGAGTCTTTTAAGGGTTTGCCACACTGCTTTCCATAGTGGTTGTATGAGTTTACATTCCTACCAGCAGAGGATGAGTGTTCCCCTTTCCCACAACCTCTTCAGCATTTGGTGTCTAGAAGGAGATTGAAGATGACAGCAAAAGATGTTCCATGGGCCTTAGGTGCAGAAGCTCCACTATAGATAACTTAAGTTTGAGCAATTCTCAGACAATAGCTGTAATAACTTCTGTCTGTTGCAGAAGAAGCTTCTTTGATGAGTGGTGACTGGCATACTTGTTTATAAAATAAGAATCCTCAGGGCATGGTGGTGCACGCCTTTAATCCTAGCACTTGGGAGGCAGAGGCAGGAGGATTTTTGTGAGTTCAAGGCCAGCTTGGTCTACAGAGTGAGTTCTAGGCCAGCTGGGGCTACAGGAAGACCCTGTCTCAAAAAGACCACCCCCCAAATAAATAAATATAAATATCCATATTTAAGCATATTTAAGAAGTGCTGTGTTTTTGAAGAAAAGCCAAACTGAAAAAAAAAAAAACTTGAATTGAGAAAAACAGCCAGTGAAACAAAATCTCAAAGGAAAGTCTCAAAAAATGTATCAAGTATAAGAGAATCAAGGCTTAAAGACAAGGTGGAGAAATGGAATCACTCAAAGAAAATGTAAGTCTAAAAGAAACCAGAAGCAAAACATTTAGAAACTCTGGGGATATTACAAAATATCAAAAAGGTAGAGTAGAAAGGTTAGAAGCCCAGGTCAAAGACACAGAAATTTTTCAACAAATATTTGAAAAATACTTTCAACTAAATCATAAAATAAATATTTCCAAATCTAAGGAAAGTAGTATCTATTATATGTGAGAACAACAAATAGAAAGAATCAGAAAAGAAACTCCCTGTGTCATATAATAATCAGAACATTCAATGTACAGAAAAAGAAAGGATATTGAACTCAGTAAGAGAGAAAGACCAAATCACATATAAAGGCCTACCTATAAGAATAAGCCTGACTTTTCAATGGAGACTTTGAAAGTCAGAAAGGCCTGGACTGATATCATAGAAGTTCTTAAAGTCTACAAATGACAGCCTACCCATTATACCCAGCAAACTATCAGTTATAACTGAAGGCAAATAAAACTTTAATGATAAAAACAAGTATCAGGAGCTCTATAGAGGATAATAGAAGAATACTTTTGTCTAATGAGGTTAGACACAGTCAAGTGAGCTTAAGGAATAAATAATTCCAGAACAGTTAATCAAAAATCATACAAGCCAGGCGTGGTGGCGCCCACCTTTAATCCTAGCACTTGGGAGGCAGAGGCAGGTGGATTTTTGTGAGTTCAAGGCCAGCCTGGTCTACAGAGTGAGTTGAAGGACAGCTGGGGCTACAGGGAGACCCTGTCTCTAAAAGACCAAAAAAAAAAGTATACAAAACAGCACCACAAACACAAAATAACAGGAATTTATACACATTTTTCAATAATAGTTCTCAATTCCTCGGTAAGGAGACAGAGACTAACAGATTGGATTAGAAAACAAGATCTCGACTAGAGAGATAGCTCAGCTATGGCTGACCCAGGTTCAGTTCCCAGCACCCACATGGCAGTCTGTAACTCCATTTTCAGGGGATCTAGTGCCCATTATTGGTCTCCATGGACATTTTATACATGTAGTGCACTTACATATATACACTCATGCACATAAAATAAAAATTAAAAACTAAAAAGTATTAAAAACTCATTTTTGGCAACCTTTAAAAATACACCTCATTATCAAATAGACATCAGCCTGAAGTGAAAGGATGGAAAGAGGTATTCCATGCGAATGGAACAGACAAGCATAGCTATTCTAATGCCTGACCCAATGGAGTTCAACTCAAATCTAGTCAGAAGGAATAAGCAGGAATATTCATATGTTTTAAAGGAAAAAAAATCTACCAATTAAGCTATTACAATTGTAAACACTTATGCAAAAATACAGGGTACCCAGTTTTATAAAAGAAATCCTATCATACTAAAAGCCACAGATGAATCCCAGCACTGTAACAGTGGGTGACTTTAATATCCAACTCTCTCTAGACAGGTTATCCAGACAAAAGATAGAAACTTTGGAGTTAAATGACATCATAAGTCAAATGGATCTAACAGACACCTACAGAATATTCCACCTAAACACTAAAGAGCACATTTTCTTCTCAACAGCACATGGAAAGTTCTCTAAAATTAGGACACAAAAGAAATGTCAACAAATGTTGGAAAATTGTAATAAAATCCTTCATGCTATTCAACCACAAAGAATTTGGTATTAATAGCAATAGAAACTCTAGAAAACATACAAACTCACAGGAACTCAACAACACATTACTGAATGAAAATTGGGTCAAGAAGGAACAAATAAAATTCTTAAAATTTAATGAAAATGAAAACACAACATATGGAGTTTATGGAACATAATGAAGGCCACAACAAGAAGAAAGTTTATAGCACTAAGTGCCTACATAAAAAAAATTAGAGATATCTTATATTAATAACTTAATGATGCACCCAATGGCCCTATGGCCTTGAAAAAAAAACAAAGAACACCAAAAAAAAAAAAAAAAAAAAAAAAAAAAAAAAAAAAAAAAAAAAAAAAAAAAAAAAAAAAAAAAAAAAAAAAAAAAAACGTAGACGGGATGAAACAATCAAAATCAGGCTGAAATTAACTAAATAGAAAGGGGGAATACAAAGAATCAAGGAAATGAAGAGGTGGTTCTCAGAAAAGATTAACAGGATTTACAAATCTCTAGCTATGCTAATCAAAATAAAGAAAGGACCAAGGTTTATAAGATCAGAGAAGGGGAGCATCACAACAGACACTGAGGAAATTCAGAGAATTATAAATATATACTTTAAAAATCTATATACCAGGAGGCTATAAAGCTGGCTCAGGAGTTAAGAGTACTTCCTGCCTTTCCAGAAGACTTTGGATTGGTGCTCACCACTGTCATGGCAGCTGGTCCATCTGTAACTAGGTTCCAGCATAGCTGACACTCTCTTCTGGCTTTCATAGACACTGCGTGTGGTGTACCTACATACATGCAGACAGAAAACAACCACATAAAGTTAAATAAATCTTTAAAATCTATATCCCACTAAAATGGAAAATCTAAAATATGTATATATCTATATGTGTATATATATATATCTATATGTGTATATATATATATGTATATATATATATGACTTACCACAATTAAAAGTAACCAATGAGGGCCAACCTGGTCTACATAGAGAGTTCCATGCCAGCTGAGACTACAGGGAGACCCTATCTCAAAAATACTCCCCCAGAAGAGTAGCCAATTAGATATAAGCAATAATTAAAATTTTCCAACTAAAAGAAGCCCAGGGCCAAATGGATACAGCATAGAAATCTACCAGACTTCCAAAGAACTAACACTAATACTCCTCAAATTATTTCATGAGATAGCAAAGGAAGAAATACACCTAAATTCTTTTACCAAGACAGTATTACTTAATAGCAAACCCAAAGACTAAAAAAGAAGAAAATTATAGGTTCATTTCTCTAATGAACATAGACACTAATGTGCCTAATAAAACACAAACAATTCAAGAAGGCATCAAAAAGATTATCTACCATAATAAAGTTGGTTTCATCCCAGAATTGCAGGGATGGTTCAACATACATAAGTTGATAAATATACTACATAAATAGACTCAAGGATAAAAACCACATGCTCACCTTATTAGATGCAGAAAAGGCTTTTGACACAATCCAACATCTCTTCATGATAAAAGTCACAGAGAATCTAGGGACACAAGGGATGTATCTCAAGATAATAAAGCCAGTATACAACAAGCCCACAACTAACATCATGGTAAATAAAGAAAACAGTCAAAGCATTTCCACTGATACCAGGAGTGAGACAAAGATATCTACTCTCTCCATTGGTGATCAATCAAATGTGTGAGATCTTAGAACAATAAGAAAAGTGAAAGAGATAAAGGAGATAGGATTTGGAAAGGAAGAAGTCAAAGTATCCTTTTTTGCAGAAGATAGGATTCTTTATATAAAAGAGCCAAAACACAGCCGGGCGTGGTGGGGCATTCCTTTAACCTAGCACTCAGGAGGCAGAGGCAGGCGATCTTTGTGAGTTCAAGGCCAGCCTGGTCTACAGAACGAGTTCCAGGACAGCTGGGGCTACAGGGAGACCCTGTCTCAAAAAGACCAAAAAAAAAAAAAAAAAAAAAAAAAAAAAAAAAAAAAGAGTCAAAACACTATTCCAGAAAAATCATAGAGCTGATAAACCTACCCATAAAAGCAGCAGGATAAAAAATTAATACCAAAAAATCAGTAGCCTTCCTAAATACTAACAACAAAATTATACTGGGAAAGAAACAAGGAAACAATCCCACTAACAATCTCAAATAAAATAAACTAGATTGGAATAAATCTAAGAAAGTGAAATAGTGATATAACAAAAACTTGAAGACATTAAAGAAAGAAATTGGAGAAAATACCAAAGATGGAAATACCAGCTATACCCACATACTGTTAGGATTAATAGTGTGAAGGAGGCCATCCTACCAAAAGCAATACACAGATTCAATGCAATCCTCCTCAAAATTCTAAAACAATTGTTCACAGAAATTGAAAATGAAAGTCTTAAATTCCATATGGAAACAACAACAACAATGAAAAACAGGCTAGAGAAAAACAGTCTTGAACAGTATAAAGCTAAAACTAGATCTACTACAAGATCCAGCTATATATACCACTATATATATATACCACTCAGGTATATATCTAAAAAACTCCATTTCCTACTTCATAAATACTTGTCCACACAAGTTCATTGCTGTATTGTTCACAGGAGCTAGGATGTGGAAACAACCTAGATGTCCATTAGCTGACAAATGGATAACAAAAACGTAGTACATTTCCACAATAGAATGTTATTCACTCTTAAGAAAAGCAAGATTATGAAATTTGTAGGTAAATGGAAACAATCATCCTTTTAAGGTAACCCAGACCCAGAAAGACAAACATCACTTTCTTTCTATCACTTGTGGGTGCTAGATTTGAAGGATGTTTCATTTGGAATACACAGAGAGGTCAAGAAATTAGTAAGGGGCCATATTGAGGGTATCTTTGAAGAAAGGGGAGATATAATGCAGTGATATAAAGGGGGGAATAATGGAATGGGAAAAGTTAAATGGAGTGGGGGATGGAGGACAGGACAGAGGAGGGAGTATAGGGAGGAAAAAGTAACACCAAAGCCTTTTTAAAAAGCAACATGGAAAGTTACTATTGTAGAAACTTTATATATATATTTAATTTATAATATATAATATATATAATATATATATATAGAGAGAGAGAGAGAGAGAGAGAGAGAGAGAGAAGTTAACTTATAACTGTAGGGGGAGGGTGTTACTAGGTAGCATGTGTTAGCAAACAAAAATCTAGTGCCAGGAATGAGTTACTTCTTTTCGAATTCTTGGCCAGAGGGGTCCTCTGGGCACCCAAACATCACTGGTTATTGCCATTGCTCCTGGTTACCCTCCAACTTTGCTGTAGGACCCTATGGCTGAAGACACTGGATACTTGCACCATAGGATATGGAGAAATTAAGCTGGTACTGAACTCAAGGCAACATTCCTACCAGCTAGCTTTCATAGTGCTGGAAGATGTTATGCATGGTATCAGAAGAGAAAAATAATTATCGGTCTTACCCAGCTATGAACCCTGTGAGATACAGCAGTGATTGGCCTAACAGGGCATGTCCACTAGTGCAATAGAGTAACAAATGTTATGGGAGTAACCAGCCAGGTTCTGATTGGATTTAAGGTCCACTCCACAGCATGTAATCCATTATTGGCACCATTATCAGGGCCAAGAACCTGTGGCTACATAAGCCATAGATTGTAGTAGAGATCCTATGGCTTTTATTTTGCTAAATGGACATAGTATTAAAGTAACCCCTAAATGTAAAGTCATAAGGAACTGTGTCCATAGAAATTACATAAATTTCTTTTAAATCTCTCCATAAGTAAAAAAGCAAACAAATAAGCAATACAAGCCATCGTGGGTTCTGCTGTGCTCTCTGAAAAGAGTTAATGGGACAGATCTTATTACCTTAAAAGAACCACCTTTGTCTATTACTTGAAGTGAGTTTCTCATATAGATCAATCAGATGAATTCAACCAAGGATTTCTCTAGCAAGATAATATTTTTTTGTTAAATTTTTAGCTTAATGGTTATTTTTTATTTTTATTTATTTATTTTTTATGTGTATGAGTGTTACTGTCCACATGTACGTTAGTGCACCTGTGTCCTGGAATGCTGCTGAGGTCAGAAGAGGGCGTTGGATTCCCCTGGAGTTGGAGTTAAAGACGGTTCTTAGCCACCATGTGGGTGCTGGGGAATTGAACCCGGGTCCTCTGCAAGAGCAGTTGGTACTCTTAACTGCTAGGCCATCTCTCCAGCCCCTTAATGGTTTATTTTTCAAGTGAGTATGATTTAATATTAAGTTTTGGTTGAGTAAGAGCATTTGTACCTGTTTATTGTGCAAATAAAAATTTATAAGACCATGCTGTATAAGGAAATTTAAATGGTCTACAGTCAATGCTAAAATTAATTTCCAATAGGTAAGTTAAATGGAATTTTCTTAGAACTTTTTTTTATTTATGGAGTTTCAGTGCTATAGTGTAGTTTCAGGCTTAGTATAATACTAGTCAGTATTATTTTGAAGAGTGGTTACTTTGGGGCTGAGGATTGAAAAGCCTTCATTGATTGTGAACAGAATGTGTAACATTCAGGAAATCACAACTTTTCTGTGGATATCAATTTCTCAGTTGTACAAAGATATCTCTGGGACGAATTTTTAGCAATAAATGATTTGGTAATTACTATTATTATGAAAAGAATTATCAGTCAAATAAGCAAGTAAAGATTAAGGAAATATTACTTTTAAAGTGGATATAAATGTATAATATAGATAAAATGATTTTATGTTTTTCTTGAGGAAATTGTTAAAATTAAGAAAGAAATGTAACCCAGCCTGGTGGCTCATGCCTTAAATCTCAGCACTTGGGAGGCAGAGACAGCTGGATCTCTGCGAGATCAAGGTCACCCTAGTCTATATCGTGAGTTTCAGGACAAATGGGCTACAGGGAGACCCTGTCTCAAAAAGATTCCCCCCCCAAAAAAAGAAGAAAAGAAAGAAATGTAAAGTGAATTCAGTTGTGAATTGTTTTCCTTTTGAGTATCCTTAGAAATTCAACTTTTGAATCTTTTTAACAATTTTTATTTATTTATTTATTTATTTATTTATTTATTTATTTATTTATTTATTTATATGTGTATGAATGTACTGTCTGCATGCAGGTCTGTGCACCCATGTCGTGCAATGCCGCAGAGGTCAGAAAAGGGTGTCGGATTCCCCTGGAACTGGAGTTCTCCTGGAATTGGAGTTACAGACAGTTCTCAGCCGCCATGTGGGTGCTGGGGATCGAACCCGGGTCCTCTGCAAGAGCAGTCGGTGCTCTTAACCACTAGGCCATCTCTCCAGCCCCAACTTTTGAATCTTATACTTAGTTATTAATCTAATGCTGGGCTCATACTTATTGAATTTTTGAGAATGTCATACAATGTTTTTGATCATATAAAGAGCTCCTCCCCACTACCTATGCTCACCCTAAGCATCTTTCAAGTTTAATCTCCTCTACTGTCTTCTCTTTCAAAGGCCTATCGAATCTGATTTGTTTCCCTGAAAGTTCTTGGGCATAAGTCTGGCCAACCTACCATGCATTATACTCCTAAAGAAAACTGACTCCTCTCTCCCAGGAGCTATCATTTGCCAACAGATCCTCAGCTAAGGCAGGGGGTTCCTGCCCACCTCCCTGATCCATACTAGGATGTGGTCTGCCTTGGGCTCGCACAAGTCTTGTGCATGCTGTCACAAGTGCTGTAGGTTCACGTGTGCAGCTACTCTATAGTGCTCAAACAACACAGTTTCTTTGTATTCTTCTTCTACTTCTGGCTCTTACAATCTTTATGTCCCCCTCTTCCACAGTGATCTCTGGGCCTTGAGAGGATGATATAGGTGTCCCATTAGGGCTGAGCACCCTGAAGTCTCTTATTCTCTTCACGCTGACCAGCCATGGGCCTCTGTATTCATCATCCTCTGCTGCAAGAAGCAGTTTAGGAAGCCGGGCCTTTGTAAGGTGATTATACCCTGAAGGCAGAGCTTTCAGGAATGGGATGCATGCTCTTGTAAGAGTCCCAGAGAGTGTGTTCTTATCCACCCTCCATCATGTGAAGACATGAGAAGTTGGAAGTCAGCAACTGGGAAACGGGTCCTTCTCAGATCCCACCCATGCCAGTACCCTGATCTGATTTCCTGCCTCTAGGACTGTGACACATGCATTTCTGTTATTTATGTTGCTCAGTCAATAGAATGCATTACAGCAGCCTACACTGACTGAAATATTGTGGAAAATGTTGCAACTCTACCCTTTTCCTTCTGAGCAAGATACTCGCCACTGGAATTTTTCCGTACGTGAGCAAATTGAAACAAGATCTTTATTGTGGACTAGAACAGTTAAAAATGGAAAATTGGACACACAGTGAGAAGATGTACACTCAGGGAAAAAGTGAAAACATACCCTTCCTTTCCAACCTTCATCATAGACTTCCAGACTCTAAAAACTATGACACAATAAATTGCTGCTGTCAGTGCCCAGCCTGGTGGTACACACCTTCAATCCCAGCACTAGGAAGGCAGAGGCAGGCAGATCTCTGTGAGTCCAAGACCAATATCTTCTATATAGCCTGTTCCAGGCCCTCAAGGGCTACACTGTCATAACTGGTCTCAAAAAACATGTGGTTGCCGGGCGTGGTGGTGCACGCCTTTAATCCTAGCACTTGGGAGATAGAGGCAGGAGGATCTCTGTGAGTTCAAGGCCAGCCTGGTCTTCATAGGGAGCTCCAGGCCAGCTGGGACTAAAGAGAGACCCTGTCTCAAAAATACAAAAGCAAGCAAACAAACAAAAACCATGTTGTTAATTTGTTACACTATGTTAAAATATCACTGCAAACTGAGAAATAATGTCTGAAATACACAAAACATCAATAAAAGCATTATAAAAAATAATTTTCATTGAAACCATGACCTAAATCAAATAACTTATAAAATTAAAACTGTAGCATCTTTACCTAGAAAAAAAATGTCATTGCAAGTTGGGCATGGTGGAGCACGCCTTTAATCCCAGCACTTGGGAGGTAGAGGCAGGCAGATCTTTGTGAGTTCAAGCGCAGCCTGGTCTACAGAGTGAGTTCCAGGACAGCTGGTGTTTACAGGGAGACCCTGTCTCAAAAATACAAAAAAAAACAAAAAAAAAAAAAAAAAATCACTGCAAAAGCAATGCATCCTTTTCTTAAGGCTATATCAGCAATGTGTTAAAAAACCTTAAAATACAACATTCATGTTTGTCTCCAACCCTTTTCAGAAAGAGTTTATGAGTCTTACATGCTCTGAAGATTTCTTCTTTCTTCTACCTTCTTTTATCCTCATTGGCCCCTGACAGGCATGCTCTGAAGTCCCTGGCTTGTGAATTCCACTCTTGGCAGCTTCCTCCTCCTCCTCCTCCTCCTCCTCCTCCTCCTCCTCCTCCTCCTCCTTCTCCTCCTCCTTCTTCTTTCTTTTTTTTTGACAGTGTCTCTCTGTAGCTCTGGTTGTCCTGGAACTCGCTCTGTAGACCAGGCTGGCCTTGAACTCAGACAGGTCCTCTTGCCTCTGCCTCTCAAGTGCTAGGATTAAAGGCTTGCAGCACCATGCCTGGCTCTTGGCTTCTTTTATTGCATTCGAGAAGACCAAGATCAAGACTAAGGAAATGGAGGACAGGTATCACTAAGGGCAGAAGAGTTCATGAAGAGACTGCAGTTGATTTCTACCCAAAGATTGCCTCACCCTCAAGGTGTATTTCTCTTGGTGATTTTAGAGAGATGATATATACTCAGAGAACCTAATCTTGTCCACACTGTGGATGAGTGTTATGGAATTAACAATTAAATGGTAATATCATGGCCAGGCATGGTGGTGTATACCAATCATTCCAGCACTCAGCTGGTAGAAGCAGGAGAGTCATGAATTTGAGGCAGTATGGGCTACATAGCAAGTTCAAGACCAACTTCAGCTGCATAGCAAAAGCCTATAAAGGGTTGGATGTTTAGGTTAGTGGTAGGGTACTTGTTTCTTATGCACAAGGACTAGGTTAAATCTCAGCACCACATGCAAACTAACAAAATATCTTGTATCCAATAGATATATTGTCAAATACACAGCTATGTATGATTAAATGTTTAATACAGAGTTTTGTAAAGGTAAAACAGCCATTTACCTGATCAGCTAATATTTTTAAGGCATCTCGTGCTCTATATAGTCAGATTATTTTTGAAAACTCATAGCCGGGCGTGGTGGTGTATGCCTTTAATCCTAGCACTTGGGAGGCAGAGGCAGGCGGATCTTTGTGAGTTCAAGGCCAGCCTGGTCTACAGAGTGAGTTCCAGGACAGCTAGGACTACAGGGAGACCCTGTCTCGAAAGAAAAAAAAAAAAAAAAGAAAACTCATGACTGAAGGCCAGCAAGATATCTCACTGGGTGAAGGCACTTGCTGCCACGGCTGATAACCTGAGTTCAACCCCTGAGATCCACATAGTGAAGGGAGAGAACTGACACAAATTGCCGCCTGACAAAATGCGCAGCAACTCGTGTGCCTCCTGACTCCCACACATGGCGGTAACAGGTGTACCTCTTGACCCCCACACATGCGTGGTAACAAGCGTGCTTCCTAATCCCCACACATGCGCGGTAACAGGTGTGCTTCCTGACCCCAACACATACTCCGTAAGAAGTGTGCCTCCTGACCCCCACACATGCGCTGTAACAAACGTGCTTCCTGACCCCCCACACATGCGCTCTAACAAGTGTGCTGCCTGACCCCCACACATGCGTGGTAACAGGTGTGCCTCCTGACCCCCGCACATGCACTGTAACGAGTGTGCCCCCACACAAACCATACCTACAGGCACAAAATAAAAAAAATGTTAGAACCTTTAAAAACCCATAAGAGTAAAAACTTTCCTTCTATGTGTTTTTCAGCACAGCTTGTAACCATCCACAACTTGTTTTTACTTATTTGTATGTAATAGCCATTTTGTTAGATTATCTGTAGAGGTTTTTCATAGGTTTTTATTATTAAATTCATTTAATTTCATATTGGAATAATTCTATTTCCAGTGTTTGATATCACTAAGATGTGCGGAATGCATTATTCTGATTAAAAAGTCTAAACGTGCAGCTGAGTCTTTGATCTGTCACAAGGCTGCTCACAAGAATCCAGCTGTTAAAGTTTTCTAGGTCATAGACTAAATTTGGAAGACGGAAAGATTTTAAGTAGCCCTGAATTTAAAATTTAGTACCACACTTTCTGCTATCCAAAAATAGTCCTTAACATTTTCTACTTCTGAATGCTATAGACAGTCCACTTTACCTTTCCAGAATTAACAGCGATCATGAGCACATTTAAAGGGCACCATTGTGAAGTTTGTTTTATGTTTCTTTCCATTAAAATGTATTATTTTCTCAACATCTTGCTGTTTGACTTCTTTTCCTCGGTGTTGAACACAATTACGGCAATATTCTTATGAGTCTGCCTTCAAGCTCTCCTCCTTTCTAAAAGCCACACCATATTGTTAACCCCACGAGGTCCAATAACGTTTCCCCAAACATGTTGTGACTGTCACCACTGGAGTGCAGTGACGCTTTTAGGGGGAAATGTGGATTTGGGTTGCGATATACTCCTTTCTTTTCTGCTTTCCTAATTTCAGATAATTACTGAGTTGAAGTTTATTAGCTAATTGTATACATGCTGTGGTATTCAAGTACTTTCATTTATGTGGTTGACAGTAACTAGAGTTTTCTTCAATGCAGGTATTTTTTCCTTGTGATTTGGGAGGTGAAACTATAGTCTAATTGTACTACTTGGAAGCCCAATGTAGCTATAACTAGAATTTAATCAGTGGTACTTATTAGGGAGTTATTCCGTGCACCTTGAAGAATTAAATTTTCTCTACTGAGATCCTTCTAACAGAAACTACACTGGGATGTCCATAAACCATAGAGGAAAAACGAGAGAAAGACAGGAACCACTTAACGAAAATAAACGTGGGCTCAGGTTTACTACTGTGTTAACATTTGTCATTTCTAGCTGTATTCTCTGTAAGTTTCAGAAAATTTTAAATTAAAAATTAAATTGATGGCCATACACTTTAAAACCTTTATCTTATTTTGAATTGATTTATTGGTGACTATCAAATCAGTTGTACAAGCTGTGTTTTCTTTGGCTGTTACTTTTAGCACAGCTTTGTGGTGTATTCTGTTTGGGGTTCAAAGTGTTGTCAAGACTAAAATCTTATATGAAAATAGTTTGGTAGAGATTAAAGTTCACCACATACATTTGAAACATGTTCACCAGCTCTCTAAATTGTCCTCGGGCTTTGCACTCGCCAGTGCTCTGGCCGGGGTTTCACGGAAAGGCTGGCCATCTGGCAAAGTGTACTCCCGAGGCCATGTCCTGGGAGATGAAGAAGAGCAAATACTAAAAGGAAGCCCAGAGGTCTTGACCAAGGTCAAGTGAAGAATGCAGTGATGCATAAGCTACAGTTCTACTTTTTCCCCTTGGCTTTTTGGAGGTGAATTGGTACCTAATAAGCTCCTCATATTTAAAGCTTACAAGTTCATATGAACCCACAGTTTCACCAGAAAGATTTCTTATACTTATCTGTAATGCCTCTTCTACTTCCTCACCTGCCCCATTCCCGTTAATCATTGTGGTCTGCTTTGTTCTGTGATAGATCGAATTTTCCAGCAGTTAATCTTGATGGGATTCTGGATACGTTTCTCCAGCACATGGGAAAACGGCAGAAGTGGCAAGGTCACTTTGGCCTTCCTCTCACCCCATGATACCTGACTTCCTTCAAAAGTGGGTCATAAGATCCTCAGCCGGAGGTAATCTCTTTATATAATTTATCTGGAGGAAAGGAGCTCCCTTATCCTTAAAGAAGCAGAGATGCCAAGAAAGACCTGAACCAACAGGCCTGGAGTTTTCCCAGTTCACTGCTAGCTCAAGCCCTCTTTGTCCTGCCCCACTTGACTGCCTACCTTTATCTAAGCTCATCATAAAAGTACACATAGCTCCTGACAGATCCAATACTATATAAAACTTAGCAAATATTTTCTAATAGTTTCCTTTTGTTTATCTCTCTTTTATTTAATGTGTTTCAGCCATTAGCTTTGCACCGAGAAAAAGATATTTTCTCCCTTATAATGTT
This sequence comes from Rhizomys pruinosus, assembly GCA_009823505.1. Lineage (NCBI taxonomy): Eukaryota > Metazoa > Chordata > Mammalia > Rodentia > Spalacidae > Rhizomys > Rhizomys pruinosus. Next base: position 2,020,547 of record VZQC01003434.1, on the reverse strand, counting down.
AATGGAATAAAAAGTTCTATATTCCTTTTTTTCTACTTTTTCACACTCAAGATAATTTGCTTGCATTTCATATTTAGTATTGTGTGCATAATAGTTTGCTGTTTTTATTGCTGAGTGGTATTAACCTGTACCAAATTATCATGATATGTATAATCTCATCATCTACTGAAGACAGCCAGAAAGGAAAGAAGAACCTCAGTCATAGAATCATAGAGTGAATTTGTCCAACAATGTGAATGAGCCTGGAATAGCATCTTCAGCTTCAGGTGAACCTACAACTTCAGTCTGGAAAGACAGAGTCCCACAATCTGCGAATCTTTATCAAAACTCCTGACCTAGGGGCTGGAGAGATGGCTTAGCTGTTAAGAGCATTGGCTAGTCTTGTAGAATACATGAGTTTGATTCCCAGCACCCATATGTCAGGTAACAACAGTCTGTAACTCTAGTTCCAAGAGATCTGACTCCTTCTAATCACTGTAGGCATTGCACAACATGGGTGCACTTACATACATGCAGGCAATACACTCATATACATAAAATTAAAAAATCTATTTTTAAAACTCCTGACTTATAGGTACCATGAATTGATACATTTGTGACGTGTTAAACCTGTCTGTAATAATTTGTTACCCATCAGGATAACAGCAGGGTTAAGAACTGCTCCCGTGTAGAATTGACACACAAAGAAGTAGAGTTCACTGAGATGATGACAGACCTGCTCAAATGTCTATTAAAGCAAGGGAACATGGAGACTGGAGGAATCAAAACAATGTCGTAGCTGGAGTGCAGTTCCTTGGTTATAAAAGGGATTCAAGTGTTGCTGGATGATATTCTCACCTTGTAAATATGTGTGCATTTTTTAATGATCAGAAACCTTGTGAAAGGTTTTTTCTTTAATTTTTATTGAGCATTTGTACAATGCACACATTGGTTCCCCTTCAAACTGGATCCCCCCCATGCCACAGTCCTCTATTAGAACTCATGCATTACAACATCCAAGCTAAGCCCTATCCAGTCCAGCTCCCAAACCCAGATGTCCTTCTGTGCAAATAGATCCCCTGGAGTCTAGTCAGTGTATCTAGGAATCCTAGGTAAGGCATTCTCTTCCTCACCCAACAGTACTCAGTCTCTTGTAGTTCTCAGTCCACAGTCAGTTCCCCACTTTGATATCCTGTTCCAGTTGGCATGGGTCCCATGCCTGTGACAACATTGCCACAAGTTCACATGTGAAAGCTTACAGTTGAGTGTAAGTCACTGCTTCTCTACATTCATGCACGGCCCTGACTCTAAAATCTTTCTGCACTGGTGGTGCAACCTGGGGTCTGTGTAGCAGGGGTCACAATGAAAGGCAGAGGATACCTCCCTTTGAATTGCTGGCGAGAGTTATCCAAGAGACTCTCAAAACAATGCAGGCTATTTGCAAGGCCCGTGAAAGGTTTTTAACACGTGTTACAGTGTACAGAACAGGGTCAGTGGCTGATCTAAGGAAATTTGTTTTGTTTTAAAGCTTTTATTATTAATTTGTACAGGGCAAAAGCAAATTAAAAAAAAACTTAGAAATTAAATGTTACAGCTTTGGAGAAATAAATGGGCAGTATATATTTGTGCAGTATCAATAAAATCCAAAAAATAAATAAGCTTGTGAAAGTTAGGATGAGCCTGGGAGACAGTCAACAATATGGAGATATTGATAAAGTTCAAAGAGTCAAAGCCATAAAGATAGGTCTGGAACAAAACTCAATGAGCTAGAGACAGTAATTGAAGCTGTGGTCGTATATGACATAATCAAGGTATTAAGTTCTTCATCACTTAGTGTTCACAAAATAATCTTCTAGAGGGGGTAAGAAGTATGTCAAGGAAGCCAAAAATGTTTTGAAAAGATAACTTTCAAAAGGAAGGCATGGTATACAGTAAAAATAAGTTCTGGAAAACTGAATAATATGAAGTTTGAGATGTTAGCTGGGATCAGAAGCCTTTAGAAGGAACTATTTTGCCGAAATAATGAAGGGTGTGAGAATGGAAATGTTGTTACATAAATAGTGCTTTAGAAAGTTTATAAGAAAGAGGATGGAGAAAGAAAGGAGGTCAATAAGAATCTGTATGCTCTTTGCGTTCTTGTTTAAAAATAAAAAGGATTTAAATGCCAAGGAGGGAGTGCGTCATTAAGCATTTCATTTTTGTTGTGCATTTATTGCCTAGTGTGACTATTTGTCATACTATGGAAAAGAGTTTTTTTTAATGAAACACCAAGGTCTTCTAAGACACTGGATCTATTTTTTTCTTTCATATTAGTTTTTAGTTTCCTGCCTTAAATATTAATTACCAAACCCCAAAGAAAGCATTTTTTCAACAAATAGGAAAATAAAGTTAGATATTTAGTTTGTGTTATTATAGGTACTCTATGGAATGGCTGAAACAATCAACAAGGCAGCAACCTTTAGTAGCAGCCCTTTTCCTCTGAGTAAGATTTAAGAATTTATGTTAATTACTCAGGCTCTGCTTCCCAAGGGCACAGAATCAAATGGATAAACGCATGAACAAAGGTGTGGAGGGATTATTATACCCCAATGGAAAGAGCAGACACTGAAGGATTTTCATTTCCTGTGGCATCATTAAATTTCACTTTTAGTATCAAAATTTGTATTCTAAGAAATCTGCACTAATATATATATACACACACACACACACACACACACACATATATATATATATATATATATAGAGTAGAGAGAGAGAGAGAGAGAGAGAGAGATGAGATAGAGAGAGAGGAGAGAACAAAAAAAACTTCATCACAACCAGTCTTAAAATCAAGCTATATCCATGAATGAAGAAGATTATCAAGAAACTAACACAGTATGAAAGACATTTGCTGGATGATGAGTAAATTTTATATATACAGTCAGTTTAGGAGCCAAATAAATCATTTCTATGGCAATCTCAACTTTCATTCCCCCGTGTTTCTATTTTCCTCTTGAAATTTCTATTACCATTCAGGCAGAAGTTTTCTATATGCCTTAGCCTCAGGGCTTGTTTGATATCAAAACCACTGAATCATTGCTCACTTTGCATTTCAAAATAAACTTGTGCCAAATTCTGCAGAACCTATAGCTTTGAAATAAATCAACTTAGATATTTTGAGTATCAAAAGACCCAAGTTTACATCATAGGGAAGAATAGATTAAAAACTACTGAAGACCCTGACCGGCATTGGGAGGTTCCTAGCCACTATTTCAGGTACCACTCTTGCCAAACGAGGAAGCCAAGTGAGAGTCAAATTGGCTTCTAGACTGTTCAGCACCTATTCAGAAATGCATGCATAGAGCATTGTTTGTGCCTGGAAAACCTTCTTATGACTACCCTGAAAAACTGCCTGACTGTCAGCATCTAGTACATAATCTATTAGTCATATGACACAGGTGACAGTGAGTTGTGCAGCTCCAGAGTATTTTTATACTTGTGGAGTCATCACCACAATCTAATTTTACAACACTTTGCCCCCTAAAAATAGCTTGCATCCAGTTGCAGTCATTTGCTCCAGGTTAAGGCAAGCACTATGTGTTTTCTGTTTCTATAGATTTTCCTATTCTGGATATTCCATGCATGCAAATGGTAATATAGTACATGGATATTTGTGTCAGACCTTTTCTTTCTGTCAGTTTTATCCATGACGTGGCCTGCATAAATACCTGTTTTCTTTTTATAATTAAATATTATCTTATTTTATAAGTAACCACTCTACCAACTGCTGACATTTAAGTTGTTTCTATTATTTTTGCCATTATGATTTTTGCTCCCATGAACATTTGTGTACATGTTTGGGTGTAGATATATGATTTTATTTCTTTTGGTGAATATCTATATAACACGTGATGATTTTAAGCATTTAGCATGGATGGCTATAGAGATATAGACCCTCTTCAGTTTCTTTCCTACATACATAATCTGTACTCTGGCATATTAGCCAAAGTTCTCTGGAGAGACATAGTCAATAAAATATTCATGTATGAGCTGAGTGTGGTGGTGCATGCCTTTAATCCCAGTATTTGTGAGGCAGAGGCAGGTGGATGTCTGTGAGTTCAAGGCCAGCCTGGTCTACAGAGCAAGTTCCAGACCAACTGGAGCTACAGGAAGACCCTGTCTCAAAAACACAAATATATATTATATATAAATGTCCATAATATATTATACAAAAATATATATTATATAAATATATATATATATATAATATATTTGTTTGTGTGACCATAACTAGTAAGAGGAAGTTCTTTCTGTAATTTTGGAATGGGAAACCTCAACCGTTGCCAAAATAGCTTTCTTCTTAACTAAAAGATAATCCATCATATAGAGCAGACGCATTTAGACTAAAAGAGACAGAGGGATAGGTCTATCAATCCTGGAAAAAGTTAACTATTTCCATATATTGAAAATGATCACCTATATTATTGTGAGCATTAAGTCAAGCTATTAATCTTTAAGATCAATCTGACTGAGAAAAATCACAGCCATTTGTCTTAAATGCTGTTTTTTAATTTATTTATTTATTATTTTTTATGTTTATGAGTGTACTGTCTGCATGTACCCGTGTCATGCAATGCTGCAGAGGTCAGAAGAGGGTGTCGGATTCCCCTGGAACTGGAGTTAAAGACAGTTCTTAGCCATCATGTGGGTGCTGGGAATCGAACCCCGGTCCTCTGCAAGAGCAGTCGGCACACTTAACCACTGAGCCATCTCTCCAGCCCCTTAAATGGTGTTTTTAAATTCCGTCATGTGTGGATTTAATGATCTATGGATAGTTTGTTTCATTTCACAATGAAAAACCTAGGTATTTTCAACTTAGGTTGTTTATAAACTGTCATTGCAATATGAGTTCCTGAAATGATCTGTCAAGTAATATTCCCTGCCTTTCTGCAGTAATGAGCATTTTGTAACTTTCACTTGTTTTGTGCAATTCTCTCTGATAACTTCAATAAAATGTTTTGGTATGAACAATATTACTTTGGAGCTTAAGAGTTAGTTTAAATGATAAAGTACTTTTCTTTGCAAGTGTGAAGACCTGAGTTCAATTCCCCAGAATCAAATCACATTAAAAAAAAAATAAACAAAATAATAAAAACACATAGGGGACTGGAGAGATGCTCAGTAGTAAAGAGCACTGACTGCTATAGCAAAAGGCCCAGGTTCAGTTCCCAGCCCCCACATAGCATCTAACGACCATCCATAACTCCAGTTCCAGAGTATCTGACATGATCTTCTGACCTCTATAAGCATCGTACAATATCAGTGCACTTACGTACATGTAGACAACACAATAACATACAGAAAATAAAATTAATAAAATAAAATATATTAAAACAAACAAAACAAGAAAACTGGCATACTATTATGTGCGTCATATCCTAGAGCTGGGAAGGCAGAGACAGGATGATCCCTGGGGTTTACTGTCCACCAGCCCAGCATATATACTTTAATAGTTTCAGTTCAGTGAAAGACCCTACTCAATAAACAAGGTAGAAGACACCTGTAGAGTGATATCTGAGGTTGTCTTCTTAGATTCACACACACATGCAACATGGGCATGTACACATATACACACATACTGCTCCAGACATAATTTGATTCTGGTAGGTAATAGTCATGATCACTACTCTTCTTTTTGAAAAATGATGCTCATTGTATGTAAGATGTTTAATTGGCTGACATGGCTTTGAGGTCTGCCCCTTCATTTCCTGGCTTAACAACAGATTGTGAATAGTTTTGATATAAAATAATATAAATCTTTTATTAAGGAATATATAACACATTGGGAAAGTGTCTAGAAGAATATAGAACAAGCTCTTTATGGTAGCTCTGGAGAAGAAAGCTGAGCAGCAGAGTCAGGCAAAACTACAAAGGGTTGAAAGAATGTTCATTGCTTCTATATGTAATGCTTTTTGATTTTTCAAACAATGACCTGGCATTAACTTTGTACTTGAGAAACAAAATGCATGTGTCTTGGGAAACTCATCTGGCTCCCTTCAAGCATTCCTTACTTTGCACTTTAGAGTGCAATTCCCCTTTATCTAGGTCATCATGATTCTCAGCTTTGCTTATAAAACACACACAAAAAATATCTCTCAGAGTTGTGTACAGAGTGCTTCTGCTGTTTTCTTTCTTTTCCTACATATGATTTGTAAAGCCCAAACCTTAGAAAACTGAGGTTAAGGGCTGGAGAGATGGCCTAGCAGTTAAGAGCTCCAACTGCTCTTGCAGAGGACCCGGGTTCGATCCCCAGCACCTACATGGCGGCTGAGAACCGTCTTTAACTCCAGTTCCAGGGGAATCCGACGCCCTCTTCTGACCTCCGCAGCATTGCACCACATGGGTGCACAAACCTGCATGCAGACAGTACATTCATACACATACAAAATAAATAAAATAAAAAAAAGAAAACTGAAGTTAAATAAAAATCAATAATGATTTAGTATTGCTGGTTAATCACAAGTTATGTGCATCTCATCTGTTTGTCATGTCCAAATGTATGTATTTTGGTAGAGTGAATACACATGATTTAGTAAATGTTTGGAATGTGTATTCAAGATGGATATTTCAGCAGTGGGATATACTTTTTATTCATGATTTGCATAGACAGCAGCAGTTCCAAACAATGTTTATTTGACTTTTTATGATTCTCATAATAAGAAATACAGTAAAATAGAGCATAAATGTCCTGGGGCACTCTGTTTTGTATTAATAAGACTTTTAATTAAAACAAGAAAATACAAGTTTGTTTTTTCACTAATTTAATCTTAGTTTCTGTATGCCTTTCTATCTGCTACCATCAATCTATGTCTGAAATATCATTATTTCCAGTCAAAGTCTTGAAATGCTGAAGCATATGATGCTGGGGGAAATTGAGTGGTCAGGAGCACTGTTTGGCCTGAAACTTTCTTTAGAAAATGATACTGAAATCTTACACTTTTAGGTAAAAATTATTTTAGTTTTTTTCTCTTACACCCATAACATGTCTATCTATACACAAGCTTTCATTTTATTTTTATTATTTTATTTTATTTTATTTTATTATATTTTGAGACACAATCTCATTATGTAACCCTGGCTGGACTGGAACTGACTGAAGATCCACTTTTGTCTTCCTCCTAAATGCCCGAAATAAAGGTATGTACCACTGTAATTTTCATAAGTATTTTTTGTCTTTTTGAGACAGGGTCTCCCTGTAGCCCCAGCTGTCCTAGAACTCGCTCTGTACACCAGGCTGGCCTTGATCTCACAGAGATCCACCTGCCTCTGCCTCCCGAGTGCTGGGGTTACAGGCATGTGCCACCACTCCCAGCTCATAAGTTATATTAAATACAAAAATTTAGCTTTATAGCTATTGTCTTACAAGTTAAATTATCAATTAATTAGAAAAAAATGAATCTGGAGTGGGAATGTAGCTCATTTGATAAAGTACTTGCCTTGTATCCACAATGCCCTGAGTTCAATCCCAAGTACCATGCAAACCAAGTGGTGGTGCATACCTATGATCCTGGTACTAGAAAGATGGAGATATGAGAATCAGGAATTCAAGGACTCAAGGACAACTTCAGATACATAGCAAGTTCGAGGCCAGCCTGGGCTACATCAGACATTTTAAAAAACAAATTAAAAAAAGAAATACCATACTTCTAATTTTGGAGATAAAATCAAATTAATAGGAAGATGGGCTATCTAAAATTATTTTCATTTAAGAATATTCAAACTTGATTTTTTAGGAAATAATTATTATTATTTAACTGGTTCAATTAACATGTTTTTATTTTTTTAATTTTTTGACAGGGTCTCCTTAGTCCCACCTGGATTTGAAGTCACTATGTTGACGACCAGGCTTGCCTTGAGCTCACAGAGTTCCACCTACCTCTGCCTCCCAAGGGCTGGGATTAAAGGTGCAAGCTGCCACCATAACCAGTTGTTCAATTAACATTGTTTGAAATTTTTTTCAAGTATTCATTTAATAATGTATCATATTTATCAAGTGATTTCTAGGAGCATGACAACACAACAGGTATTTTAGAATGTTCATACTTTTTACAGACATCTAGTTCACATCAGCCTCTATTCCCAAGACTCAGAATACAGCAGGGACTAGCATAGGACATTCTGAAACATCTTTGGATTGTTGTTATTTTGAAACAAGGTCTCCTTGTGGTCCCATCTGGCCTCAGTCTCACAGAAATCCTCTTGCCTGTGCATCCTAAGTCCTGGGATTAAAGATATGAACCACCACATCTGGCTTCCAAAATGTTTTCGAGCTGATGACATAGTGAGGTGTTAGACAACTTGCCTAGCCTGAGCAAGATTTCAGGTTCATTTTCCAGTGTTGGTAAGAAACAAAACAACCATAACAACTAATCACCATCAAGTTCAGGATGCTACTCTCTCCCAGCAAGCTATGTCTATTGATGCAGTCATGTTTACTTATGTTTATATACATACATATGTATGTATTTATATATGTAACAATAATAATCAAAGAAAAGGACAAGAAATTGAGAGAGAGCAGGCATCATGCGAGCAGTTGGAAGGGAACTGAGAAGGGCGAAATAATGTAAATATATAAAATTTTCTAAATAAGATAAATATTTTAAAACCATGTACTCCTCTTGTAGAAGATCCCAGTTTGTTTCCTAGTGCGAACATGAGGTGGTCACAACTGCCTGTTAATGTCACCTTAAAAATTATCAGAATAGGAGACAAAAAACAGGTAAAAATTGATAAATTTAAAAAGCACTACATTAAAGTTTGAGTAGACTTTACTGAAATGACTGAAAGGGTTCAATGATATCATTTTGTTCTTACTTTTCCGTTGATATATGCATGGGCCTAAAAAGGTTTGGGAGGGACTCTGGCAGAAGTTGATGTGTTAAAATTTTCCTCAGAATACTGTAAAAAGCAATACCCCAGGGAGATAGTCTTCCCTTAGAACCTGACACAAATGGATGTATTCATTCACTTCTTGAATAATGGGGAAAGAGGCTGTTGATAAGAGATGGCTGCCTGATTAGTCTTTTGAGTAATATAAATGCAGTCGCAAATGTGCCCAAAAAGAATCTAAAAAGTTGAAGCTTATAAAGTGTTCTCAGCAAAGAGTCCTAAATTATAAATTGTTTGCTAAGTGAAATGAAAGATGGAAATGGGAAATCTAGTAAGGGACACATTAAATACTACAATTTGCATTAAATTGTTGGAATTAGTAACTTTTACTCAGGACAAAATTCCCTGTGCTCAACCAACATTATGTAGACAATAAATTTGACCATTTTATTTTTTTTTATTTTTTTATTTTATTTTTCTTTTTATTTTTGTATGTGTATGAATGTATTGTCTGCATGCAGGTCTGTGCACCCGTGTCGTGCAATGCCGCGGAGGTCAGAAGAGGGTCTCGGATTCCCCTGGAACTGGAGTTCTCCTGGAATTGGAGTTACTGACGGTTCTCAGCCGCCATGTGGGTGCTGGGGATCGAACCCGGGTCCTCTGCAAGAGCGTCGGTGCTCTTAACCGCTAGGCTATCTCTCCAGCCCAAATTTGACCATTTTAGAGAAGATATTCTCATCATGGTTCTTTTTTTTTTTTTTTTTTTTT